>VXBD01006471.1:16284-28547 GCA_013399975.1 Indicator maculatus | reverse complement strand
CTGTGCAAAACCTCCAGAGGAGAGAGCAACTCGTGCTGAGGAAGCTCCTCCTCACAGTGATCTGTCTGATGATTAAAGCGAAGATGGAAGTCTGCAGTGTGGAGTCCAACAGGCAGAGTTCCAGAGGCGAGAGACGGAGGAGAATCCAGTCAATTTGCAGAGGTAAAAGCTATCCAGCTAGCGCTTGATGTAGCTGAACATGAGCGACGGCCAAAGCTTTATCTCTACACTGACTCATGGATGGTAGCCACTGCCTTGTGGAGTTGGCTGAAAGACTGGAAAAAGAGTGGATGGCAGAGAAAATGAAAGCCTGTTTGGGCTGCTGATCTGTAGCAAGACATTGCTGCTGCTGTTGAGAGAACTCCAGTGAAAGTGAGACACATCAATGCTCACATACCTAAGAGAAAAGCTCCTGAGCAACAACAACATCAGGCAGATCTAGGTCTTGCTTCNTTTATTAATTGTAAATACCAGTAAATATTGTAACTACTGTATATTTTGTACATATTCAATGCATTCTGTTGTAGATTGTAGGTGTGCTAGTTTAAGCTCTGACTGGAGTTTAGGAGCTCAAATGATAACAGATTGAGATTCTTCCCCCCTCCCATTTTCCTAGCAACGTAGAGAAGCAGGAAAGAAAAAAAAAGGGGGTAGGAGAGAGGAGAAGTAAATTCATGAAAGAAATATCCTGAAATCAGTTTGGAAGTAGAAGAGGTAAATTTTTTAACAACAACAAAAAAAATATATATAGCAGAAATGGGGAGGGTTCACAAAGGTAAGGAATGAGGGTAAATTGGAAAATATACAAACCCAAGCCTGGATAGCCTTCTATTGCCCTGGATGCGAGTGGATTCGGTTGGAAGAAGTAAGCCCTGGCCACGTGATCAGTGCAGGAGGCAGTGGCAGCAGCTGATGTTCTTTTGAGCGGATGAGGCAGGAAAGAGAGAGCAAGCAGCGAGACGTCCACCCTTTTTATAGGCTTGCTAGACAGGAAGGGGGAGTAGAATAGACCACCTCTGAGTCAGGGGACCCCATCTCCTGGGGGGAAGGAACCAAGTCCCACTTGGATTAAGTTTGTGATTAATATAATAAATGATTTGTGTTAAAGGATAAGCTAGGAGTAAAATTCAGGATTTTTTGTTTTGAGAATGCGTGGGGAACTGCAGAAGACTGCGTGTTCAAGAAACTTAAACAAAGAGCTGTGCTTTCAAACCAGACTAATCAAAAAGCTCTGAGGGCACCAGACCAGAGATAAGACGCTGTACCAGTCCCATCCATGCATGACTTCAGATAAGAAACCTGAGGAACAGTGCGGGGCTGTTCAACGGACCCTGTGAGAAAAAACAAGACTCACACCAAGTTGAATGCACATGAGCAAGGAAATCCCACCCATTCTGAGAACGTTCTGAGAACTCGTTATCATATCCCTTATTTAGCATAAACCTGTTTATGTAAATGAGATAGCTATATAAGAAGAAAAAAAAGCTATTGTAGTTGCTGTGATTTTTTTCCCCCCAGCGCAGCGCACTGTTGCTTGCTTTTATTCCCAATAAAATTTTAAAAGAAATTTTCTTGTCAGTCCATTTATAACAAGTTTCTTTTGTCCACCTGGGGGGCTGGGTTCTTTCAGCCCCATCCAGGATGGGTGTAACCCAGCACAGTAGGTTTGCTTGTAAATAAAGCTTTCATTTCCTTCCAACTGAGCTGGTCAGGCAAGTTTAATGTTGGGGGTAATTTTCAACCCACCATAGGCCTTCTACTTTTCCCAAAGAAGTCCCCTGCTGTTCCACTGATGCCTTTAGAATTTCTAGCCCTCCCTCACTTCAGGGAGGCTTAGAAAAGTCCCACGATGGTCTCAGAAGGCCATCACTAGGACCTTTGGTAGTTATCTTGCTTCTCTCACATTGGAGCATCTCTTCCTCTTCAGGAGTAGGAAACTTTAATATTTCAAAGTCAGAGAAAATTTAAGAGCATGGGATTTTTGTGAGAGGTACATGGATGGCTTTTATAATTTCCTCTAACTTCTTAAGAATATCCTCAATCCTGGGACTAAAAAGATAATCTATAATTGCACTAACCTCATACTTTAATATTTGAAAGTCATGAATATGTGTATTCTTTTCAAAAATGAGAGGAACAGGAACCATCATCATTTGATTACTGTGGAGTGAACTCCCTTTCCCCACCTCCACAGAACCACAGTATGGTTGAGCTTTAAGAGGACTCTGGAGCTCATCTAGTCCTAGCCACTTTCTCAGGCTGGGCAACCTAGAAAAGGTTACCAAGGGTCATCTCCATACACCTTTTGAATATTTCCAAAGATGGAGATTCCACAAACTCCTTGGGCAATCTATGCCAGTACTTGGTCACTGTCACAGTAAAAAGTGTTTCTTGATGCTCAGAAGGAATCTCCCGAGTTTCAGTTTATGCCCGTTGCCTCTTGTCCTGTCACTGTGTACCACTGAAAGGAGCCTGACTCTGTCTTCTTTACACTCTCCCTTTAGATATTTGTGCACACTGATAAGGTCCCCAACTTTCTCCTCACCTCAAGCCTAAACTTCCCCTGACTGAGTCTCCAGATGCACCAGGGCAAGTTTAGGCTCGAGGTGAGGAGAAAGTTCTTCATAGAAAGAGTGGCCAGTGGAATGGGCTGCCCAGGGAGGTGATGGAGTCACTGTCCCTGGAGGTGTTCAAAAAAAGTTTGGATGCGGCACTTGGAGCCATGGTTTAGTTGTCAGGTGGTGTTAGATATAAGGTAATAGATTGGACTTGACGACCTGTGAGGTCTTTTCCCACCGGGTTGATTCTGTGTTAAGGCTCAACAGTCCCAGCCCGCTAACTCCTGTGCATATTCTAGTACAGATTTATTTTCCTATGAAATAACATTTTCACTGGCATCCTTATGAAAAAGCTCCAGTAAAAATATGTTCTCAAAGGTATATTAATCAATGCAAATAGTGTTAATTGCTTTAACTTTCTATTGATAAGACGAGGAGATCCCACTAGAATTTACAGAATCAAACATATAATTTTTTCAAATAAAATTTAAGAAAAAAATAATTGTGAATAAGAAGTGTAAAAAAGGAAAGATAAATGAAACATTTCTTTATGGTTTGATTTCATCTGAAGAATATTTTTTCATATTCTCTTTCTTACCCCATGAAAAAAGTTCATCCTCATTAATTTTCTTTAGTTTTAAAAAAATCTCATTTATTCATCACTTCTGTATACACCATCATTATGAACTATGCTTGAGTTTTGGATTTACTGCATTGCCAGGACATGTGACTGTGTTAATCTTGTGTACTTTTGCTTTGCCAGTCATACAAGTTATGTGTCTATTTTATTCCTTATCCCTTGTCTCCTATTTGCAGTAAGCCACAGACTAAAGTTCTCCGTCTATGTTTCTCTGATGACTTGAAAGCTCTTGCCTGTTTTCAGAGGGAGTGGTTAATAAAGTTGGAATTGTCTTTGATATAAACCTAGTGACTCTGAGAGCTTTCTACCTTTTTTTTCCTTCTTGTGTCACTGTTTCCTCTGTCTCCAAACCTTCCTCTGCTACAAAAGGGAACAATATATACTCTGATCTTTTACTGTATAATAAAAAAGCAATTTATTTGCTATTCAGATAGTTCATCAGTGCAGATAACTATGCATAAGACCAGCTTTAAAGTATTGTTAAATGTAGAGGGAAAAGAACAACAAAAGTTTATTTAGGAGTCATATAAATTGAGATCTTGGAGGTGAAGCTGATCTGTTATTTCACAAATTTGTTTGGGTTTTATGTAACGTGGTTGCTTACATTGTTATATTTAATAGAAAAGGTCACCTTTTATTAGCATTTGTATTTCTGATAGCTGAAGCTCTCAAAGTCCAAATCAGTCACAAATGAACAGTTTTGGGAAACTCTTTCTTAGCCAATTGTTGTATCCTATGGAAGAGTTCAGATTACTGTTATTGCTAAGTGAAACAGGCACAGTGATTTGAAAGTTAAATTCTTTATAAAAATGTCATTGACATCCTCTATTATTGCATGTTTAGTAAGAAAAGCCTCACAATCTAATTAAAAAGTAATGTAAGTACGTGATCTTTGCTTTTATATTTACATTTCCCAGACATTTACAAGCTACAAATCATTCTGATACCTAGCTGTAGCTTGGCAGCTAGAAAAATGAACTTAAAATGTGGTAAGTAACTCCTATGCCCTTTCACAAAATACCTTCTTCAGTTTGGGAGTGATGCAATGGATGTAATGTAATAAAATACTGTTGTAGTCTTTGTTAAATCCTACCTTATTCTGCATACTGATGTTTTAAGTAAAGACACATCTTAAGCAACATTAAGAGAAAAATAGATCTCCTCACTGAACTTCCGCTTTCTTCAATGTATTCTAGTTAAGCTCTTTCTTTAAGATGTATTCCTCTGAAGCTCTTGTGCATTTACTTCAGTTACTTCAAAAAACCCTCCGATATTCTTGAAATTCAGACCCATATGACAGCTGAGAAGATACTATAAAATATTTCATTTTCAAATACTGGATAACAGTTTCTTTCCAGTAAAGAATTTTCAAAATGTTTTGATTTTTATTTAGTAGAAGACTTCTTGAACAAGTTTGACTTTGAATAAATTCTAAGACTAATAACTTTTGTATTTTGAGGATGGAGGAGTAAAAGGAAGAGGGACTTTTGGCATTCAAAACAGGTGTAGCTTAGCTCATGGAGTAATTGCTTTAAAAATGCATGTAGGGAAAACATTTTATATGGTAAGATTAAGTACTACCAGTAACTGAACAGATCTCAGATTTGTGAGCACTAATGAGGCATACTGAGTACTAGTTTGGGAAGTCAGTTCTGTTTTCAAGGCTGAATAACTGAAAAAGAAATGAGAGGTATGCCATGTCACAAAATTTTCTCAAATAAATTGTTGAACGTGTTTGTCAATGAAAAGGTGGATATGAGGATTTACTTTTGTTAGCCCTGGAATTGCATGATCCCATTGACACATCAGTGTCTCAGTTTCTAGATGACACAAACAGTGAAAGAAAACAGGTATAATTTAAAACCTACTTCTCCTCTTAACTTCTCTGTCTTGCCTCATGAATTAAGTTAGCTTATAGCCAGTTTTGACTTAATTTGTTGAAAGAGGTGTGTTCTGAACCCCAAAATATCTGTAATAATTCAGCTAAATAAAGTATTTCAACTTTCAGTAAAATGTTTCTTGTGAGAGAACTGTAACATCTTTTAGAGTATGGCTTGGAAAAGAGTTTATACCTTCTATGACTTTATAAAACATCAAGTTCATTTAAATAATTGTACAGTCATTTAGTTAATGTGTTCTTTTTAAAACTTGCCTAACTATGGTGAATGTAGTTTTGATGGCAAAAGAACCCTTTTATGTAACAGCATTTTTCATTTTCCTCCTCCACCCATATCTCACAAAATAAATGCAACACAATTATTTTACTGCCAAGAAATTAGCTCATTTGCAAATGCCACCTTGGAACACAAGAAGAAAGGCGTTTATTGAAGCTTTAATAAAGACACCATGTTAGAATAATTTTATGCTGACGGGTCCACAATCACTCAATATTTTAAAAGCTGTCATCACACCAGCATGAGCTGCATGTAAAAGTACAAATTTATGCTGTGACATCATGGCACTAAAAGTATAATTGGAATAAAATTACAATGCTTCACTCTAGCATTCATCAGCAAGACAGAGCACTTAAAATGCCTACTCTGGGCTGATCCTCTGCTGTGCATTACTGTGCCGCTTACTCTGTTAACGTGTAGTATTATGACACGGATTTCTGAAGAGTTCAACATGCATTTCAGGTATTTCCAGAGTGAGCATTCAGTGGGTACTCAATGACCTGTGTTGAGAATAGAGTACACTGCACAACAGAAGAAAGCTGGAATATTAAATCAGCAAAAGCCACCATTTTAACCCTTTAAATATGGATAGTTAAGCAGTCACTACATAATGGCTGAGGACTTAACACCATCATTTTTTAATGAGTTAAATTCCAGTCATGGCTTGTGATTAGATGCTAAGCTTTAGCAAATAAATACATCTCCATAATAACTGTAACTTTAAAATTCGACCTTTTGACTTTTATCACATCTTTATTCCTTGTTGTAACTATAAATTAAAAAAAGGGAAAAAAAGAAGCTGTACATCCCAGGAAACTGTTATGTATGATGTGACTAAGAAAGGAATGTTCATAACTCCAGAATGATTCTTCTACCCTCACCTGCTGTACCACTAGGCACAGACAAACACTGCATTTTCCCACTGCCTTGGAAAGCAAAGCCTTCAGAGACCAGTATGGAGGCTTCTGATGTCTAGACACAGGATCAAGCCCCTCTGCTTGTCCCCTACTACTGGCAGCTGTTTTTGAAGGGAGAGAGGCTGGCAGTGGGAGTCACACCCTCCTTGATACTCCTTGAAAGCATTTTGCTATCATCAGTCCTTGGAATGTATAAGACACCCAGACATCTCTGCTCCATGGCTGCATCTGCTCCTAGCCCTCTGCACAGAGTCATAAGTGAACATTCAGATGGTACCAGGAAAGAAAGGGGAAGAGGAAGGAGGTCTGATAGGAAGTTTGATTCATAGCAATGGTTTCTATAGCCGATTTTCCATGAAATGGGTTAAAATGGGGAATGCGTTTGGAAACAATGTGAGTGGACATGGATTTTCTTTTTTTTCCTGACTAAATAATTACGCATAGCAGTCTCAGACTGAATGCCGCCCTTCCTTTTTTGGATGACTTGTTGCTCTGAAATGAGTATGTGCTGAAATTGCCTATTTGGAGAATATCCAGTGGGCAAAGAAATGGGAAGCTCTCCCAGACTTGGAAAGTTGGCAGATGTAATGATGTAGGTCTTACATAACTTATATTTTATATATTTTTATTATCTTCTTCTCATTTCAGTACAAACACATATGTTCATAATTTTCAAAATACATATGTGTGGATATTTACTGTAGAAATAAACAAGTTAAATGAAATAAATAATATTTTCAAGACAAGGGAAAAGACAAAAAATGCAAGCGAGCAAATATTTTTATTCCCTCAGCCTAAATGTTGATTGTTCTTGCCACTCCTGTCACCCAATGTGCTGATTTGAGGCCAGGCAGATACTTTCTTGCCCTGAGAGGGACTAAAGAATGATGCTCACACAAATGATTGAAGAGTGATGGAAAGTTTAAATGGAAAAGCAACTGCTGAAACTACAAGCATAGTGGCAAAGATATCCCAAAGCGTACAGAGTCCCTTACACAACACCCAAAGGCCTCCCAACACTTCCCTTCTCCCCACCTGAGGGTATACCCAAAACCCCCAGGGCTCTTTCTTCCCCTCCCACTGCTAGGCAAGTCTCAGTCTGGCCAGGTTGGAGACTTCCCTCTGCTTTTCTCCTCCTGGCATTAGGCCTAGACAGGCCTAAGAAGCCTTGAGATACTCCTCCACAGTTATCCGTTAAGAGAGCAACTCCCACAGGAGCAAAGAAGGAAGAAAGAGGAAGAGAATGACTTTGCAGATGGATTTATAGGGCGCAGGATTTATGGGTAGAAATACGCCATTTCCTGTGTCCACCTTATTCTGTTGGACACTCGGGACACCAGAGGCGTAACTTAGGTGACAGTAACAAGAGGCACCCAACCTAAACTGCCACACCCAATAATTCTTTGGAGATAAGTAGGAGCTGTTGGTGTTGTTTAAGAGCTTTGTGCAGTCCTGTAGGGTGAGATATTGGTAAAAGCTTCCCTTTCAGAAGGGGTTGTCTTGAGAGACTGTTTTTTGTAACTACTGCATCTGTACTCTTCCTGCAGTCACAGTCTTGTTTTCTTCTTTCTGCAACATCAATTCTTACACACAAGTGATGTCTTGAAGTGCAGCTTTGCAGCATGTAGGTCTTGCAGAAATTGAAAAATAAGAAAAGTAATTGTGAAACTGTAAACATATTTGTAAACTGAGTGAACTTCATTTTGATTCTGTGTCTTTATTGCTCATGAAAGCAGCTGCATTGCCATCAGAAAAAAACAAATGCCATTAAACCAAAATATTTGCTTTTATCTATATTCTGTTGCCAGAAGGTTAATTTGAAACTTCAATCTTTTTACAGAAGTGAAACATCTAGGGTACTTGCCTTAAAGTTATATTTTCCAGGTGGGCTCTTTCTATCAACAAGCCTCTTGGAAAAGGTCCTTACAGGACTGCAGAAAATCAGTACAAAAGACACAAAATTTCTGTGAATAATAACTGCAATAGAATCAGGGAAATTAACAATTCTAAAACACAGATTTGCAATTTCCATTAACTTGAAAATAGAAACGGAAATATTAAATTATTTACTGTAAATGCAGCCACTTAATTCACCTTTTACAGGGGATCTTTTACATAGATTTTTACTGAAAAAGACCCCAAATCTGCCCTCACCTGCCTCATGTTACAAACTTTTCATTAGAAAATAAGGTTTATTTGAAATCTGTCAAAAATCATACCTTTAAGTACTTTTTTTTTTTTTTATTTAACATTGAAGACCTCAAATTTGAAGGCTTCAGCACAGCCTGACCGGAGAAGAAGTTTAACTGGACATATTGTTCATCAAATGCAGTGATCATGCACTTGTGTAATTCACAGTACTGAGGGAAATGCGCCAAGTGAAGAGTAGAGTCTGAGTGGTAATTTTTAGAAGACAAAACTTTCAGAATTTTAAAGTAGTGGGTAAGACCCCTCAGGAATATAGGAAATGAACAGAGGAAACAGCTATTTAAGGACACCAATTTCCTTACAGCACAACAGTTCTCAATTTCCAAGCATAAGAAATTGGGCAAAGAAGGAAGAAGACTGGCAGAGGTTGATAAGGACCTCCTGGGCAAACTAAGATGTAAGAGGGAAATGTACCACCAGTGGCGCCAGCAATGTGTATCCCGGGAAGAATACAGGGACACTGCTTGGATGTGTAAGAATTAGGAAAGCAGTGCCATAACTGAAGCTGAGTTTGGTGAGGGATGATTATAATAACAACAAAGGCTTTGAAGGGCATGATGACCTGTAGAAAAGGAATGTTGAGGAAAATACTCTACCTCTTGTTAAATACGGCAGGTGAGCTGATGACAGCTGACATGGAGAAAGCTGGGGTAGTCAACAATTGTTTTGGCCTCAGTTTTTAACAATCTCTCTTCCCACATCTCTCAAGCCACTAAAACTCAAGACAGAAACTGTAGGAAGAAAAGTTCCTTCCATCTCAGGAGAAGATCAGAATCAAGACCACTTGAGGCACCTAAACATAAACAAGTGTTAGACCTGAAAAGACACATCCCAGGGTCCTGAGAGAATTGGCTGATGTAGCTGCCAACCCACTTTCTATCATATTTGAAAAGTCATGTCAGTCAGGCAAAGTATCCAGTGACATGAAAAAGGGAAGCATCACATCCATTTTCAAAAAGAGTGTAAAGAAGAACTCCAGGATGTAGGCATCTGCCAGCCTAACATCTGTATGCCTGGTAAGATCATGGAGCAGATCCTCATGGAAGACATGAGAAAACATATGGAAGACAGAGAGGTGATTAGAGAGGCAGTCTGACAGACAGGCTTTGCTAACAGTAAATTTGGCCTCCTATGATAGAATGAATTCATTAATGGACAAGGGAAAAGGAATTTATGTCACTTACCTGGAATTCTGTCAGGTCTTTGATACAGTACCCCCCAGTATTCTTACCTGGCAGTTGAACAGATGTGGGTTTAATGGATAAACTGCAAGATAGGTAAGAAACTGACTGGATGGCTGTGTCCAAAGAGTTTCAGTCAATGGCTCAATGTCATTGTGAAAGCCAGTAAATAATGTTGTGCTCATCAACAGTCCATACTGGGACAAATTCTATTTAAAGTCTTTGTCAGTAGCATAGCTAGAGAGATTATGTGTACCCTCAGCAAGTTTGCAGATGACAAGCACAGTGGTGCAGTTGATTTGCTTGAGGAACAGGATACTATCCAGAAACATCTTGACAGACTTAGGGAGTGAGTGTATGTGAACCTTGTGAAGTTCCACAAGGCCAGCCCACAGTATCAATATAGACTGGATATGAATGAATTGTCCATCAGCCCTGTGGAGAAGGACTTGGGGTTACTGGCTCATTAAAAATTGCACAAAAGCCAGCAATGCATTACAGCCTGCATTTACAGCCTAAAAACCAGTCAATCATATCATGTGCTGCATCAAAAGAATCATGACCAGTACATTGAGATAGGTAATTCTCCTTCTGTGCTCTCGTAAGGCTCTATCATCCAGGTCTGGGTTCCCCAGCACAAGAACGGTGTAGACCTGTTAGACTGGGTCCAGAAGAGGACCAAAAAAATAACCAGAGGGTTGGAGTACCTATCCTGTGAAGAAAGAGTGAGAGAGCTGGGGTTGTTCAGCCTGCATAAGAGAAGTCTCTTGGGACACTTTATTGTGGCCTTTGAATATACAAGATGGGCTTGTAGGAAAGGTGGAGAGAGACTTGTAGTGAAGCGAGCTCATAGTGATAGAAGGGACAATAGTTTTAAACTAAAAGAGGATAGGTTTAGATTAGAGATAAAAAATTTTTAATTATGTGGATGATAAGACAATAGAGCAGATTTCACAGGTTGTGGATGTACCACAATTGGAAGAGTTCAAGTTGAGGTTGGATTGGGCTTTGAGCAACCTGATCTGGCAGGGTTTTTGGTCAAAATGATGCTGAAGATTCCTTCTAACCTGAAATATTCTACCATTCTGTGATTTGTAGGATTGCTGTAAAGGACTAGCAATGCATTGGAAATACCAGTCATAGTGAAAAAATGTCAAATTAGACAAGATTGTAATTTCTATCTATGTATACTCATGGTGACTGTCAGAGAAATGGAATTTGCAGACTCGCACTTTTTCTGTCAGTTCAACATTGCAGAATTTCTTCTCAGTTTATAAGTATAATTGAAACATCTATCTGATATGGCAAACATTTTACTAATGCATATATATTTTCCTCCATATTTGCACTAATTAAAAATGTTTTCTTTGAACTTGGATGATTCTGGTAATCCTTTTTTTTTTTTTTTAACAGTGAGTTGCTAACTCCTTGAAACTTTTCTTCCCTGATCATTACTCTGGCGTAACTTTACATATTCCAAATACCCTCATGACTTCTTCCTCTGAGTTTGTTTGCTCAAGGTATGCCAGTGTGGAGGACATTTTCCGAAGCATACATAATTCTTAGTTTCTACTTATGTAATAAAATGACATAAATTCTTGTTCATTCCTTATAAGGATAAACACAGTTGAGTTTATACCAATGAGGACTCTGTCATGTAGTGCTTTCAAGGTGGGTGCAGAGAAACACTCACTATGAGAATTAAGCCTAAAAAAAAAAAAAAAGCCAAAACCTCAGAGTTTTGGAACAGGAAGAGAGCGTCTTGCAAGAACACTGCTACTAGTGGAACCCAGGAATACATAGCAGCTGACTGTGAAAGATCATATTTATATAAGAACCACCAAATTGCTTCTCTAAGCCTCAGGCTTAGACCAGGCTTAGACCTTCTTCCAGCACTCCCCTGGGAGCAGTTTTGAAGCCTTCTATCTCCTGCCAAAAACTACAGTCAGCCCAACTGTTCTTTACAGTTTTTGGACTTTGTGTGATTACACTAGAGTAGTTCTGGTACCATCATGCTTTTTTAACACCCTTCTTAAGTAATCCTTTTCATTCACACACGTAACGGTAGTAATAGAGACATTTCCTCATGCTTCTACCCACTACTGAAAATTATACCTCTCTGAATTTGCTCTTAATGAACAAATAATTCTCTTTTTTTCCCAGATTTTTATGTCATCTCTACTCTCAGTGAAACAGTAAATCTTATCTGATCCTGACAAGCTGCAAATCTAATCAAGCTTTAAAAATTTCAAAACCAACTTGGATTTTGCAGCCAAAAAATCAACTGTAGTCACAAATTCCTGAAGCTGAAGCCCCCAGTTAACCTGAAACATCATGTGAAAAGCTGTCATAGAAACTCTTTCTGCCTACTCTTTAGCAATACCATACAGACCAATGTAGGGCATTATACTAAGGGTAAATCTGGTAGTCTCAGGGTGGAGATGCAAGCTGCTTCCTTGATGTTTTAACTCCAATACATCAACATCTCTGACTTGCAAGATACAGATTGGCTTCAATGGGAACTCGTCCGAATAAGGGCAGCAGTAGCTATGCTTATTGAGGAGTGCAAAGGTTTGCTGACATTT
>VXBD01006471.1:2491-14387 GCA_013399975.1 Indicator maculatus | reverse complement strand
TCTCATGTAGAAGTGGCAGGGGGCACCCAGCCTAAACTGCCACAAGAGTGCTGACAGCTTGGCCAGTAGTTTGCTGTGGGGGACGGTGTCTAAGGCCTTGCTGAAGTCCAGATAGACTACACCCACAGCCTACCCCACATCCAACGGGCGGGTCACCTGATCATAGAAGGAGAATAGGTTGGTCAGGCAGGACCTGTCCTTCCGAAATCCATGTTGGTTGGGCCTGATCCCCTGGCCATCCTGCAGGTGTGCCGTGATTGCCCTGAAGATGATCTGCTCCATAATCTTCCCTGGCCCTGAGGTCAGGCTGACAGGCCTGTAGTTTCCAGATCCCTCCATCCAGCCCTTCTTGTAGATGGGCATCACAGTGGCCAGTTTCCAGTCATCTGGGACCTCTCAGATGAGCCAGGACTGGTGGCAAATGAGAGACAGTGGCTTGGCCAGCCCATCTGCCAGCTCTCTCAGTACCCTTGGATGGATCCTATCTAGTCCCATGGACTAGATAGGATCCAAGTGGCTCAGCAAGTCCCTAACTACTTCCTTCTGGATTTTAGGGGGATTATACTGCTCCCTGAACCCAGCATTCATTATGCTTTCTAAAATTCTCCTTGCAGATATGAAGCCATTAAGGCATATCAGCACAATAAACACAATAGATGAATACTCTGCTTTGGAATCTCCTATCCAATTGTAAAACAACCAACCCAAACTTTTACATAGGCTTCCAATTTAATATTTAGTATTGGATGAAGGCTTCCATCTGACAATCCTTTGTTCTCCATTTAAAAAGAAACACTGGTCTGGATGAGCAAGAAATCATCTTTGCTCTAAAATATAAATAAAATTTTAATTTCTCTCTATGGGATATCTTCTCTGTAGAGTGTAAATAGGGGTGGAAATATGTGTTACTAAACCTCAAGTAGTGAAATTCTAAGTCTCTGCACCTAAGTCAAGAATGTTGGAATGTTTTTGTAGAAATATAAAAAAATGTAATTTGCTTCCTGAACTTAATCTCCTTCTATTATCTAGGGGAAAAAAAAGGCAACAACCACTGTATATTTTTTCTCTTTAATTAATTTTATGGCTTCCATTCAGGAATTGTATTATACTGCCTCTGAAATCCTACTGACCCAGTGGGAGAGCTCTGTGCAATGTATGCTACTAAACAGATCTTTTGGCTCACAGGTATGATGGGTAGGTGAATACAGCCCGGCCTGTGATGCAGACTTTCTTGTTGGGGCTGACTTGTGAGAATATGGGAAAAAGCCTTATTTAAGAGGCAGAATAATTTGTCTTATTAGTCATCATGAGGACTGTGGTCTGGGGTTTGAGTCATCCATAACTGTCGGCAAAGTCTCTTTCCCTAGGTTATGTGTGCTTCAGATTTTAACCAATAGCTATGAAATGATCCTCTAACTTTCAGCTACAAGAATTCTTTCTTATTACTGATCTGGCTCACAGCTCTTAGAGCAGTTCCAAAGGTTACTTTGTCTTCACTTTCCTTGACTCAATTTTCAGCTTTGTGAGCATAATTTTATCCTCATGAGTATAATTTTATCCTCCTGAATATAATTTTATTCCCCTCAAAATATTTCTACCATGTATTTTTTTTTCTGGATGCCGACATGCTTTATTGTCCCTAAACCAGACACTATTTAACTCACTACTGTTTCCCCTTTTATTCAATGTACACAGATAAAAGAAACCTACTTGGACATTTAGTGCAATTAAAGCATTTTTTTTACCTCTTGAGGAAAGAAAAGACATTTGATTCCCTGGCCCTATTGCAACACTAACGATACCAGGCTCATTTGGGATATGCTTTGGGTATTTTAATATTAAGAGCAAAAAACTGTGTGGAAGCCACGGCGGAGAGAAAACAGTCTGACACTAAGATGTACAAAGCATCAGCAACTGCCAACAACTCTATTAACACACATCGTGGCTAATATATCATCTTTTCTGTGTCCATATGCTTTTCTTCTCCTTTTCCCAAGCTCAGAGAGAGCTCCACCGCCAGCTCCTTTGCAAGGGGTGCCACAAGGATGGTGAGCACTGCATTTGCCTTTGAAAAGCAAAAAAGGGGAAATTGTAGGAGATAAAGGGGGATAAAGAGTAGGCCTCAGCCTTGATGAGTGCAGCTCTCCCCCGTTGACAACAGTAGCAGTTGGGTATTCCTAAGGCACATTATCTACCTGCTTCCAAATCGCTTCCTGTAGTCAATCTATAAAAGACAAATATGTGTCATCCAGCCTTTGTCTAATAGTTGTCCATGATTGCTTCCATACCCCTGTTTCTGGTACCTTCATCATAGCCTGGAGAGCTAGGTCTTTTGGTTGTTGCAAAACAAGAGGGTGTAAACACGCTTGCAACTGTGGGGTAGTTAACAGAGATTCTCCTGTTAGTTGCATTGGTCCCACACCAAATCTGGGGTCATCATGAGAACGCTCAAGATTGGCACTAGCTGCTTCGCCAACCAATTTTTGCCATTGTGCCTCAAACAAAAATTGCTGGGGTAAACATTAGTAAACATCTAGTATGAGGTGTCCCTGCCCATGGCAGGGGGGTTGGAACTAGATGATCCTTGTGGTCCTTTCCAACCCTGACTGATTCTGTGATTCTATGATTAACTGACCTAGCTGCTTAATATCAAACGGCGTTAACTGATTTGTGAAAATTCCACAGAGTAATGATTGTGCATACAGGGAACCGAACCCATGTTGCATCACTGTATTCCTCAGATCACATATTACATTCCAGTCGACTGGTTCCACTTAGGAGGCCCCTCAGGCTGCTGGACCACCGGGCAGGCAAGGATAGCTGCAGATAGGTCTACAGCTCCTTCTTGTAACAGATCCTTTATCTTCTCCCAAAATTTCACTGGAACAGGGCCTTGAGTTGATACCTTGGCAGATTCTATAATTGACAAGTCCTGACAAGTCCTGAGCAACAGCTCCAGATAGGGCATACCCACCATCCACAGTCTGCAGGGAAAATAAATCTATCAACAGTGTCTTTCCGTTACTCTCTCAGGACCGAATTGCAGGATCTAGTAGGGGTATGGAGAGGTCTTATAGGATTGGGCTGTAGGGTCTAGCAGAGGTGCAGAAGGTCTTATGGGTTTGCGGGGTTTGACTGCTGAGTTTATAGGAGGTGTGGAGGGTGGTACAGGATTGCTAAAGTCTGTAAAATCATCACCCAAAGGCAGGCTTCAGAGGGAGAAGATGACAGTGGCTCTAAGCTTAATTGATCCTTTTGAGCCTCCTGATGAGGTGATGTTGCTGCGGCAGCGGCAGCAGCAACTGTCCAATTTACTTTAAGCTGCTTTAACGATTCAATTAATAAGAGCCAAGTTGTAAGAGATGAAGTGGCAAGCACATTTCACTTCATTGCAGCATCAGAGAAACTTCCCTGTTTCTTCCCAGGTTTCCACAAAAAATGCAGTTTGAGCATTAGCTTGTATCCTGTTTTCTTGCACCAAACAAGCAACGTACATAAAGCCGGCTCCTCAAACTTAATACCTCTTCTGAAATATGTGCCTCCATTTTCCCATTCACAACACCTCACTTTCTCGGTGTCCCCAGTCCTTGGAATCTGGACTCCTTTGGCTCTAAGGCCTGCTGAATTTAATATTCTATTTCTGTCTCTGAGGTCCACCTTTTTAGTATCTTATCTTCTCGGTCCGAAAGATCCCCCAAGATAACATCCTTTCTCCTCAGCCCAAAAGAGGAAAGGACCAGGATGGAACTGCGAGGGTGGGGTGGGGGTCTATCTTCCAAGCTGGGCTCCACCGCCAGCTCCTCTCTTGTTCATGGTTGTCTTACCCCATAGGGGTTACTACTTAACAGCGGGGAAAACGACTTGGCTTTCAAGGGCAACAAATCTAGTCTTCCAACTTGGGCTTCGCTGTCTACTGGTCTCTAATCTGCAGGTTTCTTACCCCATGGGGGTCAGCCTTCAATGGCAGTTCTTGATTTTGGATCACATCGGGGTCACCATTTGTGGAAGCCATGGCAGAGAGAAAACAGACCAACACTAAGATGTGCAATGCATCAGCAATGACCAATACCTTTTTTAACACACATCATGGCTTATATATCATCCTTTCTGTGTCCACATGCTTTTCGTCTCCTTTTCCCAGGCTTGGAGAGAGCTCTCCTCCTCTTTTGTTATTCACAGATATTTTTTCCTTGGAGTTGTTTACATTCCTGAGTCAAGGGAGGAGAGCTGCACTCATCAAGGCTGAGGTTGCCCACGGCTTCATCCGTGTCTCCTACAAAACTGCTCACTTCTTATTCTCATAAATAAACTGCTGTCTATTTCAGGGACTCTAGGAGTGATTTTTCCCTTCCTACATGTATTTGATCTTATTTCAAGTAAAATCATATTGATTTGTTTTGCTAGTGTTTTCATGTCCATTGGTTCTGTAGGGTAGGTTTGAACATTATATGAATAACCCATGGGGTGTACAGAATTCAGACAGTAAGGGGTTTTGGGCCCATTGAGCTTGTATGCATATTATGCTGTTCCTAGTGAAACAGTGTTGCGGCACTGTTTATTGAAGCCCACAAATGGGTACAATATGCTTAACAGTACAGTCCTGAATGCAGTTCTCCTTATTGTTCTACACTGGAGAAAACAGTTTGCAGATTTCCCTTTCTCTACAAGACACACAGATTTTTAATTGCATGCTCAGCCTTTCTGGCTATTAGCAACATCTGCTTGGTAAGCTAACTGTATAGCAGCCTAAAGTGCTACATTTTCAAAGAAGGGTACACAAATCCCATTAGGAGTAACTGGGACTGGTTGTTAATGTGTGACCCTCCATGTACATGCTTTTGAGAAAAACTTAACCGGAGATATGTTGGGCTGAAATGTTACATCTATATCTAAACAGCAATAGTATTCAAGACCTGTTCTGCTCCTACAGTTAATTTTAGCTTTATATCTTTATTGTATTAAACTGACTAGCTGAGGCTTCTAGAGCACCTAGCTGAAGATTTAACAATATAATCCTGACAAACACTGGTGCAGCCTAAGATCACTGACAGCATGCTTCCTGCTGCGTAACTCAGTGACTAAGAAGGCACTTGTGGTTTTATCACAAGCCAGTTTAATGTGAATGGGACCTCTGTAGATCGTCTATTCTGTCTTTCTCTGGAGCAAATGCGAACACAGTTGAGATCTAAAAACTTGCTGTTCCATTGTAATAGGATATACATTCAAATTAGAGCTCTGCAAGCTGAAGGATAGTCATGTTAGCATTGGTTTCAATAATCCAACGGAAAATCTGCAAACCCTGCCTGAATGGCTGGACCTGAAGGGCTTAGAGTATGGATGCAGGCTGGCAAAGAACCATGTATTTAGTACAGATATTATGTTTCTGTCAATAAAACAATGCAAATAAGTCCTATTATTTTTCCTTCCTTTCTAATATACTATTTTCACATTTACCATTTCAGAAACATGTTATTTCCAAAGTTTGGGTTTAAATATTTACATTTCTTGAATTACAATTTTCTCAGTGTTGTTTTTTTTACTTTGGTTGGTTGGTTGGTTTTGGTCGATGTTTTGCCATGTATAAAAAGATGGATTTTGATTTGTAGTTTAGCTCTTGAAACAGTACTTGCTCTGTCTCTGGATTCAATGTCTATATCTGAAAATTTCAAGAGGCTTTTTCTCCATTTTGTTTCCTTCTTTAAAATGTTTTTGTCTTCAGAAAGAAGAAAAAGAAAAGTAAGTAGCTTAACTCTGTCATGTAATTAAATCCAGACATATTCAGAATGCTGCAGGAATATTAATAAACTATTGAAATAGATTTTTTTTTTTTTACTGTAAGATTGCAAAATGCCTCAGGACAAGCAGAATTGCATGAAAGGTGCTGTGAAATAGCAGCTTATGTAGTATTAATGTCCAGGAGAATTTGAATGATTTCTGTATAAGCTAGCTCATTTTGGAAAAATTATAGAAAAATTTCTTAGAAGGAAAATAAGGAAATTAAACTAGGATATTGAAGAAAGTAAAGTTCTGCTTCATTATTTTAATAAACACATGCAAATGCTATTTATGCAATCTTTTGCTGTTTTAGAGCAATATAACATTTTTGCTTTAGTAAAAAAAAAAAATCTGTCTGTATCTTGCTACCAAAATGAAATATATTTGCAGCAAAAGAAAAAGAGATTATTCTTAATAGCTAAAGTTTACATGATGGCTTCTGGATACGTAGGTATTGAGACACAAAGGGGAGATTTCCCGTATCACAGCATGTTGCCCATTTGAGACAACTGATCTGGAAATGGATCTTTTACTTTCTGATGTGTTTGTGAATGTCACGGTAGGGCCAAATGGGCCCAGCACAAACCCAGACAGGCCCAAAGGTGTCTAGATATGGTCCCACTCTCTCCCGCCCTTCCTGCAGAAAGTCAGGGCAATGCTGGAAAAGGAAAAAAGGGGACAGGACCATGCACGTCTGGTAAACAAGTTGTTTACCCAGGGTAAAAGCAGGTGCACTGACCACTGCTCCCCCAAAAACAAGGCCTTTGTTTCCACCTTTCCAATGGGCAGCTCTATGTTGGCTTCAGTTGCCCATTGGTCCAAGGAATCTCGGGCAAGGTATATATACAGGCTGACTTGTAGTCGCCTTGCCTTGCTTTCAAGCCTTGCTCTTAAGCCTTGCTTAAACCTTGGTCAAGCCGTGCTCGAACCTGGTTGGACCCGTCTTGTGTGAAGCTGACTTGAGTTGCCCTGCCCTGCCTCAAGCACCTGGTCCGAAGCCTGGGATAAAGCCACAAGCCCATACACAGCAAGCCGGAGAAGCCATGAGCCTAGAAGCTGAAGCCAAGCCTAGCCTGCTTCCCCTTGATGTTAGAATCATGCCATCCCTTAGTTTACCCAGGACAAGCAACCCCCATCGTGAAAAGTGTCGTAAACAGCCCACCATCTGCTGAAGCCAGATCAGCCGTGGGACAATATGGCACTCTTCTTACCGATAGCCTGCTGCATCAGCGCTGTACAAGAGTGCTCCAAAGCCTCATAGCTGACACAGCAGCCACAGCATCACCCCATGTGAGTAGAACCAGCTCTAAGTAATTAATTCATTGCCTCTTGGGCTTAAGGGTTCTTACCAAATCTCCCTGTGTTGTGACTGAGCACTATCTGTTCCTGGGGACCTTCTCTTTCCATGTTATTTCCTCCCGGTTTGCATAGAATTGTTGCATTTAGCCCAAAGACTACGCATTCCTATTGTAAATATATAATCCAACCTTAAAATGATCCTACTTAACGAGTTTTGACAATTTTTCATATTAATAAAGGGTTGCTAGTATTTTTATTAATACTTGTTTGCCATATTGTTTATTAGTTAAGTGCAATTGCTTAACAGCGAATAATATTGAAAACTCATTCCATCAGGACATGATATTGCCCTTCAAAAAATCTGCGGCACAAACACTTCCGGTACACTTTTATTTCTAATGTAAAGATATACACAGGAAGCCTTCAAGTTTCTCCATTAAATGTGAGCCAGTTACTTTCAGGTAACATTCCTAGAGATATGTCAGAAGAAGAGAAATAAAAAACAGTAGTAAGAGCTCAAGATTCACAACTTGCTGAACAGCACAGTTATGTATGTATGTGTGTATACCCCTCCTATCGTGGTAGTATTCTCAAATTAGGCTTTCAAGTGCAGAAGTCCCACTTGGAACAGGACCACCTCTTCTGAGTTTAAAAATCCTGTTTAAAAGCTTCTGTAACTGAAATGTAATTAAGTTAAAGTGTCAAACACAACATTACATGAGATGGGAAAACTTTATTGAGAAAATGATGTAATAGGCTAGTGAACACTATTCTGTTTGCCAAGAAAGACTTGTTCAAAGAAACTTCAGAATAGTTCATTCTTATCTTTGGTGGTGTTTCTTACACTTCCATATGAAAATCAGGAAGAAAGATTATTGTTCATTGTAATAATCCTGTTTCTGTTAGAAGATAGGAACAGTGCCTCATATATTTTAAAAATATTTGAAACCATGTTCACAAAATTTGGGTAAATAAATAGAATCCTCAGTGTAGGAGAGGGGACATCCAACACATTTTTGCAGATCGTTTCAAATATTTAGTTCTCAGAAGCTATCTGCAATGATATACCTTCATGATCCTGAGTTTAACAATGCCTGTAAAAAAATACCTTGAGGATTGTTATAAATTATATTCATCACAAGGATTTAATAAGGACAAACTCAGTGGAAAAGAACGTCTGATGTGGTGGTACTGTGAGTCATACCATGGCAAATACTTCATGAGAATGCTGTAAAGGAAACTAAAAAATGAAACAGAGACATGAGGGACTCCCAACCAACAGTAACATATGAAACAACCAAGAAAAAAAGTTTTTCTAATCATTGAAATACAACTGAGATAAAGAGAAAATGAGTTTCTTAAGACCATATGTTATAAATTATTTTCTCAAGTCCAGGGAACAACATATTTATGATCTGCGGTAGTTTTAAGACTATGCCTTAAATTTTTTCTCACAGAGTTCAAGCAAAAAAGTGAAAGAATGTAAATAAATCACAACTGGGTGTAAGAAAGCAGAATAAGGATTATTCTAAACATTTCCGTTGGAGAGATAGAAATGTTTAAGACTCAGTACTCAAAACAAAGTATGGGCAGTCTCTCAGTCTCTCTGGTGTTTCTCTGCTGGGCAGTTCTGCATTTCTCTTCTGCAGATAACATACTGGCATACTGACCTTGAAAACCTAAGTTTAACAAATCTCTCTGCCTCTTGTCTTTCTTCCTTCTGCCAGGGAGGTCTGGGGAAGGTGGGGGAAAAGAAACAAGGGCTGAGTTTGTTTCCAGGGAGGTCTGGGGAAGGCGGGGGAAAAGAAGCAAGGGTGAGTTTGTTTCCAAACTGAGTTAGCCTGGTTATTGTCAGTATGGGAGGGGAATTTCAGCCCACCACACCACAACATGATCCCATCTTTCTGTGTGCTCACAAGCAGATTTTTAAGATAAATGTTAGGAAGAGGAAGTGAAAGTTAAGGAAAGCAGCTTATCTACTTTTTTTTTTTCTTTATAGTTCCATTTGATTATGTATGCCATCTTGTTCTGGTACAATTTTGTGGTAAGTTAATTTAGGCAAATTCATTATTTAATAAACCCAGAAAGTGAGTTAACAAGTTACTGCTTTGGGTCTGTGTTATTTTACGTTCCTCATGCTTTTGGCAGAATAGGCACCTGAATCTGTAAGATCTCTCACGGTAAAAATGGACACAGAATTTGCTTTTCATTTTTTTACAGGAACATTTTACACATAGCTAAATGTTAAATTAATATGAAATTTCTGTACACAAAAAGTGCCTGCATTCTTTTGCTTTTGCTTTTGAAATCTCAGGATTCCTTTTCTGTCTTCTGTACTATATAGCATTTGGAAGCTATCTCAAGCATTTAGTTGTACAGGCAAGTAATTTGAAAAATTGTCTGTTTAAACAAATACAGATGCTATTCTGTAATTTGAATTTTGCACTTAAGTAATTTTGTATGAGTGAGAGCTTCTTCAACTTTGCCCATCTCCTTCAAGTCATAAGGTGACAACACTAAAGTAATAATAACCTAAAAAATAGTTAAGCTTGCAAATAGAATACGTTTAAACTGTAACCTGAGCTATGAACAGCAGTTTTGCACCCTGCTCTCAGTGCTATTGACATGACCTTACTTGTATATGCCTCTATTACATTACAATAACCCACTTAGTAAATAACTAATTATGGCATGAAAATTTTATATCAGGTTAAATAGAGCATAAGGAGCTGGTAAATAATGGTAAAGATTATCTAATTAAGTTTCCCATTCCAGTTTTGTTTCACAACTCAAGAAGGATGAACTCAACTGTACCAGAAAAAAACACAAATTCATAGAATCATAGAATGGCTTGAGTTAGAAGGGACCTTAAAGATTCTAGTTCCAACTCCTTCCACTGGTCAAGACCCCATAGTATCTGGCCTTGAATGCTTCCAAGTATGAGGCATCTATAAATTCTCTGCACAAGCTGCTCCTGTGTCTCACCAGAAGTACTTCTTCATAACGACAAATCTTAATCTACCCTGGTTTAGTTTAAGACCATTGCCTCTTGTCCTACCACTACATGCCCTTATAAAAAATCCCTCTCCATCTTTCCTGTGAGTTCCCTTCAAGTACTAGAAGAATACTACAGGGTCTCCCCAGAGTCTTCTCTTCTCCAGGCTGAATAGTCCCAAATCTCTCACCTGCCCTCATAGAAGAGGTTCTCCAGCTCTCTGATCTTCTTAGTGGCCCTCCTCATTTCCAACAGATCCATGTCCTTCTTGTGTTGGGGGGCTTCAGAGTTGAATGAAGTACTCCAGGTGGGGTCTCATGAAAGTGGAGTAGAAGTGGAGTTTCACCTCCCTCAACCTGCTGGCTTTCTATCTTTTGATGCAGCCCAGGATACAATTGGCTTTTTTGGCTGCAAGTACATGTTGCTGGCTTAGGCAAGCTGCCTTATCAGCCAGAATACCAAAGTCTTTCTCTGCAGGGCTGCACTTGATCCACTTGTCACCCACCCTGTATTTGTGTTTAGATTGCCCCGAACCAGGTGCAGGACCTTGCACTTGGCCTTGTTGAACTTCATGAAGTTGAGATGGGCTCACCTCTCTAGCTTGTCAAAGTCCCTCTGAATGGTATCCCTACCCTTCAGTGTGTCAACCAGACCACACAATTTGATTTCATGTGCAGACCTGCTGAGCATCAAGTCAATGCCACTGTCCATGATGCTGACAAAGACGTTAAACAGTGACAGTCTGTAATGGTTTAGCTCAAGGGCTTAAACTCACCCACTAACCCACTACTCCCCCTCCTGTCTCCTCTCTTTTCTCTCTTTACCAGAAGATAAAATAGGGAGGGAAATCAAAGTCAGAGAAAGAGTTTTCAGTTGATTTACACAGAATATTCTACTCCTCTGTTACAAAGGTATCAGATCTCATAGCAGGCAAAAACTCAGCAGCCTGTTCAAGGAAAAACCGTCAAATGACCAATACCCCCTTTCCAGGGATGTAAAAGCACAGCCATAAAAGCAGCAGTCATAAATTCATGCTTCTGATTGTCGTGGAGAGCGGATTATTAAGGATGGATGGATGATGATTATTAATTATGAATTATGAAATATGAACTATGAAATATGAACTATGGAAATTATCGTTTATTAATTATTAAATTATTAATAACTGATTAATCACCTTACATATATTGATTCGAATGCACGGTTGTAACAATATGGTCCGTAACTGGTTCAGTATATGCAATTATACCCAATTATAGTATTTACAGATCTGATTTCTAATTAAGGGAACAAAAGGTGCAGTTCTGCCGCTTGTCCACTAGATGGAGACTAGACAAGACGCTTGCGGCTGCGGCTATGTACACATACATTTATAATGTTATCACAAGGCAAGTTAATCTAGAAATATCACGCGGCTACGCGCTGGCGCTTTGAATAGAATATTACTGAATGTTGTACACATGGAAAGATACACTCTTTCTTTGTAGCGAGGCAATTTGCTAGGTTACGCTGGCTGGTTGCTGCTTGTCTGCCCTGGGCTGTTCCCATCTGGGCGGTGACTTTCTTTCTCCCTCCCTCCCCACCTCTGTGGGTGGGGGCAAGGCTTGCTTTCTCCTCCCGTGGTCACGGGGAGGGGCGGCTTGCTTTTCGCCAATTCTCTCTTTCCCTCAAGGAAATTCCAGGTGCTTTGCCCTGACAACTTTGGGCATGGAGCGGCTACAGCTCCTTTTCTCTCCCACAAACAGCGGGGGTCATGCAAGATGCATTTCTGCTTTTGGCTGCTTATGGATGCAGCAGATCTGGACTGCCAGGCTTGGGCTAATCCTT
>VXBD01006470.1:74757-101577 GCA_013399975.1 Indicator maculatus | reverse complement strand
CAGGCACCTGTCAACCAGTACCCCCAGGTCCCTTTCCACCTGGCTGCTCTCCAGCCACTCTGACCCCAGCCTGTAGCTCTGCATGGGGTTGTTGTGGCCAAAGTGCAGCACCCGGCACTTGGACTTGTTGAATGCCATCCTGTTGGACTCTGCCCATCTGTCCAGCCTGTCAAGGTCCCTCTGCAGAGCCCTTCTACCTTCTAACAGATCAACACCTGCTCCCAGCTTGGTGTCATCTGCAAATTTACTGATGAAGATAGAGGCAGTAAGGATAGTAAAGCATTACTAGCCGTAGTAACACAAACTCATCTTGATTACTTTCTTTGTCTTTCCATATTTTCCTTGTATTTGCATGTTGCAGGAAAGTACTGCGGTCTCCGAGGATATGAGCTATCATATCTCCGAGGATCATAGCTCCGAGGATATGAGTAGTTTGCAGTATCTGATTATCCTCAGTACAACTGGAGAACTCCTTCCTGCTGTGCACACCTTGGTAAGTTCAGTCATTTCCCTTTTTTTGTACCTTTAATACTTGGTACATCTAAACCTAGTACCTAAGCAAAGAGACTGCTCAAAGCCATAAAAGCCTCCTTAGAACCCAAGGAAAGAAAAAAAACCAACTCCTCCAGGGAAAACATTTCAGGCTCACTTCCAGAAAAGCTAATGATTTGTATGTTAAGACATAGAGTATAAAAATAAGAGATCATTAGGGGAACATCTTTACAAGTGTGTGCTCATTGCAATGGTATTTTCATTAGCAAATACTCATGCTATTGATGCCATTTACATGAGCCTTGAGCAGTTAAAAAGAACTCCAGGAAAATATTAACAAAAATGGATGTGCAAAAGAGATAAATTAATAGAACTAAAGAAAAATTTTTTTTGTTTAAAATGCCTGTTTTCAGAACTCAAAATGGAAAAGGCCTTTTTTTGCAGGATTGCCTGAAACTATTTCACTACTGCGAAAAAAAAACTTATAATACACAGGTCATAGCTATTGTTTTTGTCATGCAGTTTTACTCCATTTCCTACAAGTAAGATTTGCATCACTTGAAATCAAGTATTTAACGTTTTTTTTTCTGATATATCCTGCTGTTGTGCCATAGTAATGAACTGAAATAAAACTCACTTTTGTATATGAAAATGAGTGCAACAAAGATCATGTTTCTAGCCAAGAGCTTAGACACTATAAATAACATGCTTTGAAAACAATGTAAATATTAAGTGCCTTCTGGGAAGAAAGAGGGCTTCTCCACAACTCTTTTTTTTCCCCCGACGTAGAGAAAGCAATTTCTTTGCCCTCGTAATTACTTTCTGAACACAGAATACTGACAAAAAGGACAATTTCATATCTTCCTTTTTTTTAACACTTCTGAAATTGTCATATAGTACGTGCATCTTCTCCAGATATAATGTAAACAAACTAAAAATGTATCAGAAGTGCATGCATTTATTTAAATAGCCATCAAAAAGCAGGTTTCTTTGCACAGCCATAACACAAGGAGAAGGCAGAGCCATACAACACTTATGTTGCATGGGCTTGCAAATAGTAATGAAATGATCTACACAGAACAGCACGCCTCAAAATACGCGAGTATAGTGAGATATCAAGGTGAGAAGCTGAGAGTGTATAGAATCATACACAAGTTTCTTATATAGGTTTTTACTTTTAATCAGTGGCTTTCATTCAACTATTTTATTCAACTATTTTATTGTATGAGTCAAAACAGTAAGAAAATAGTTCTGGTAACCAACCTTTTTTAGGGAACATCATCACAACAGCAACTCTTGCAAATAAAGAGTATGAAAAAAGGCACATGGTACTTATTGTGAACCGAGTGCATCAGAAACAAACCAATCTAATTACAACAGCTAAATCACTGGTACTCTTCATTTACCCAAAAGCTGTTTCATCACAGAAAAAGCCTATCCATCTCTGCTAAGTGTTCAACAAAGTTTACTGCCACTTCAACCTTCTCATACTAGCTAAAAGACTAGGTTTATTAATGAATAAGATGAATACTTAAAACCACGTGTTGTCTCTCCAGCAAAGCCAAAAGTGAACCAATGCATCCTGTGATTACTGTATTAGCTAAATATTGCTTTCAGCCAACCAATCCCTACTTTTGTTTTAATAATAAATAAGTTTAAAAAAAAATCAACATCTGGAAAACTGATACTGATAAATCCTCAGAATACTCAGTAAAAAGTGAAAACTGATGACTCTTACCTGGTATTCATTCTTGCTTAAACTGTCATAATAATGGATTCTAAGCCAAACACTTAGGAAACTACCAAAGCCATAAACCACAGCAGGTGAACATTTAGAATTTCAGAAGCTAAAGGAACACTTACACCAGCACAAGGAAGAGGTTGCAACACTTTATTCCAAGGATCAACAGAAGCAATAAAAAAAAAAAGGTGTGAGGCAGGAGCAACGTCACCATTCCACTGTAGTGCAACTCATGAACTTTATAGCTGTGAGCTAGAGCAGTTTAACACATGCTGCTTGTCCTCGACACAGCATATTCGTTTACTTTTTAATAACAGGTTTAGCAATTTCTAGAAGTAGCAGATAACCACATATTAAAGTTTAGTCTGCCAACAAAAAAATCAGCAAAAAATCTTGCTGAAACCAATTTTAGTAAAAAATTCTTCAATATATGCCATGCTGTATCATACCCATCCCAGATGCTTTTTAAAGATAAAATTTACAATACAAAAAAAAAAAAAAGTGCAACTAATTCATACAGAGCTGGCCATTCACACAGCAAACTCACATCTTAAACTTGACTCTTCATTATTAGGCAAATCTTCCAAGCGGTAAAGGTAAGAGAACAAAGAAAAATGCTTTCAGAAAAGCCCCAATTCTATGATCCTCACCACTCCCTTCACACAGGGACACGTTATTTTCCCCCTTTGTTGAAGCGAGCAAAGGACTACTCAGAATCCGAGAACCCTCCTATGCATGCAGGTCTCAGAGGATGCTGATAAGCAGGCTGAAGGGAGTAAAGACCATCTGAGCTATGTACTAGATCCTGGCTTACTGCACCTAGAAAGGCAAAACACATTCCTGACATAGCTGCCAAAAGAAAGGCTCGTGATTTTTGTTTTTCATTCCTCATCCAGCTGATAAGGGTATTTCACTATTCCCTTTCTGCATCTCCCACCAGTTCCTCACACATAAAAATGCACTTTTAGAGCACTTTCTCACAGTGTTTCCTTATATCTGTTTTTTGACAGATGACATTCATAGTGGTAACATTGCAGACCATGGCAAAAGACAAAAATCAGAACATTCAGAATCCTTCAACCTCCTGTTGACTTACAGGCTTTTTATTTTATGAGATGGTCGTTTGCTGTCACATTGGATTGTTACCTTCAGCCTAACTCTCCTGAAATGTACTGGAAGGGAAAATGGACAACTAATGCCAGCTGTCTAGCAAACATTTCAATGAAATCACTTCTTATTTCACCTGTAAGCAAAGAATTGTCAAAATTGATCAGGATAAATCACTACCCAACTCACACAATTTAAAGCTACTGTCTTTAGATGAGCCACTAAAATCCTTGCAAGTCTCTAAACTGTGATGTAATACGGATTAACAATGTTGTTATTAATATATTTCTGCACAATAGCTGTTCTAAAGTTAGTTTGCTTTTGTACTTCTGCACCACACAGGACAAGTCTGCAAAAACTGACAAATTGTCAAGACAGAATTTTACCTTTTGCTTACACTTTCAGAGGTTGCTTTACATACTAAAATCTGAGCTGCTTTTCATTAAGCTTGCTGATGAAAACTGCTAATAGAAGTGAAGTACAATCATGTATTTCAGCTGAAGATATGTGTAAAAGGACACTATGCAGCACAAGACATAAACTGGGTTAAAAATGAGGCAGCATCAAAAAAAATCACATAGTAAAAATTTGAATGCATCACAGAGTAAAAAATTGAATGAAGTTTGACAACAGGATTATCTCTGAGTCAAAAGACAGAATAAACACACACTTTTAGCAGCTCTTTTATTTTTTCTGTCATAATTTTCCACTGGAAGAGAATAAACCAGATAAAAACACACAATTATTTCATGCAAGATGGAAAACATCCAATGAGTAGAGAGCAAAAAAAAAAAAATGCCATTAACTTGAAAATCCTGGGATCAAAACCCATGTTACACCTCCCACTCTGCGAAGCCTGTTTGAAATGGCAGGAACAAGAATCTCTGGACTGGGAGATGCTCTTGAGTTGGATTCTGCATTTGGACTATGGAAAAAAAGAGGTTTGCTTTTGTAAAATGCCTAAAAGCAACAACTGAAGGAAAACATGAACCAACCAGGTATTAAACAGGGGTCACACAGTACAAAGTCTAATTAGAAATTTTTGTCACAAATTGATTAAGAGTCACTAAAGCTGCCATTTTATACTTATTTTTTCACCCTGCTGACCATTTAGACTGGACCCACACCATGAATCTTGACAGAAGAAAAAATCTGGTTCCTAACCAGAGGCACAGCATTCTGTGAACCAGGGCCAGTCAGCATGGGTTTATGAGGGGCCAGTCCTGGCTGGTAAACCTGATCTCCTATGACAGGATGACCTGACTATTGGATGAGGGAAAGGATGCGGATGTTGTCTACCTAGACATTTGACACTGTTTCCCACGGAATCCTTGTGGACAAACTGGCTGCTCACGGCTTGGATTAGCACACAGTCTGCTGGATAAAGCACTGGCTGGGCAAACAGGCCCAGAGACTGGTGGTCCAGGTAAATCCAGCTGGTGGCCAGTCACAAGTGGTGTTCCTCAGGGCTTAGTGCTGGGACCACTTCTGTTTAATATCTTTATGGAAGACTTTGATGAAGACATAGAGTGTGTCACCAGTAAGTTTGCAGACAGCACCAAGAGAGGTGGAAGTGTTGATCTGTACGAGGGTAGGGAAGCTCTATAGACACACTTGGATAGAATACATCAATAGGTCAACATTAATGGGATGAGCTTCAACAAGGCCAAATGCCAGGTCCTGCACTTACATAATAACCCCAAGCAATGCTACAGGCTTGGGTAAGTGTGGCTGGAAAGCTGTCTGGCAGAAAGGGATCTGGGGATTCTAATGGACAAGGAGTGTGCCCAGGTGGCCAAGAAACCCAACGGCATCCTGACTTCTATGAGAAATGCTGTGTCCCACAGCAGTAGGGAGGGGATTGTCCCCTTGTACTTGGTGCTGGTGAGGACACATCTTGAGTGCTGTGGTCAGTTTTGGGCACCTCAATACAAGACAGATGTCGAGGTGCTGGAGCAAGTGCAGAGGAGGGCAACAAAGCCGGTGAAGGGCCTGGAGAATAAATCTCCTGAAGAGTGACTGAAGGAGCTGGGGCTGTTTAGTTTGAAAAAGAAGAGGCTGAGGGGAGATCTCACCACCCTCTACAACTACCTAAAAGGACATTGTGGAGAAGTTGGTGCTCGTCTATTCTCACAGGTAATTAGAGACAGAACAGGAAGGAACAACCTCAATCTGCAACTGGACATTAGGAAAAAAAAAATCACAGAAAGAGTGGTCAGGCATTGGAATGGGCTGCCCTGGGAGGTGGTTGAGTCACAGACCCTGGATGTGTTTAAAGGTTGTCTGGATGTGGTGCTTGGGGACATGATTTAGGGGTGAACCTTGCAGAGTAGGGTTATCGGTTGGACTTGGTGATTCCAAGGGTCTTTTCCAAACTGAATGTTTCTCTGATTCCGTGACTGTTACGATTATAGAGTTATTAATATTTAACAGGTGGAACAATTAATAAAAATATTAATAACTTTAAAAATGATTTTTACAAATATCCTGTGGAAAAATATTAATAATACCTACTTACTGGTTCATAATATTTGGTTGTGCAACAAGTATCTCACCAGCAGGAACATGTAACAATTTAAACAATATTAGAAAAAAAAACTGTAACAGTTTAAATTGTAAAGAAAAAGAACATCGGCAACATGCTGGCTTTGCCCACAGGGGTGGGGGGGCTCTAGAATGCTCTATGGCAATCGACCTTTTAAGAGATACTTACAAAAATCAAATTTCGTCGACTACTCCCTGCCAATCACTGTAGTCCAGTACATTCAGTCACAACATTTACAATCCACAGATCCTGGTACCACGCAGCACGCGTGGGGATTTAAACAAAACCGAAAGGGCATTAAACAAGTGAAAGCTGAAGGAATAGTTTCACTTTCTGTTGGCTTCTGCAGCTTGTTGCTGTAGCACATGCAGGGTTTATCTCCAAATAGCTGAAAGCTTTGTAGAAAAGTGGTTGCTGCCAAGGTTTGCAGGGCTTGTCAGCTCTGTAGCTTTGTCTGTTCGGAGAGGTTCTTCACCTGCGATCTTCGCAGCAATTCTTGTTGCTTCTTCCAGTAAAACAAAATCGTCCCGGAGTCTTGGCTCCTCCAGGGCTCGTCTCTGAGCCCTGCAAGACATGTCTGTCTGCTCCTGGACTTTACAACGTGTTACTGCAAGGGGTACTTGCATCTTTCTAGGTAAACTGAGGCACAGCACAGATTCCAAATAGCAAGGCAAGTGAGGCTTGGCTTCTCAGACTTTGCAGTGTTAAGGCTTGCGGCTTCTCCCAGATCTGGGACAAGGCAAGGCAAGGCACTTACTCTTTGGGCTAGTATTCATAGATATTTCCATGAAAATGATGGCCAATGACAACAAAGGTTAAGAGATAGAAACCTGACACTTTAACCTATAGAATCAGTTTTCTCCAAATGTAGCCAAAGGCACACACACCTGGCCCACTTTGATCCCAGGGCATGTTCAGACAAGCCTGGGCAACGTGGGCAATCTCCTGAAAAACCAGACCTCCTGGCTCCTGCTCCATTATCTGGTTCAGGGCATTTTAGAGGCTTTGTCTCTTCAAGACAGTGATTCTGAGACCTAGTAAGACAGATACCCTCAGTCCTGTCTGACCTAACCAGTGAAGCAACAAGCTGCTACATATGGGTGTTTCAATCCACCATTCAACAAATATAAAAAATCTACATGCACTTACAGTGAAGAAGATGAACAATACCATCATCTACCACACAGATTCTGATGGGTTTTCTTGTTAACAGTGAAAGGCTGGGGGTTTGCAGTCCCAAGGAATTACAGACCCAAAATGCCTGAGTGACACCACTAATTCATTAAATTGAAAAAAAAAGTAAAAAAAAAAAAACCAAAAAAACACCAAAAAGGAAAACAGCAACATCAGTAAACTACTATAAAACATACTATAAAAAACACTTTATACCTTTAAACTTACTCTTGTGCTTTACCTTCATACACAGATCATTACTTTTTTGTACAGATTTATTCATTTTGTGTTGATCTGGGAGCCTACCACCGCCGCTGTAAATTTTTTTAAAAAAATAAATACAGAAAAGGAAGCTAAACTAACCTGCAGAGCTGTAGGAAAACTTCCAATTTGTTAGAGCTGCTCAGGGAGAGGGGGTATTGTTTGTAAAATTACAACTGACTAAACTTTCAACTTCATTTTAAGGTGTAAACTCTTAACAAACTGGCTCTTTTGAAGAATAAGAAACTGCACCTTAGTTGCTTGGGCCAAACATACATCATGTCTTAACTAGGGAAACTTTTGCTCAGAACATCCCATCACCATTACATTTTAAACTGCCTTCTGACATCATTTAGTAGGTCTTCCAATTTATCCTTTTTTTACCAACTTACAAAAGCCCCAAAAGATTGGCCTTTGCTGCAAAAAAAAGAGTGATTCACTATCACAGAAAGCCTCTCCCTGTTTCTAGCTCTAACAGCATTTGGTTAAAAGTCCTCAGGCTGGAGATCCTGCCCCAAAGCTACACAGGTCACACTAGACTAGACATACACTTTTATCCCTTCCTAGATGACCATGTTTTCTTCCTTACACTGCTTTCCTCTTTCAAGACTTCACTTTGTCACATCCTTCTCTCCTTGTATGGAAGGTGACTATTGCATGGATTTACCCATTTCATCCCCCCAGAGCTCACTGAAAACTTTTCAAGTGAGCATCTGCACAGGTATCCTCATTCTGCCTACTGACAGCATCTCACAATCTTGCCTTCTACATTCATGCCTTCTGTTTTCAGTGCTGATGGTGCAGTTGTGCAGACTGCACATGTGATGCTTCCAACCCTCCCAGCTCTTTGCTGCTGCAAGGCTTTGCTAGCACTGAGTCATTCTCCGGGTCAGGGACTTACCTTCTCAGCTCTTTAGAAATGACAGCACTCCTTAGATACAATACAAATTTTCACCAGCAGGAGTAAACAGACATTGAAAAGCAGGTTTTTGTTTGAAGACTCTAATTCCTGTACAAGCCTCTAAAGCATCCAAATGACAGTGCATCTCAGTTTAATGACTACTACACCTATCAGTTTGGTAAAATAGATTAATATCGAACTACATATTGCAAAACTTATTTCAAGTTTACTTTAAATATTATTTTTCTCAAGAAGAGTTTATTCATGTATGTATACACAGGTTTGTGTATGCATATAAATATACATACGCACAGGTATATATTAACTTATATGATCTTTATTCAAAGGCAATTCATTGGGTTTGTTCATCCCTTGAATGAAAATCTTCTTAAACTTTCAATGAAAGTTTGAAAGTTTATCGAAAGTTACAGAAAGTTAAGAGTTTACAGAAAGTTAAGAGTTTACAGAAAGTTAAGAGTTTACAGAGTTACAGAAAGTCTGCAACCAACCCAATGGCATGCACTAGCAGTTCACAAGCCAAACAACCTGCTCAGCTTTGTGCACCATCAATTACTTAAACTGCTCACTGAGCTCACACCTAGTGAAGAAAAGCCACCTGCATGAAGATTGTGAACCACTGGAACATTTTATAATTACTTGTATTGAAGTCTGAGAGGTTCAGTGCCTCCTGAAGGCAAGAATTCGTCTGTTTAAGAATGAACACTAATGAGCTGCCTAATAACACATGGCAATACTGTAACAATCTGCAAGAGATTAACGTTAGCTACACATAAGACAACAAAACTTGGACAAAGGCTGTTGAATAGATTAATATGGGATCCCTTTGGGTCATTGGCTGCTAGCACTACAAATCGGTATCTTTTATAGAGATAGCATCTCCAGCAGATCAAGGGAGGCTCTGCTCCCCCTCTAGTGAGACCTCACCCAGTGATCTCACACCCAGTTCTGGGCTCCCCAGTTCAAGAGAGACAGGGATCTAACTTGAGAAAAAACAGTGCAGAGCTACAAGGATGATTAAAGGACTGGTGCATGCGCCCTATGAGGAAAGGCTGGGAGACCTGGGGCTTTTTAGTCTGGAGAAGACTGAGAGGGGATTTAATAAAAGTTTATAAATATATGAGGGCTGGATGTCAAGGAGGAAGGGACAGCTTCTTCTCACTTGTGCCCTGTGATAGGACAAGGGGCAATGGATGTTAACTACAGCACAGGAAGTTCCAGCTCAACATGAGAAAGAACTTCTTTAATGTAAGGGTCACAGAGCACTGGAACAGGCTCCCCAAAGAGATTGTGGAGTCTCATTCTCTGGAGACTTTCAAGACATGTCTGGATGCATTCCTGTGCAACTTGTGCTAGATTCTATGGTCCTGCTCTGGCAGGGGGGGGGTTGGACTCAATGATGTCCAGAGGTTCCTTCCGACCCCTAACATCCTGTGATCTCAATAAGCACTACCTCAAGAGCTCCACTCTTCAGTACAGTGTGGAGTTATTCAGTGAGTGTGAATTCAGGAAAGTGAGAACTGCACCAAGTATTATCAAGATGATTTCTTTCAAACACCTAAGATATTCCATAAGTCTCCCATCCAAATAATGTCAAGAACTAACCACATTTAACTGATCTAATCTGAAAGATTTAGAACACAGAACATGGGTTCAGGCATTAAAGGAGAAACTCTAAGAAAACATTACCATGTTGAAAGCATTTTATTGCTGGGTGATTTCACCATCTACAGAATATTATAGTATTAGTGTGTATTAAATCATCAAACATTAAAAACACTTTCTAAAAGCTATTTTTCCCTCAATTTAGGCAAAATCCTGAATCCCATGACGACTAGAACCTTAAGTTTTTGGAAAAGAATGCTGTATGTATCAGGAATATTTAATAGCTGAAGAACTTTTGATAATGAGTGAACAGAGAGTGTTCATAAACAATGTGGCCTCATGATTTTAGCAGCAGTTTGTATGACCATGCAACAGAACAATTGTATTGAAGATAAACTAATAATAAAAATTACTCAAAACACAGAGGTGTACAGGAAGACCAGAGTTTATCTTAAAATACGTCTGCTATCAAAGCAGCACTTCAGGCAACAGCACGCAGATGTTCTGTACTACAAAAGAAGAAGCAAGAACACTCTCTTTAATGCCTTCGTCACTGAGAAACACAAATCTGGTGACTCACACTCTTCCACTGCAGGATGGACTGAACTGCAGATCAACACAACAGTAGGCTATTTCCCACCCTGTCTCAGAGAATCATGTCCAAGTTGTCACCTGGAAAGTGTCTATGTACCTATTTCCTAATTTAAGCAGACTTTCTTGGACTTCAGAAAAAAAATAGTTAATAATTATTAGAAAAAAGTGCACTTCCTTCACAATAACCTCCAACCTGTATTAATGTTTCATGCATTGAAAATTACATCTTCCCTCTATGAGTATGTTCAAACGACTGAATGAAACTTTAGTAGCTCGCATCAGTCCTTTAGTATGTTTGCCCTGCACATCTTGTTACAGGGAGATTGTAGCTTTTATTGAAACATTGTCATTCCCAACTAACACTGAGCAATTCTTTATGGTTCTATAGACTTTCATGTCACTTCAAAAGCAAACATAATAGCCAGGGCAAAAATTTTACTGCAAATAGACCAGGGGCAACAGAACTTGAAGGGCAAAATCATGGAAAGGGACAGAGGATAAAGGGACCATGAGCTTACACAAGTAAGGTGGCAATTTCATGCAATTAAGTCACTATATTCAGTATGTGACATATTTCATTGAACTTTAAATTGAAGAGACTTCCCACTAACTAGGCTACAAAAATCAGATGTAGGAACAAATGCTGTTCTCTCCGTATAGTAAGATGGAAGAGGCAAGAACCCTTCCCTGGCCGAGGACTAACTACACTTAACGCTTTGGTGAAGTTTCATGCTACCATGTTTTTGTTTTAGCCAAAAGCAAAAGTCGTAAGAGTCACTACAACCTATGCCAAACTCAAGCACTGCATTTCTCCTACAAGCCACAGGCTTCCCACTGCAGCTACAACACAAGGATATAATGATCAAGATTTTGATCAGAGCAAAGACAGAAGGTGGACTGACTCCCACCTCAGATCACACCACCTTGTCATGGACAGTAGCTTTAATGCTTGTGTGTACTACGGCTCCACAGAGCTTCCTTGAGAGTTTTATGGCTCTTCTCATCATTTGAATGCCAAAAGGGCACCACAACCAGACTGCCTCATACCTGAGAATGTAGTAGCATGTAATACAAGTCACTGCAGGGAGGCTCCAAAGGCAGTTACATGTCTACAATTTGCATCTACTGATTACTTAGGAAAAGTTGAGTTCTGCAAAAGTTGTTATTTTTCTTCCAATAAAGCCCCCAGAGTCAGTAGGAGCAGATTGCTTGTAAAGACTGAGCTGTTTATTTCATATTAGTTGCAGAATTGGTGCTAACCTGAAGACATAGGTGTGATCTAAACTGCCTAAGGCATGTAGGCACACATGAGATTTAATAAACATATATATACTACTTCATGCTCAAGTTGAACAGCTATAAAGGACTAATGCTGGAAATAATCCTTACATTTAAGCATGATTTTCCAACCCATTCAATAACTACTTTTGAAAGTTTGTATTTTGTTGTAGCTTTTTCAAGGAAATTGCCTCAAGTCTCTCACATCAAAAAGTACTGGCATGGTCTTCTAGCATTTTATTTATTTTTTTATATATATATACACACATACATAGAAACATAGATAAACAGGTATGTGTGTGTGTGCACATACACACTTCTTCAAGCTTTAGTTCCTTAAACAATCAAGTCTTCCACTTCAGTTCTTCATGAATTAAAGCATTCACGACCAGCACACACAAGATTTTTTTTTTCCAAATTAGGTATGAAGTCATAGGATGAAATGATCTGCACTACACAGTCAACATACTTCAACCAGAAATATTAACTCTACCAATACATTCCAGCATTCATTCAGTATTTGTCCTGGCTAAAACAGTTGCAAGGCAAAACTGGAAACTGCTGTAATTTTATCTTTCACAGCTGTTCAGCTTTGGATTCAAGTAAAAGAAAGTTCAGTGTTCAGAGAGTCCTTTGAGCTCTTTTAGGAGTTTCTGATTAATTCACATATTTATTGCACAGTAACTTCACAATGAACATCAAAAAAGGAAATGGCAAATCACAGTATAAAAGACCATAAACCAACTTTCCTCTAAGATGCAGTGAATTCACTCCTTTAGATGAAATGAAAGCCCTCAACAAATAACATTGTAGAATCACACGAACATAGAATTGAGTCTGTTGGAAAAGACCTTTAAGATCTAAACCATGTCTGGAAGTGCCATGTCTTCATGCTTTCTGAATGTATGATTAAGCTCTTTGAGAGATTACATCTTTCCAATTCACTAATCATTGCCTGCTAAGAGGTACATGCAGATTTGGAACAACAGCCAGCACTTCCTACATGGGATGCGATCATGCAATACAGCACATTCCCTCTCCTACTACCACAGCAACTGCCCTTGCTGTGGATGTAACTGTGCTAACAAGAAACATTTCATTTGTACAGGAAAAGGCAATTTTTATGTGATAGTGCAACAACATATTTAGCACAGCACAGGATTTGCCAATAGCAACAGGATTGCTCTGCCATGAGCAGGGACACCTTCCACTAGATCAGGCTGCCCAGAGCCACATCCAGCCTGGCTTTAAAAATACCCAGGGATGAGGCTTTCACCACCTTCCTGGGCAACCTGTTCCCAGCAATCTATCTCACGACCCTTACGGTGAAGAACTTCCTAACATCTAACCTAAATCTATTCTCCTCTAGCTTGGATCCATTCCCCCTAGTCATATCACTACCCAAAACCCTAAAAAGTTCCTCAACAGCTTTCTTGTAGGCCTCTTAAGATACTGGAAGGCAGGCCACAATAAGGTCTCCTCAGAGCCTTCTTTTCTCCAAACTGAACAACCCCAACTCTCTCTCAGCCTGTGCCCATAGGAGAGGTGCTTCAGCCCTCTGATCATCCTTGTGGCCCTTCTCTGAACCTGTTCCAGCACATCCATCTCTTTCTTGTAAAAGGGGCTCCAGAACTGAACACAGTACTCCAGTGGGGTCTCACAGGAGCAATGTAGAGGGGCAGAATCACCTCTCTTGACCTGATGGGCACACTTCTCTTGATGCAACCAAGTGAAACATCACAACAGTCAGAAGATCCAAAAATGAAAATGGTAGAAGATGACACTGACTTAATAGTACCAACAATCAATTGCAAAATGTGATGAATTTCTATTGTTATGAAGACTTAAAAATTATAAATGTAATCCTGAGCTGCAACAGTGAAGGTGAATGCTGATCACCACTGAAGAAATTACAGAGTACCTTGCCAAATAAAAGCTTTGTACATTTATCGATATGGATGGAAAGTGTAAGGACAAAAACAAGAGCTTTCTAAAGTAACTCACTCATGGAAGAGCTAATAGTTGCACATTTTCCATGGAAGAGTTAATAGTTGCATATTTGCCTCAAGTAAGTTAAAACCATAAATAAAAAAGCTACTTACTATGACAATTTCATTTTTATAACAGTATTCCAGTGGCACAGCACAGGTAAAATGGATTATCACATTATTTTAGATGGAGTTCAATACCTTTATAAAAAGGAATGATGAAAACTATGGAAGGTATCTTAAACACCTCTTTTGAGTGTGTGAATGAAGTAGTACCTTCTTAAATACAAAAGTATTGCTGGTTTATTATCTGTACTGATGAACAGACACCAAAAAATCTACTAGATATCTCTCATTACTATTTATTTATCCCCACTGAACAATTAATAATAATTAACTACAAAATATATTAACATTTTGTTAAAATTTTTAAAAAGTTTAAAAAATAACAGAGCAACACTGCATGACATTAAAGTCTCTTTTCCCATACAGCTGAAATTTAATCCAGCAACTATTCTTATTACCTACTTACATGATTATAATGGATGTGATAAGGACAAAAGATTACTTTATTTGTACAAGGTACTATCTAGTCTGCAGAGAAAGACTTATTTTGACCAAGCGGAGTAATATCATTGTGGGTAAACAGAAACAACTAAATTAAAAACAACTAAAATGGTACAAATCCCTTCCTCCTCCAACCCAGGGCATCACAGTTTATTTTCTTTCGAGTCCAAAAGAACACAAAGTGCATTGAAAGTACATTGAAAGTAACCCACATATTAAAACTGGTAAAACCATTAGCTAGTTTGTTTTCATTGGCCACTACACAGAATTTCCAAATAAATACTTTCAAAGGCCTTTTCCTTGGAAAACAGTAGGTTTCCAACTGCTGTTAAGCAAAGGAAATTTAATAATGATGTTACTTACTGAATCTTTAATTTAGTACTACTAAACATAACAATTAGCAACAGCAGTTTAAACTGAGAGGAGTAGGAAGCTCCTGCATTTCTTGACTTACCTGCAGGAATGTTATTACTGAAATGTATTTTCGGATACCAAAGTAGGTATCATCAATATTCAGAAAGAGGAAAAATTTGAGAGCTCCTATTTAATCAACTAACCTACACTCATGTTAGTTTTGAACACAGTTGTTCCAAAGGCCTAAGTTAGATTTTTCCCATTCCAAACTACTGAGCTTATATCAGTGTCTTATGAACAGCATACACAGTTAATGGAAATCCTAGTCAGATCAATGTGGAAGTGCTTTCACAACCCTCAATGCACTAGCAAAATAGGTGAATACTATAGAAGAAAACTGGCATATTTAATAGAAACAAAACATTTTTAACACTGGATTTGCACATGGGAGTAAAGTTCCTAAACAGATCTAGGCACAAAAATTGTTATAATAATAATCAGCTTCCAGAAACAGCTTGTTAACAAGCCAAATTACATAAATTTAACAGTCTTTTCACTTACCCAGTGCTCAAAGTGGTGCAAAAAGACAAAGGGCAACACACTGCATTATTCTTTACAATATGCATACTCTCCTACATATATATACACACCTACACAAACATACACACAGAGAACATCAGCACCACATCCTAGGCAAAAACCCAGGAGAGAATTCTTGCAAGAATTGCAAGTATGCAGCTCCCAGTCAGGAGCTGCTGATTCACAGTAATTGTTTTCTAACATGAAGCTCAGGCTAGCTGTGATAGCTGATAAGCATACTGAAGAAAGACCATTCAAGGAAAGAAAGACTCATTCAAGGCTCTCTGCCTCATAAAAATTATGCATCTTTCACATCTCTCTCCCACAATAGCTGTCAGCTTCAAGCATGCATGCCAACAACAAAACATGGATAGGAATTTCAGAAGAGAGGCTGAAGGAAGGTTTATTCTTGGATTTAGTACAGTAAAAACTAAGGCTTACAGATTCGGAAGAGGGAAGTAAACACCAACTTACCATGGCCAGAATGGAGGATACTTAATGCACAGCTTCAGTACATTATTTTTTCTTGAAGGCACAAACAACAACCAGTTTTTGCAAAGACACACTCTACAACTCTAAGCAAACCCCATGGATCAAATACCACAAAATAAGTATATATATATTTATATGACTCTCTTCAATACACTAACATTTTCCAAAATTCCTATAGATAAATATTAAGAAAAAATTCTTACTGTTTGAGTATATTTTCTATTACAGTTAACTACTCCCGGTTAGGCATAGCTATTTCCCCCTGTCATGTATCGAAAAGCATCTTCAGTCAAAGAAATTTAGAACAGAATAAGAATATGTAATACTAGCACCTGCTTTTAGTCACTCTAGTAGGACAGATTTATACTTAACAAATTATTTTAAAACAACCATTAAAAATACCAATAGCACAGAACAAAACTGTTTAATTTGCCAAGCTAAGCATCTTCCTGAAAGCTACATCCCAAAAGCTGTACCTTCCATCAGCTACATCTGTTCCAGTTCAATTCACTGAGACTCACACACTGCAGAATATTTTGTCCAAAACTGAGTAGAAGAGACAAAAAAATGCACTGTGTTTTATCATGATCAACAACAGGAAGCTATGCAGGATAAAAGCTGGGCCATAAGACAGTCCCTTTTGGTGATGAAAAGTTATTCTGACACTAGATGTGCTACAAGCTTGTAGCTGAAAAGAAAATGCTTTCAAGGAGAATGGAAAGCTGAAAAGCTACATTAAATTGAAGCTGGAAGCCAAAATACATGTACATACAGAACAGAAGGACACAGATATAACTATGAAAAGAAAAACAAGCTGAAAGGTAGATTTTTAAGCTTCACAATAGAGACACTACAATAAATACCTAGTAGCACTGATTAAAAGCTCCAAAGGACCTTCGGTTGTGCCCCTGGGAGTTAACAAGGCACAAGCCTATGTAAGTACAAATGCATGTTTCCATGCACACAGATTTACAGAACATCTCATATGGTAGTTAAGGCTACATATACTTCCCCTGCATTGCAGCCATGTATATAACTAAAGAAATGCATTTCTTCAGCACATACGCTCCCACACCATGAGGAGCGTACCACACTCAGAAAGGGCTCTATGAACAAACACCTCTCTGATACAGGCAAATGGCAAGTCAGAAGCTTTGTCCCTACTGACCAAATCATCTTTCTTCAGATGTTTATTTGCCCTTAAGTGGTTGTAAAAATAATAACAAAAAGCAAAAAAAAAAAAGTTTAGTGATTCAAATGCACTTTAAAGCAACCTTGAATATACAGAATCTAAGTATCAATCGCACAAAAAAAAAGGGCACAAAATGATCATCCTATCTGAAAATTATTAAAAGGAATACTTTCAAGTTTCTAAATCCAGTATCTCATCATGAACTAAAAAACCCCAAAATCAAACAAACAATCTGTCCAGTCAGTACCTCAGGTTTTTAACTTCAGTATTCTAACTGCCTGGTTAAACCAGCACATTCCAGAACAGACTTAGGCATTTTATTTTTCAGTGTTCACAAAGGCTAGCTTGCTAACAGTAAAACTTGAGCCAGTGTAGAAAATAAATGTGGAAAATATGTCTCAAAAGCACTAAATTAAAAATAAATTAAAACGTAATCTTTTCTTTCCCAGCTCTGTTTCAAGACTAAATTGTGCACAGAAGAACATTCAAGAATCCGGTATCAGTCTGCAGGCTTCTTAATCTCCAAATAAACAGATTAAGATAACTGTGCCTCTAGTTAAAGATGTCGTTTACTAAAGAATATGTATGCTTTTAAAAAATTGTTAAAAGCAGGCCAAAAATGTTTTTGTGATACCCGGGACACCAAAAATGTTGCAGCTGGGATGGAACTACACATTCACTTGCTGCTCATTTTCAAATACATACTGAAGAGTAACAAGCACTAGTCAGATGGGATACACTCCTCAAAGCCTAGCAGTTTTACTATGTATGCTATATGAACACATGTAATATATGTATTCTTTGAATATTCATGTTATATAATAAAAAATAATATCATATTTTAGAGAATATGTTACAGTAGCATATACTGACAATGACTTAATATTTACCTTCTCACACAGAACTGAAAAGAGGTGGAAATTAGTTTGGTAATGAGAATTGCAGAATAGATACAGACCTAAAATGGTCTGCTTAATGAAATAATTTGGTAAATAAAGTACATTAAATTATCACTTATTTCAAACAATTTCTGTAACTCTTTGTTTATACCTTCCAGCTTCTCTCTTTCTGGACATTTTCTATTTCAGTAGAAGAACATCTTTTGATATCTTTGAAAGATGTGAAGTTGGAAAGTGAAATTCAGGAAAATGTTATCTCTAGACATTTTCTGTTTTGGGACAGGAAGAGATTAAAAAAAAAAAAAAAGTCCAGAAAAGATAACAAACACCAACAACTCTAGGGCTGGGAGGGAGTAGGAGGAAACAATCTGTGGAATGACAGTGCATTTCAGAAAGACTACACATACTTTGAATAACTCTGTAGTATTTTATTTACCTGGTAATCCGCAACAAACACTTCATCCTCAAAAAGGACCAAGTAGGACAGTTTAACAAAACTCCTTGTACAAGTATGACCACAATACAATCTGTAGCATGAAAGGGAAATTTATTTCAGAACACCTCAGCAAGACAAAATTTTGAAAATATAATCCTGGGAATATCTCTAGAATCCATGTGGCTTGGTTTACATGATTTTAAAGTAAAGTAGACAAAACTATTTTAGGGTGAAAACATCAGAATTGCATTGTGCTTTGTTTCACGGATGAACTTAAAGCACTGGATTCACTGTTGACCCTAAAGCAGACAAATTCTTCATCTGTAAGTCTCTTTTTTCAAAAGATCACGCTTATTCCTTGTATAATACAACAGGAGTGATGACGTGATGGGTTTAAATGAGATGACCTACAATACTTGTCCAACAATTGCATCATCTCACACTGACAACTGTTTTTAAATGCACTTGAACTTCTGCACTAAACGTCTATGGAAATCCCACCTCCAATATACAAATTGCATAGACATCTTGAGAAAACATTTCCAATAAAACAAGAGAAAACATAAGAAAAATGTTGAATGTGTGTAAGTTTCCATGTAGGTTGAGAGATCGTTCCCTCAGCCACAACAGTTCAGGATACCTATATGCAGAACTGAAGACAAATTTTTAAGTCATGTTTTTCTTTTGCCTGTCTGCAGGATACTTCGGTAAGTCAAACAATATCTTATTCTTAAAGAGGAAAACATTTGAAATATTTGCTTTGTGAACACACAAACATTCAAAACAGACTAGAAAGCTGCTAGCTAGTCCACACATTCCTGCACATAAATAGCTGATGGCATCTTAGAACACTTTAAGAGGAAGGTGAATCCAGGCTTTCTTCACATCATGGACATAAAAACACCCCTAGAGTCCTCTAGCACCTTGATAACTCAGCATCAGCATTCAGAATTACTTAGCTGCCAAATTCCAAAAAGGTATGAGAAGTATTTCCTTTTGGAGCACAACAGGAAAGACGGGACACCCAAAGTGCAAGCAAGCCAGAAATCCAAGAAAGCCAACTCTCAACAAGGGTGAGAAACAGCCCCTTTAGCTCTTGGTTCCACAATTAAGATGCTATCATGTACCAGATGACAGTCACGGGTCTGTGTGCGCTGTTGCAGACCTTCATGTTAGTTGTGGGAATACGACACGAATCCTTCACAATAAACACCCCCCAAAAAAGATTCTCCAAATCTTGCAGTCCTGCTGAGCCACATAGGTAAATGCTTAAGAGCCTTAACAACATGCAAATACCCGGGACGACTTTTCTTATCATGACCTTCCTAAATTCCCAGCCAAGCTGATCTTGCAGGATCAAGAAAAGACAAGGCAACAGGGAGCCCCTAGGATATATGAACCCACTGGAGGCAGCACCATCCACCAGTCTCCCCAAATTCCCCATGTAAAAGAGCAAATGAATGACAGGAGGTTACTTACAAAGTCAGGGAAAGAATAGGGAGTCTGCACAGCACAATAGGATCAGGTAGCTCAGAGGACCAGAGAGAGACACACAGGATAACAGATCTTAGCACCATGGTTACTGCAACAGGTTATGCAGTTAATGATTTGCATTTTATTTGGTATTGCGCACACACAGAAACACCACACTACAATGGAAATATAATTCATTTCTCTAACCAGGTAAGAATCACATCAAAGTTTGACAGCTACCTTCAACATTGCTGTAGCCAGAGAACTATTAATAACAGTTAAGACAGTACATACATAATCATGTATAGTAACTAGCCCTTTATGCAAATATTTCTGAGGCCTCTGTGAACATCCCACTCTTCTACACATACCTTCAGAGACCACTGCTACAATCTTAATTAATCACTCTTCCATACACTTCTATTCTAGCATCACTAACAGCTCATTACATGATGGTTTTTTTTAAATGATGGCTGAATTTATGTAACTGCGCAATGAACCTGGCCAAAGCCAACGGCTTAAGTTGGGGTTGGTACCACTGCTTCAAGACTGATCCTTCCTGTACCCAAACAAGCAAAATACCATTTTATCATCATCAAAGCAAACACATTTCTTTGGTGTAGTGTTCAACCCAAAGCTCAGTTGTGATCCACCAACATATCTTCACTACCAAAAGACATAAAGCCTCGAATAAAAAAATTAAAATATATCAAGAAGAAAAACACATGTTAAAAAGGGAAAGATAAAGTATTTTTAGAGGAAGCCAGAAGATGGCTTACAAAGATTCTAGCACCTTCATATACAGTCTCAATACCAGTGCATTGCAAAGAGAACCTTGTTGTTTGCAGTTTATGCAAATAGGAAATTTTCCCAGGATATTTACTGTAATACTTACTGCAACTACTGGAAATCAACAGCAAGTAGAGTGTTAGAGAGATGTATTATGAAAAAAATGTTATAGCAATTAGCTTGTCTTCTATGATTGTCATACAACTTTGCAAAAGGAGAAAAACAATGAGAAAACCTATGGAATTATTAATGTGGACTACTTGTATGTACAAAATACAGTATTTTCTTTCAATATCAACGTACACATTACGAAAAGATTGAAAGTATATAAGGAGTTTTGTATAAATGCAGTTTTTCATATCAATGTAGTTTTTAATCTTAAAATCAATGTAGCAGGTGATGGACTTGATGATCCTGGTTAGTCTCTTCTAACTTGAGATATTCAATGATTCTATGCTATTTTCTCTGGCAGAAAGGGCAAAAAAGGGCTACAAATAGGAAAAAAAAAACAAAACCCAACACTTAACCATAGATGTCCCCAAAAAGCTGAATAACAGTCTTTAAAACGTTTTATGCTGTATTTGTAATTTCATTTTTTAATAAAAACCCTCTCTGACAGTCAGTATTTGTACCCTGATGAAGTCTGATTTCTGCTTGAATTGTTATAACTACTCAATTCATGTGTTGCATTTTATTTTGTCCTTTTGCGGAACAGCACTCTTTAACCTTTCATAAACCTAGGTTACAAATTACAAGATGGTGTTCTAAAACCCAAATAATAATTAAAAACAAAGAACAAAAGGGATGATAGAGCAATCACACGTTTATATCTAATGATCCTACAGTCAAGCTCCTCCTGAACAGCAAAGCAAGGAACAATACAGCATCTCAGGTTTTTCACTACACTTTTGTTTTCAAAGAATAAAACAAGTATGAGACACTAAAATCAACATTTCTATGTTTCAAAATAAGTGGGAGTGACAGTGATGGCCTGAAACATGAATTCTGAAAGCACAAAAGCAAAAGACCCTAATCTCTATTCTTGCTGATTTGGGGAAGTAGAAGTTTCTAACACCTCCTAACAAAAAACAAAAAGTCTTTGTATACAGACATAGTTTAGACATTTTGTCAAGTTTATTACCCCTTAAACCTTTACAGTATCACCAAAACTGAAGGGTAACTTAAGATACAGTTGAAAAATATATCAGAATGAGGATGGATCTTCGGTGAAAAGAAAGTTACCCATCAAAACTACAACTCTTCTATCAGATATGTCCTCACATAGCAAGGAAATGTAGCTTTAGGCTGCAGTTCGACTATTACTTCCAGACAATTTGAATATAAGCTACTGCCACAAAAGGTAGTTTGTCACTCTCCTGCCCCTTTATTCCTGGCTGAATGTGATTACCTCTTCTTTCTTCTGGCAATCATGCTCAGCAAAGCTTTTGCTGCAAGTACTGATTCATCTGAAGCAAACACTTTTGGTCAGGTTCTGGTTTCAAGTAGATTCCACCTCTGATCCTGATCACCACAGGGCTGCACAAGTCCTGCAGAACAGGACAGCAACCAAGAGCAGAAACCACCCTTCAATGAAAGTCAGCTTAAAGTAACTGTCAAATTGCAATCCGAGGGCAGGTTTTTTTCTTCTTCATTCTGCAAACTGCCCTAAAAACCCTGTTATTAAATTCCCTCTCTCAGCAATCTGATGACTAATTGTTTATTTAAAACGGAGGAGTTGCATCAGCAGAGACAAGAGGGACTCATCACCTAAGCCATAAGTCATTTGGTATGTAGAGATACGGCCTTCAACCCTGGCTTCAAATCTGGCAGAATGAAAATTAAACTACAGAAAGCCCCAAGAATGAGAGCAGCTCACTGAAAGTTTGTACACATCTTCTTTTCCTGTTTTTTCTTACAACAAAAAATAAAAAAAAGGAAAACAAAAGTCAAAAGTTGTAACCCTCTCCTTCCCAGCAAGCATACTATGCATATAAACTAGCACAGCTTACCAGCTATCTCTAAATGGCAGAAGAACAAACCTTGAATAGCAACCAGTCTTACCTACACCAGTTCAACCACCCAGCAAAGAACAAGGATTTCAGGTTTTCTCTTGAACTCCTCAGTTCTTTCATTCTCACTCAAAAGATACTTTCCAACCTACTTTTTAGAAAAGAAATCTAGTACAAAATCATGCAACAGTGATTCAACTCTTCTACAGCTCTTCTGCTTCTTTGAATCTTAATCTTTGAATCTTAAAATCTTTGAATCTTAATGGAATTATTTCTAGTTCAGCAGCACATACTAAATACAAATAATGCATCTTCCCAAAAGCAACAAAGTTTGTCAAAATCTTACACCTCAAGAGGACTCAGATTACAGTAAGGGGACTTCGGGACAGAAGTGCAACTGGCTATGAGGACAATCCTGGCCCCAATATCAGGTTTTGCACAAGTACATTCAAAGGAATCGTTCCCCTTCTGGCACTCAAGAGTATTGCTTACTAAGGCAAGAATGAAAAAGTAGACAGCAACAGCTTCAGTGTCCCAGGAAAAAAAGTCATCCTTGTCATTGGCTGCTTTACAAACCCACAACACATTAATCTGTTCAGGTGCAGTATCTGACTGCTTGAAACAACCAGCTACACAGCACAAACTATGCCAAAGCACAAAAGATACTTCTCTCTGCCCAGACATGCTTTCACCCCTTCCCACCCATGCATATTTAACACTGGGATAGCATCTTAAACAGCTTTATCTTAACCATCTGCATTTTTTGGAGCATCTCCTGTTCTGGCAACAGAGTCAAAGATTCTTCCAACAGACAGAAGTACTGCTTAGAAATTAGTACCTGCTATTGCAATGTTTGACACATTTTTTCCTTTTCTTTATTATATAGACCTAGGGCCTTCAAAAGCAACTGCCAGTCAATTCCAGTCTATTCCAGACCCCATTAAAAAAATTTATCTCCAAAAAAAGTTAAAGTTTTCAAGCCTCAGTCCTACCATGAAAAGCTGAATTTCTGAGCAGTCATATAACTGAGTCTCCAAAACCAAAGACAGTAAACATTTTCACCTTTGATTTCTACCGGATTATTACTAGCTATTTAATATTTACTTTCATTCACCGGTTCACATGATCAGTAACCTACCAAACCTATTTATAAAATTACTTTCTTCCCCCATGTCATTCAGAAAAATATTATTTGACAAAATTAATTATTTCCTGTCTCTTTGTCATTATTAGCACATAACCTCTTTTAGTGGCCCGCTTAAAACTAACTTTTCCACTTAATGAAGGAGTGTCACACAGGCAAGCGTATATTAAAGAACCAGTCAAAATAACTAAAACCACATTCATTACATTATCTATCACTCTTCACCATTTTTGGCATTGCTTGCTTAGCCTATTTTATCTACAAAGACAGTCCTGACACTAACAACAATATTTCCAAAGAAATAACAGGCCTAAATTTTAGTTACGATGTTGCAAACAAACTTTTTGTGGATCACAACATACCAACATTTGCTCCCAAAATGACTACAGCATAGGAAGATTTGCTATACTGCATGTGTCCTTAAATACATTTTAACACAGTTTTACACAAAAAAAATGTTAGAAATGTATCTTAGACACAGGCAGTATTATTTCTGCATGACGAAAAAACACAATCAATGCCTGTTTCTGCTTTTGCCAGTAATTAACTCCATTAAGAGATATCTGAGCAATTAAGAAAATACAGGCAATTCTTCAAACAGCACAACGTATTTTGAGAACTTGAGATGCAGAACAAACGCATAAACTGCATGCTAACCCAAAACCAAATTCTTAAAAAGATTCAACCTGAACAGTGTACATCAAATACAGCGGCATCCCATCAAGAAGTATACATCGAAACTCTCAAGGTAATGTTTTAGCAACCTGGAGCATAGCAATGTTTACAACATGGCTGCAATAATTGTCACCGATGAAAACTGAAAGGCACTAGTAAAAATAAATACACTTACAGCAATATAACATGAATGTTTTTTTCCTTACAGTCTATAATTTATATTCTGATGCATACATTAAAACAAATTTCTAGTGCAAAGAGACTGTGAATAGGGCTACTTGTATGACAAGATGTGAAACTCTGTAAATACACAGTACACTGCAATTCACACTGTCACTTACCTCATATGACCAAACACACTGAGTTCCTCCAAACCTTCGGACACACCTGCCCACTTCCACATCCTCATGCGTGGTGTACATTTCTCGAAGGCATTCACGTATATGTGGCACCATCCTCCTGAGAACCTCCCGGCTGAAGATCATTCCTGGCCCTCCCATGCAGAAATTCTCTCCTGGCTCCAGTCCAAGTTTTCCAAGTTCTTCAATATTACCTAGACCAGTTTGCCCCAAATACAGAGGTTTACTGCTGTTCAGTGAGCGAAGAAACTCTTCCAATTTTTCACCTGAAGAAGAAAAAAGATTGTTGTTATTTCTGCCTAGTCTGGCAGCGATATCTTTCCCTGTATCTCAAGCTTTTTTAGAAATGTAACAGGCACCTGAGATTGTCACAGGAAATCACTTCCAAAGCAGTATCCTATCCCTAACTGAAAATATCTTTGGACAAGTTTACCTTCAACAGACTTCTTTGTCTTGATTACTTTTTTTTTTTAATTAATGTTACAGTGGCATTTTCATTCAGCCAAAGAGCCAGAATAGCATCAAAACTTAATTTTACCAGTCAATGCTGTTCTGCTCAACCAGTATCAATAAAAAGTACTCACTTGCTAGTTTAAAATTCTCTCTAATGCAGTAGGGCAATTTGTCAATATAGTTAATGGGCTGTGAAGGAACTGGAAGATAAATGCCAGGTGTTACTTTCATAGGATTAATTTCTGAAAAGGACAGAGCAAATCTAAATTAACCAAGATAAATACACTCAATTACAGACTAATCATGAAAACAATGTCAAACTCTAGCTATTTACACAGTACTTCCAGTGTAAGAATGCCTATACATTTCTCCTTCTCAAATCCTATCTTAAATTACTCTCATTCCATATTTACTTGAAATTAAAATTTTCTGAATAGTTTAACTTGGAACCTTGGAATCAATTAACAACAGATTCATTATAACTCTGAAATTAAGAAGACACTGAGGAGTTTTACGTCTGCAGGCAAATATATCTGTCTACACATACATATAGGTGTGTTTCCCAGATGGGAAGGCCAGCTGACAAGCTGATAAAATGGCTCAAACAAGTTCAAGTGACAGGTAATTACAGAGTTATTTCACATAAACTTTCAACAGCGTAAGCCAGCACGCTCACAACCTAGGCGTATGCCAGCACCATCATCTTCTATTTTCTTTCTAAAGAGCAGGACACTGCACGAGTAACAGCGGACAGAAAGGAAGTGGATTGCAGGGCATCATTTTATAATGGCGCTGTAAAACTCGCACGGAAACAGAGACAGTGCTTTTCAGAAGCACACGTTGCAACAAGGAAACAGCACCTTTACAATCAGCCTTCAGAGCCTGCGTTTGCTCAGCCGACGTGTCAGTGAGCCAGAGAACTTCCATGATCGCTGAAAGCGAAGCACCAAAACCGCTGCCTTTGGACTGAGCCGCGGCGAGGGCTGACCAGGCCAGCGGGCAACACTCCTCGCCGCTCCCGCCCATTGCCTACCCACGGGNCGGCCCGGCCCAGCCGCCCCCCCGCAGTGGCATCCGCCGGCACCTCAGCGCCGGGACAGAGCCCCACACCCCGGATCTAGAAGCAAGGCCCACCACTCCCCTCCCTTCTGCCCCTCCTTTCGTCCCTCCCGCCCGCGGGGCGTAAGCCGGGCACCTTTAATGTAAACGTCGTCGTCCGCTCGCATGAACCACTCGTACTTGTCCAGGTAGTGGTCGTACATATACTTAATCATCATGAAGGACTTCTTCTGCGGCGGATAAGAGTCGTCCACGCCGGGCAGGGCGACGACGGGCAGAGGAGGCAGCCCGGGCGGGGCGGCTGAGCCCTGGCTGGAGAAGAACTCCACGCGGCCCGGCACTGAGGATGCCCACGTTCGCTGTGCAGCCACCGCCCGGCTGCCCAGGTACTTCTGGGCCGTCATCACCCCCACATAAAGGAAGTTGCGAGGCTTGGAGCAGCCCGGGGCGCCCCCCCAGTCCCCACTCCCGTTGTGGCTACCGCCGGGTCGGCCGCTCCGCTTTTCGCTACGTTCCTCCTCTTCCTCTGGGTCTCCTTCTCCGCCAGCTGAGGGGCTGGAAACCATGCCGCCCGCCGCCGCCGGCAGCAGCTCCCCGGCGCTGCTCCTGAAACTCGTGCCGCCCAACACCACCGCTG
>VXBD01006470.1:62811-74331 GCA_013399975.1 Indicator maculatus | reverse complement strand
GCCCGGGGCCGGCGGTGCCCTGGCCGCGCCGCGTGGCACCAGGCGCGCCCCGCTGTGCCAAGAGTGGCTGCGGATCATCTGCGGCCTCAGCTTCACGTGTCCCGAGGGCTCTCACAGAAGGCGGGGTAGGACCGCCCTGCCCTGGTTTCTCGGCCGAAGCGTGGTCATCTCAAGGCAGGCCAGGGCAGTCACTTCGAGAGGAGGGAAGGTGCCTGCCTCTGCTCTATCCTCCGCTCCCCATTCCGCAATAATTAACAACTTCCAGCCAAGAACTATAGACCTTTCTGACCATGTTGTACCCTGTGGTATGAATTCCTACTGCCCGACTGTAGAGAAATGGCCAGAACATAAAAGGTCATGAGCTGCACAATCCAAGCTATACTAACTATAAACAGGCTGGCATGTCCTTGAGAGGCTGATAAGAGAAAGCTTGGCAGAGCAGTAAACAGGAGATGAAGCCAGGTGTTGGAACTGCAAGGCAGAAGAGCATTGCCGATACCATATTCCAATCAGCGTAGAGTAACAGGCGCGTGAACAATGTATGCTAGCCAATTGCAGGCTAATGTTATTTGCATGGGCCGCACATAATACTATAAAAACCTGTGTCTTATAAATGAGCAAGATTCTGAACTCAAATTGGGTCTATGTCTTGACTCTGGCTGAGCAGACTTTAACTCATATTGAGTCCGTGTCCTGACTCTGGACAATCTCCTACAGCCAAGTATAGTGTTACCATAAGCTCCAAGCCCCCCAACTTCAGGGTGACTATGCTCTCCACAGCCCAGAATGACTGACAACCGAAACTAAATGTCCTGGTAGCTTCCTGTTGTCCTTACAGGGGACAGCTTCAACTATGAAGTTTAAGATCTCCCACATATCTTCCATATTTGTATGCATCTCTGATTTAATTGTGCAAAATGCTTGTCTCCAGCAAAAGCCATACATTGTTCCTTTGGTCCATTTGTCATTTCACTGAAGCACACCCAAGTTACTGAATAACCAGTCACATACGTTTAATTGTCAGGAAGCCCGTCCACTATTCAAGCTAAGTCTATGGAATTGTCTATCACTTCACACGAATTTATCAATTGTCAGACATGAAAGCCAAGAGAAGGAGTGTATGGTGTCATGCCAGTAAAAGTAAGGGAATAGTGAGAGAAAAATGCAAGCCTTTTTCCAAAACCACAGACTTGTTAGGTGGGCTTCTCCCACCTAACAATTAAAAAAGCCAACTCTGCATAGTCTTTAGCTATGCAGAGATCACTTACTGAGGGAATTTTCAGTTTTTCCTTGTGCCTCTGCCACATGCAGTGAGCAGGCTGTATGCACTTCGTGGTTTTGAGATTTGCAAGCATCAGGCTTAGGAATATCTCTAGGTTCTCCAGTGCTGAGCATCTTTTCCAAAGCAGTCCATCATTAATTACCTCTTTATATGCACACAGGCAGTAGCACTTAGAGTGCCAAGAAGCAAGGTGCTAGGTGCCAGGCACCAATTCACTCCAGCTCTCACCACCAAAAACAGCCCAGGCAATGTGTCGAGGCACATAAATACCACTTGAGGAGTTCTGCAAGCAGTAAGGTGTCAGACCCTGGGTCTATCTTCGTCAAACTACTAAGAGGAAACAATCTAGACCTTCAGAAAGCCTTTGCCTTGGTATTACAGATTATTAGTATTATTAGTGCCTCAGCTTTCCGCTTAAGAGTCTTCCGCTTAAAAACACTGTCTCCCACTCCTTCCCCCCAGCTCCCTGCCTACAGTGGGGGGTTGCTCGGCCCCAGTGAGTACTGCACAGTATGACCTCAAATACTAAGGGCTTCATTATACCTACATCACCCCATCATCAGCTTACTGCTACGGAGATGCAGAGGTACGGCGATGATATTAAGCTACTTCCACTGCCATGTGCTGAAATTCACAAAATCACAGAACATATCCAGTTGGAAGAGGCTTCAAAGATCATCCAGTCCAACCCTCAACCCCATGCTGAAGGGTCAACACTAAACCATGTCCCTAAGTGCCAAAGCTACACATTGCTTGAACACCTCCAGGGACAGTGACTCCACCACTGTCCTGGACAGACCATTCCAATGTTTGATAACATTCTCTGTGAAGAAATATTTCCTAACACCCAGCCTGAACTTTCCCTGGTTTAGCTTGAAACACATTTCCTCTAGTCTTGTCGCTTGTCATCAAGGAGAAGAGGCTGGCCCCCTCCTCACTCCATTGCCCTTCAGGTAGTTGCAGAGAGCAAAGAGGTATCCCCTCAGCCTCTTCTCCAGACTGAACAACCCCACATGATGTTAGTTGTGCCAACTCCTCAGGTCTGACAGCTTGTTTTTGTCACAAGAAGGGCAGGCAGACTTTTGAAAGTCACTTCACCATAAAGTGTTCCACAGTGAAAATGGACCTTATGGTGCTTTGTGCTATTAAGACAATTTATAAAGGTATTGAGTATAAGGCTATTTGGAGCCAAAATAGTACAAGTCTGTACCTGCATTTGTATTTTAAGTTCAGTGCTATACCAGTATTTCAATACATGGTGGCATTAGTGTTTTTCTAATGGACTGACCAAGGCACAGGCTGGACTGCTTTTACATGGGCAATGGTGGCATCTAGTGGTTAACAGTAACAGTCCTGTGCCTCTGTTTGGTAGTGCAAAAATCAGAATGCTTTTTCAATCGACATAAATAATTCATATTAATAACTTGTTATGCTGGTAAACAATTACACCTGAAAATAATTTTAGATATGTATTTTGTATTCTCTTTAACCTGTTATATGAATTCAAAAAGCAGCTTCAAGGATAGCTTCAGTTTGTGTTGTACCAGCCACTACAATCACCTCGAGCTCTGTTAGGAAGTTGAAAGAGTAATGACAATGAATGCCATTTTCAAAACAAAACCAAAAATACCTAAAAAGAATGGTGGCAAATCTATCTGATATAAGGAAGGGGAAACTCAAGACTGAATATTCATTATTGATAGGACTGGAGCTATTCATATCACTAATCAGGTCTGAGAATTTTGCAGTAAGGTCTCAAGTCTTTGAAGCCAAAACAAAACTTTTTCCACTGTTGTTTTGGTTTGGTTTGGGGCTTTTTGTTGTTGTTGTTTTGTTTTGTTTTTTACTTTGTTCTTTAAAATATCACCAAGAAGCTCCCTTTCTGGTGTGTGAGATTAAAGAAAATTATTAGTATTTGGCTCTAAGTGATAGAGTGTAATGTGCTCACCCCTCAAAAAAAGTGGGGAGCTCACATCAGAGCTAGCACAGCCATCTGCAAAAGACAAAGAAATTTAAATTCTCCTGTAGAGCAAACTTACTAAAACACTAAGCTTGAGATTCCCCTTGGGTTCTCAGGATTATTGTAGAAGCATAGACACATCACTCACAGAGCAATAGTTATAGCTGTAGCTGCCAACTATCCTTTAACATTTTTATAAGCATGTAGTTATTCATTGATCCATTTCTAGGCAATCATATGGTATAGTAACTAAAAATAATTTTATTATCTTTATACTTTTGTTCTAGAAGTCCAGGGTATGTATGTCAAACTTGGTATTGTTATATGGTGCCTGTGTTATTGCAGCATCTGACTCCATAGCCACTTGCATTTCTACATACAGATCAATTCTGCAAAGTAATTATAGGTCAAATCTATTAGCATTCACAGCCATCCAAATTCATTTGATTAAATCATTCTCTGTTGATTTTACTAGGCACTAGACCTATCCAGATCTTGGATAAATATAGCCCTTCCTTTCAAGAGAGATCAGCTCCTTGTGTATACTCAGTCACATCCACACACTTACTGTCTTACCGCTATTTCTTTGCAGAGCAATGACAGCTACCGGAGCAGGAATTTCAGTGCAGTATCTTGCTCTTTCACTGCTGTCCACAGAGCCATTTCTGAAGCTCCATGTACTCAGTTGTGCTCCAGTCTGAGATTAGTGAAGTGCAACAGGCATATTGAGAATGAAACCTTTACCTCTTCCCAAATTCCATGGAGTTCTGAAAATCCAGCAGCAATAGAAACTTTTAAATTCAAAATGAGTCTGCAACATCAGCTATTACCAAATTCATCTTTTCTTGTGAAATGAATGCACCTGATCTACAATTTAATGAAAGATAAACATGGAACTCTATACTCCTGAAATTCACTTCTGGATTAAAGCCACATTGAAATAATATGAGTGATAGGCTAGGCTGTGAAATTCATACTTACAAAATCCTTTCAGATTTAAAGGGTTTTGTGATATTTATTTATGACAAATTATTATGACACTTTACATTGGCAATTTACATGTAAATTTAACCTGTTTTATTTTGCTTCTCTTTCAACCTGTTTATTTTTATTATGTTTTGCATAGCATGAGAGTTTTCCCTCTTATGTTAGAACAGAAATAAATGAAACTACATCACGTTGACTCATGAATAGCAGACATCCATACACAGATCCCACCTCTGATGGATATGTGCACTGGTGGACAGCAGTATTTGCTCTCTTCTTCCCTGGATGCCAAAATACTATGGACTTGTATGGAAACCATAGTCTCACATCATTTCAGTGTTTTAGGGAGATTGTATTTTTTTTCTCCCCATAGTGGCTGACCTCCATAGGAAGAGAGTTAGAAAAGAAGGACCCTTCCCAGCATCGCAGGTCCATTGCGCTCTTGTGCCATCTAACTTGTAATGCAGGTAGGTTTTTATAACACACCACACAGGCTTTGATCTGGACACTGGGTCAGGCAAATGGCTGGAGAGCACTGTGGCATCTTTCTCATCCACAGGCAAAACATTTTCTTTGATAATAAAACAGTATGGTGCATGGACAACTCTTCTGCCAAAAGAGACACTCTCACTGGAAGGAAGCAGGGAAGCCCTCTCTGGAGCCACTGTATGCATGGAATTGTAGAGGTGGTAAGTCAGAAAGACTTTCCAAAATCCTGCAAAACCTCAAAGTTTTCAAATATAGAGGATGTTCTACAACTGTAATCCCAAGGAGTGTGCTTTGGCCATACCTGGGTGGCTTGAGTAATGCTACTGAAAGAATCCCAAGAAGGGGAACCAGGAGAGCATTTCAGAGGAACTGATGACCTGTTCATCCCAGGACAATTGTTGGCAAGAGTCTGTTTCCCATAGGTTCTTGCACATTTCTAATACTAGAGAATGCAGAGTTGTTTTTTGTATTAAGACTTTTGTCACACCTCATTGCCTACTCTTTAGAGGCAGATATGAGAGCTAAGCTGAATAATTTCTGCCCTTTCCAGCAATGTGCTGCATCTCCATATGTGCTTAGGGCAGACAGAAAGCCGTATTGCGTTAATCCTGGTAAAGAGGTAGCTACAATCATAGGGAGCACAACAGAAAATTGCTCTTTTAAAAAGTCTCAGCAGAAGCATTTACTTCTCAACATGATCTGAGAATTGACTGATTGGAGAATGATCAAAAGTAAAAACCCTTCTTGCTTTACATAATTTCCCCTACATTATCTACAGTAGGAAAAAAATGTAGAGTGCTTTCTTCCAAAATTTTAAAATCATGTTCGTAAGGCAAAAAAAGCTCTTGCTATAACAGCTTTTAGTTATTACTGTAATTCCAAAAGTAACATCACAATTTGATCAACCTGGCCATATGAAGTCTTTTTTAGTTTGTTGTTTGTTTTTTCTTGGAAACAAAACAAAACAAAACAAAAAGAAAAATATGGCAAAATACAAGGATAGTTTCTAATTGCCAGATCCATGTCCTCTGTCCACAGATACCTTGCTGGTTAATCTGCAGGCTGAAGTAATGCACACGAGGAAACTGCATGGCCTACACTTTGTTGCGTTGTTTTGTGAAAGCAGAGGCCACTGCTTGAGAAGTCAATGCCAAAAACTCTTAAGTTTTTTCAATCCACTTGAAAATAAAAACCTGGCAGAGGAAATAAAAATTTAAACTAAACTTAAAAAAAAAAAATTAGAAGGAAGGAAAGGAAACAGCATGATGTTTACAGAGGTAAGCAGCTATTGCTCTCAGAGGAAGAACTGAAGAGTTACCTTCCACTATAAATCAGCCAACAGTGAAAATAAACCCATATATACACCCTCCTCCAACATTTAGTGTCACTGAATGATGTGACATCGTAAAAGGAAAAATTAAAAGGGAAGAACTGTAAGCCTAGAAGTCTTGTAAAAATCTTTCTTCCAATCTTAGGCGTGTTGGTTTTGTGAGTTTCCTACGTTTCTTTCATGCAGTCCTTTTTAAGAATTTTTGAAGAGGACAGTGGATAACAAACAGGACTAGTTTTCCAAATTTGGTAGGAGTTTTTTTCAAATATTACTTTTCCTCAGACCTGGCATCAAAGTCACCTAATAGAATGTCCTTCTAGTCTGCAGCTTAAAACATCTGGAAGGAAAAAAATTATAAGACTCACTCTTTGCATAAAAATTGCAACAACATTGTTTTGCATTTGTTATCTGTATCTATAGAAAATAAATTTAATGTGTTTATTATGCTAGTTTTCTCTCCTAACTCTAGAGATTAATTTCTCAAGTTTGAATAAAGAATTCAAAGAATTGTACTGAAACATTAAGAGAGTAAAATATCAAGAATTCTAATTAGAACCCATTTTTGCAATATGTGTTTTGAGTTTACTTAGAAGCACTGCTGTTTAATTTGGTAGGACTATAGATGCCTCAGTGCGGCGGCAAGTTCTTACTACTAGCTGAGTAATCATGCTGCAATTTCTAAAAGGTCAGACAAGAGGCAGGCATTAGGAGCTTATTTTTCCTGAGAAGTTTAGTATGTTGTCTGCTGTAGCAAATCCCAAATAGGATTAGAAAGCCTGGAAGGCAAGTTTAAACACAGTGTGGGCAAATTATTAAAATCACATGAAAGATACTGGTACACTGCTTATTGATCTCAACGTGCCTGGAATTGGGCCTGAAGACTCACTTAGGCTTTCTGCATTTGAATATAGGTAGGATCTTCTACAGCTACCCTTGTAGGCCAATTAACGACTTCCTTAGTGGTTAAAGAAAAATGTATATGCACAATATTAAGAGTAACTGTGCCACCTTGTGAAACAATAGTGTCATTGCAGTCTGTTGGTGTCGGGCAGCATTTCTTTATGACTGCAACCATCATGTGTTATCTTCAGGACCGAGTTATTATTACATCATTTAATTTTACATTTTTTTATTAGAAAAGACTTTAGAAGAAGCTGGTTCTCTACTTGCTTTCTGAATTATTTCCAGGAACTTCCATTACAATTTTGAAAACATTACCTTTTACCTGTTGATTTTNCTAATCAACCAAATATTCTAAAGGCTTAGGGAATTTTTGAAGGGGAAAATGAAATGGTGTGTTTTATCACTTTATAATTCCATTAAAGAATAATAATTTAAAAATTCAAAGCAATTTTGCAAAGATTTTTTTTTTTTAAAGTTAAAAGACATGGTATTTGTGGGAGCAGAAGTATCCATGATACATCAATGATGAAATCAATTCAGCAAACTTCTACAAGGGAACATTTATGCTCTATTTAAAAAATATGTCATATAAAAGTACTACTACATGTTTTTTTGCCATCATTTTTTACCTATAAAGGAACTGGATTAGTCATGTTTGAAACCTGGGTTTCGCTGAAGAGAACCCAACAATTAAAGAAATCATCATCACAGATTTCCTTTCCACCCTTTTATTAATGAGTAATTTGTGGCATGTTTTTGCCACTCAGTTACCCAGCACACACTGGAACAAATTTAGCACAGTATGTTCTTTTTTAGCAAAGAAGGAATCCAAGAGGAACTAGGCCATTAGAGTCTCGAGATCTCAAAAGTGTATGTTTTGTGCATAAAATTAAGAAGATGCCACAAAATTTTTCTTTGTAGTGGCTCTATCATTTTAAAATCTTTGAGGCAATACAAAGTAAAAGTACTGATTTACTTTCAGAAGCACTGATTCCTAATCAGTAGCGTTAAGGTGTTAAGCTTGTCATGATTATGGAAAGGATGTGTTTGAAATTATGTCCGTTTTACATTTCTGTTTTAATAAGAAAGTTTAACATTTTCTTAGGCTTAAACACATTTAAACATAGTGATTGAAAGACTGTTTACACCCAAGAGGAACTGGCTATACTGAAGAAAGAAATTATGAATGTTTCAGTTTGTGATGCAAATGCAACAAATGTTCTCAGAGCAAGAGCGTCAAATGTGAGGTTTGGTGATTTGCTTTGAAAAGTCCTGCTGCTTACACAGCTAGTTGTATGTTATGCAAAATTTTTGAGGAAAATTTTGCTTACTGGGAAACTGCCACTTACACCACTGTAAAAAACAGCAGAGCATAGCCAGGACTCAGAATAGTTTGTCAGTTTAGCTTGCAGCCTTGCAGTGAGAGTGCAGGAAATTTACAGGTTTACGGTATTATGCTACAAATTTCAAAGAGTTATATTCACATGAGTAAACTTTTAAAAATTCAGGTGATCCCAAAACAAACATGAGCCTATGTGTATTTTTTGACTATTGCTGTCTCCAAGAACTGTGACTACAGAAGACCTGGGTTAAAGCAAAAATGCTTCAGATTTCAATGGCAGTCTAGTGAGTCAGGATCCTGTCCTGCATGGGAATCCCTCTTTCTGCACAGGAAAATGCAAAATTGGTGACAGTAGACTGATCCTGATGAATTTTCATTTCATTTCCAAGGAAGTCCATTGTTCTCCAGCGTACCACACACACCGCATGAGAGCATTTGGCTTTGCTCTGCCATGTTTGTTGACAAAACCTTCAGAGCTCCAGCTAAATAGGATTTAATAGTACTTAAATCACTCTCTGTGCAGCTCTGACCAGGACACTAACTTGGTTCAGAGTAAACTGGTCTGTTTGAACCACTTTGCTGCAAGCCACAATGTTGTGGTACTATTTTAGGTGAAACAGGGTTTTCAGGGTCCACAAGTAAAGCAGTGAGAATAGTTTTTAGTGTTTTCTTGTAAGCATCCTGACTCTTCATGTCAGGTGTTGTCCCAGTCTAGACAAAAGCCACTTGACATAGAGAGTCAAGACACTTTCTTCCAGTTCTGCACAGAAAAGGATGCTAGGTAATCATTGCCAAAGCCAGCACCGTGGTTGAAACACATTTACATAGTAAAATGTATTAGCTACACCTCATGTCAGTGCCTACTAACTAGTCATTGGTTAGTCTCTTTCTGGCTTTATTTTAAGGATACAACTACCCTTAAATTCACTGCACATGCTCAGAGGGTAGGGGGCTTATATGTATAGGGGGCTTCTCTAGAAGGTGTAGCTTCTCACATTTTAATGATATTACAATGACGTAAATTCAATACCAATACACCAATCTGGAGAAATTTGCTGACTTTAACAAACAATGTTAATACTCAAGGATGCAGGTCCAGTGTTTCAGCAATCTACAACCTTTCATCCTTGATAAAACTCCCCTGGGACTAGTTATCTCAGTGCACTCATCTTCATCATCACTGCATCAATTCCTCTGAGACATCTTATCTTAAGAAATGTCAGTCTAACTTTTAAATGATCAGTAACCATAGGCTAGGAAATCCAAATAGGTCCTTATCATTCTGCTTCGTCCTAAGCAAAACTTCAGTCTTTGGCTGAGGTGATGAATTAATTACACTGCACCATTATTCAAAAAGAAACAAAACAACAAGAACAAACAAACAAAGAACCAACAACAACAACAAAAAAAAACCCACCAAAGAAACAAAAACCAGATCTCTGGTTAACCTGATCTCGTGTGAGGCATCCCTGCCCATAGCAGAGGGGTTGGAACTAGATGATCCTTGAGGTCCCTTCCAACCCTAACAATTCTGTGATTCTATGATTCTAAAAAACCCTAACCAACTTTACAACCTGTGTGGTGTCTTGGGGCTGGGAAGATTTGCGGAGTATTTTGTGAACAAAGGCAAGAATGTTCCCCTGAAGCAAGAAGGATAAATTGCTGACTTCCCTTGAAATCATTCCTCAAATACTCTATTCCATCACTTCATTATGCAGAGTTCTTTCCTGGTGGCTGTGACGAGAGCACATCAGGAGTAATGTGGAGGGATATCCAGTCATCCAAAGGAAATAGAGCTCTGCTCTTTTTGGCTGGACTGATAATACTGACTGTGATGGCTGTAAAGCTTACCCTCTGTAATTTTCCTTGATTAGGTCTTTTAAAAAGCAAAAGTGTGGGGGAGAAACAACCCATCAAACCAAACCATGCCCTGTCATTTCCACCCTTTAGCTGCTGCCACAGTAAGAAAGGTGGTTAACATGCTAAAATAATTGATACCATTGAGATGCTAAGAGAACAGGACATACTACTTTGATGTTTAAGAATTTATCAGTTTATTTAATTATGGCTTCTAGGCAGACTAACCTGAAGAAAACTCACCAACTTCCTATTATGTGAAAGCATAACAAGAGCTGAGAGGAGAAAGTTCTCCTGAGCAGAGAGCTCTCCTGAGAACAGCATTTCTCAAAGATGACTCAGATTCAGTGTATTGGGTTTGGCTGAGCTAGAGTTAATTCTCCCCAAAGCATCTTTCTAGTGCTGTGTCTTGCAGTGATAACACACCAGTGTTTTGGCTATTGCTGAACAAGCATCCAGGCTGTGCTTTTCCAACATTTCCCCACCCTAAGAGTATGATGAGGGGTGGGCAAGATCTTGGGATACAGCTGAGCCAGCTGACCTAAATTGGCTAAAGGGGTACTCCATGACATATGATGTCAACTCAGATGTAAGAACTAACTGAAAGAAGTGAGAGAGATTCGTCTATGGCGTCTGTCTTCTAGAGAAACCCTTACATGCAGAACCCTGCTTCCCAAGACTGACCACTGTCTGCTGATGGGAAGTAGAGAATAACATCTCTCTTTGCTTTTGCTTCTGTGTGTGGCTTTTTGCTTGTGCTTATCATTATTATTATTAAATTGCTTCTATGTTATTATTGGGTTTTGTAATATTTTCCCCTCACCTCTGTCCATCTAAGACGGGGAGTGACAGAGTGGCTTTGGTGGGCATTTGGCCCTGTCGTGGAGAGGGTGAATAGGGATCGAGGATGGTGATTATTAATTATGAATTATGAAAATATGAGTTATGAAATTACTGTTTATTATCATTATTAATATTCTATTGATTTGGATGCACGGTTGTAATAATATAGACCATAACTGATTTAGTATTTACAATTATACCCAATTACAATATTTACAGTCAATTTCTAATTAAGGGAACGAAAGGGTGCAGTTCCGCCACTTGTCCACTAGATGGTGACTCGACAAGGCGCTTGCGGCTGCGAGCTATGTATAGAGATATTTATAATGTTATCACGAGGCAGGTTAAGCTGGAAATAATCACGCGGCTATGCGCGGGTGTTTTGAATAAAACGTTACTAGGTGTTATACACATGAAAGATACATACAGCGAGACAAATCGCCGGATCATGCGGGCTCGCTGGGTATCTGCTTCTGCCTAAGGATGGCCCCGTTCGGGCGGCGCTTTCTTTCTCCCTCCCCGCTCTG
>VXBD01006470.1:1829-42852 GCA_013399975.1 Indicator maculatus | reverse complement strand
ATGATGCAGAAGAAGAACTGTAAGAACAATGCAGAATGAAGCTGAGGGCTAATGGTGTCTAAATGACTGCCTTGACTGGAGCTGCTTCTTGGACAGCAGAGTTGTGATTCACAGTTCTGTTTGCACTGTTGAATGTTAGACCCATGTCAGGATGTCAGAGATCCTTCATTCAACTGAGGAAGAGTCCTTAATTCAGACAGTGTCAGAACTCAAAGATAACTAAATATATACATATGTGAACAGTCTTCCTGCGACATCAGTTGTTAAACTGTTGTAGAACATGGGTGTGGCAGGGGAGGAAGACAAACGACACTGATTGGGTCACATTCTGGTAAACACATGCTGCTGCTTAGCGCAGCACTAACAGCCTCTGTAGGAACCAGTAAGATTGTAGTTACCCTATTTTTTTAATCTGTAATTGCATGGAGGGATACAGACATGCCAATTCAACCTGTTCAACTTTTTGGTTCACTGTAACCTTTTGTCCCTGACACTTTGAATTCGTCCATCACCAATCTGCCGTTCAAATGGTTCCATCAGCTTCCTGAGAGACCTTCTTCTGCCTTGCCTCAGGCTAACACTTCTCACATGTACTGCTTCTACAGAACTATGACAGTGCAAATTCTGCTTTTCCCATTAGCAAAGGAGCACTTCCCCATTAGCACCTTTGTCCTCTGCATAGACATAAATGAATTGGTCTAGGACAAGCATGAGTAGAAGGAAGCTAGAGAATTGGTTTCCATCAGAAAGTAAAGATGGAGAAGAGAGAGTCTTTTTCTTAAGAAACCCTAGGAGGAAGCATCATGCTGGCATTTTAATCACTAAGGTGTGAAAAAGTGACTAAGCATATTTCCCATCAATAATTACTATTAGCAGGGGAGTGGATCCTCAATGCTCTCCCAGTCTCTCTTTTAGTTCATAATTTCCATATGTCATTCCTTAGCCTTGACATATTCCCTAAAAATATTCTCTTTGCATTGCAGTTACAGCTGTCACTGAAGCCTTTTGTGTTGTACCAGCCAAAGTTCAGCTAAGCTGGCATTTTATAGCTGTAGTTTCTTTCTGATTACCATTTGGTTTTATTTTTTTATTTTATTTTATTTATTTTATTTTATTTATTTCTAATTTAAAATTTGTCATTGACTTTAGTGATGCTTCCCTCAGGCTTGCTTGACAGTACGACTCAGAGAAAATTTTATTGAAGAACATGAACTATCTCACCAGGGGATGCTCAGTCTCCCTAGGCTAAAATGTTGTGAAAAGAATATGACTTGACAGTAATTTCTAAAGCTGTTTTAAATAAAATGCTCCAAAACTTGGAATAGATGGCATGATACAAAATTTGCTCATAAAGAAAGTGATTCGTGACAAAACCTTTTGCCTTTTCTGTCTGGGGTACCTTCCTTTTCATGGGCAGGTAAATAGGAGAATGTGGCAGCCTGGAGCAGAGGTACAGAGGGTGGAAAATGGGAGGGGCAACAGGGTTTTCCCATGAGATCTGGAGTGGAATTAGGGGTAGAAGAGAGTTTGCAGAAGTTTTACTAAAAATTATAAATTAATCTAGGAAACTTTTGAATCTAGGTTTTGTCTTTATTTCATCCTTTTTTTCCTGCTGCTGTTGTTGTTGTTCAGAGCCATTCCTTTCTTGGCTGTGATGTAAGACGTCAAGCTAATTACCCACAAACCCCAGGACATCAACAGCTAAGGCTGGGCCTTGGTCTCAAGTTCATCTGTCTGCAAGCAGAGATCAAAGAGAAACCAACAAAAATTAAGAAAATTTACTTCCTGGAAGAAAATGTTTTCTTCATTTGATTTCAAGAGGGTTAGTTCTTATTTCCTGACTCCTCAATCTTAATGAAAAGTCTTGTAACACAGCGTGAAGGACTCCCCCAGCACTTGGAAGGGCATTCTGTTGTATAAATTTCTTTCTAGGACAATCAAAATGTCTGATGGACAAAAGGGTAGTCACAGCTAACTACTGATCCAGAAATTGCTGTGATAGTTGTAACAACTGTATAGGTATTGATAGGCATTTGGTCAAATAATTCGTAGCATTTTAGACTTTGCTGAACAAATCTAATCTTTCAGGGGATGCTGTGGAAAAGCAATCAGGAATGCAAGGAGTAACCGAGGGTAGGTAGGCAGATCTGAAAGACAGAAGGGCAGACAATTCATGTCAAGGATTCCAGAGAACACAAGTTTTCTTACTGAAGGTATGGGAGGCAATCAGAATTGCTGATCAGAGATACTAAGCATCAGCAGGTACCACAAAGCAACCTGCAGTGCCAGCTGACATGGATAGGAAGAGGTTCAATATATGGTTATGAACACTAAAGCTTAATCCATAGCAATATTTAGAGAAAAGTAGGCACTATTGTAATTGTGCAGCACTGAGTATACTTCTGTCCCCATAATGAATTGTTTACTTGAAGAAGGCTGTTTTATTTGTCATTTGTAATGGAGTTCTGCAGAGTTCTGAGTCTATTATATAAAAGCTTTTGCACAGCATCAGACCAAACCTCCTGCCAAACTTGCAGCTGCCTCTGACTGTGGCCAGTTGCTGATGTCTGGGAGGAGTAAGGGAAAGAGGGGAAGTATGTAATGCACATATGAGTCAGAGGCCTAACAAGTGACAGTAAACCAGAACCTAACTTCTAGGTTAAAAAAAAAAATATTGTCCCGGCACACTCCGAAAAAAAGAAAAGCAAAGATGGGACACAGGCTTTGGCCCTGATGAGAGAGCAGGAGGAACTCTGCAGTTAACAGGCCAAAATTTGTTTGCAGTTGTGACATCCTAAACAAGAGCAGTATGACAAGAAACAGCATAGTGCTCAAAGACCATATGCTCTCTTCCATCTTCCAGAAATAGAGGAAAAAGGGAAAAACAGGAGCAGAAAAGAGACATCCCGGAACTGTGGAGAATGACCACATGGACTGCAGAGGACACAGACACCCTGGCTATCATAAGCAGATATAGGGCATAAATAATCTACTCTATTCTGAACATTAAAACATACTGTGGAGCAGAGGAGCTAGTGGGACTGGAAGCTTTCTTTGAGGACAATCAGCAGTTGGTAGCTAGCTGTTTGCAGGAGAAACAGTCTGTGCTTTTTATGCTGCTTTTCACAAGCAAGGGCCAAGATTCCTGGTTGGCTTTATAGTTTTTTTTATTCAGAGTGGATGATGAAAATATATGCTAAGCAGGGAAGCTGTTCAGTTTGCCTGATACAGATGATAAAAGTAAGAAGAATGAGCTGCAACTTTTTGGTCAGCAATATGAATTGTCATTATGTCAAGCTGCTTTTTATAATGGAAATAAATCCATAAACTCAGAGGTGAAGAAAACACACAAGTGCCTATGTGCACTTGAATTTAAATGACCTCATAATAAAGGTCTGGAACATGCCACTGAGAAGTCACTTTACATGAGCAGCCCTGAGTAGCAATAGTTTCTTAGAAGAAAATGAATTTCTGAAGGGGGAATTTAGGCTGCTCTTAAGGTTTAATGACTTTGGGAGTCTGTAGGTCATGCACATATGTTCTGAAATTAATTCTCCTCCCTTGCCCTCCCCTCCCCCCCTCCCCGCTACATTTCCATTTCTGAATTAGCTAACCCTTAGCCCCATTAGCTCTCTCATCTTAAAGAAAAACATCTTATTCCTTCACCATTAGCTCTCCACTGTGCCATCGTGTTTATTCTAATGTCTGGAACTCATCAGCTCTTTTCCCTTTGTTTGATTGTCAGCAAAAGGGAAAAAAAGGAGGCAAGCTCATATGGGAGAGAGAATAAGGCACAATGAATTTTATCAACAGCCTGAATTCACTAATGACTATGCGTAAAAGTACTGGTTGTGCCTTAGTTTTAACACTTATACCGCATTGCGAACTGCATTTCTGGTGACGTGGGAAACACAGACATTTCCTTTGAAATGGTCATCCCAGGGCTGGGAACCGAGTTCCAGGAAAACCTTCTCGCTGGTGGCGAAGGTCAGATCACAAGTCGAAAAAGCACAGGGCTCCACACACATTTTTAATCCTCCTGCAGCTCTGCAGCCCTGGCTCGGTGACAGTGCGTCCTGTTTTAACAACAATGGGGAGAAGGATCCCTGCTGTGGAGGAGGCTCTGTGTGTGGCTGCTTCCCTCCTACACAAAAGACGGGCTTAGGTGGGGTGGGGAAGGGAGGTCAGCATTGCACCATACCCCATTGTTTGGGAAGCCGCAGGCGCCTTCCCTTGGTTTGGGCTCTTTCCATGAGAGACAAGGGGGGACCTTGTGTCCCCCCTTCCCAGCTCTCCATGGGGAATTGCCAGGGAAAAAAAATATAGTGCGAGCAGAGGTCGCTGGAGGCATTGGGATAGGCAAAAGGGAGCGTGTCTGAGGTAAGAAAGAGGTTAGGGAATGTAAGGGGTGTTATCGAAGCAGGTTCTGGGAGAGGGAGGACTTTTGCATGTGGATGAGGACTGGAATGGCCTCTGTGAGGGAGCAAAGGCGTTTGGGATGCTGATGGGGAGAAATATCTGCTTGGGAGAATTGCAACTGGAATTAGCTGCGGGAAACTTTAAGGAGATTTTTCTTCCCCTCCCCCAGGCTGATGTTTTTTCGGCTTGCACTCCCTCAGTTCCCACTGGGGGACCGGACTGTCACCTTTAGGATCCTCAGGATGCAGACCCTGCTCCACATTCCACACCCACCTCTCTAACACCCACTCCCGGCCCCAACTACTTATGTGTGTCTCCATGCCTTGACAAGAACCAGACCTTGGAGCTTTTGCTCCTGCTAGGGGTGGAGAAAGGCGAGAGGCTCCCCAGGCGGCAGGAAAGGAGCACTGTGGAGCAGCAAATGGGGCCCAGAGGGGTGTGAGCTGATGCAGCTGTACTGCTTCTGATCCAGACATGAACTTCTTCTCTGCCGGCTCCAGGGCCTCTACTAGGCAATGCTCATTTACATTTTTACTAAGAAACTGCTTCTCCCTCTATATAATAACCTAGATTAATACAGTGAGTGTGTTTCAAACTTTCAACAGCTGTCTGTCAAGATAACAGGAAGGTCATATTAGAACTGAAAAAAAACAATCAAAATAAAAAGGAAGCCATGGTGAGCTATGTAGACCTATATAAGCTTGTGAGACACTAGCAAGAATCTCTAACGCTGTCTCTATTGTGCCTTTTCATGGAATTTGAGGAGTATGACCTGGTTTTCAGATACAAGACTGGAATTTTTTCCTTATTACTTCAGAGAGTGCCTTTTGTTCCCCCTTTTAGTACCATTAATTGGTATTTGACATCAGTAGAGTTTCTGGGAAATGCTATGAAAGTGCTACAATGAGCAGCAGAAAGCCTAATATACTGAAAACCAGTCAGTGGACTGCCCTGGAAAGAGTAACTCTGCTCCTGAAGCCTGATCCTCACTGTTGTCAGTGGGAAAATGTACAGATATTAGTGATGTAGCTTCAGAGATGCAGGAAACTGAATTCACAGCTTAAGTCTCAACCTAATGCCTTTAGTTTCCTAATTCCAAAAATGAGGTAGAAAAATGAGGAAAAATATCAGCCACTTTTAGAGCTTACCTGTAAATAGATTCTGTTGTGCCACCGCTGCACTCCAGGTAAAGCTCCTTCTGGGAATTTTGCCAGGCTGGCTTGTAGAAATGCAGAGTTTTTCACTAAAGACTTCACCTCCAGTTGCAGGAGTTTATCGGGATGGTTATTGTTTGGCAAAGCAGAGAAGTCCATGTTTTCTGTCCTGTGGAGTAATAAGGAAAACAGCCACAACTTCTGATCCCTGGCTGTGCATGCTCCTTCTATTATTAATGATGTGAAGAAGGATACGACAGTTTCCTGAAACTGTATCTGACCCCTGTTTGGTGTCAGGCTCACTTTTATCATCCAGCAATGATAAAAGATTGTTTAGCAGTGGCAGAGGAGACAGGACATGTTTCTGTAAGTGCCTAGCTTAAGTTTTCAAGTCAAGGTCTATTTTGATAGATGCATAATGTGTTCATTAAAGCTAACAGAGTACCAGTGAGTAGGTGCATGAGACACTTAAATGCATACCAGCACTTCCTCAAGTGACCTGCCAAAAAAGTCAAGCTTAACAATACTTCAAAGTAAGCTTTTTCCCCCCAGAAAATTAGAAGCAGCTCCCCTCCAAAGCAAGTTATCCTTTTCTGTGGCAGTATTAAGAGGCTCCATTGTGCTCTGTGGGTCATTACCATTTTCCATATCAGTTATGACATTCACTTCTTTAGATTCAGGGGTTTCTTCCACAGTAAATTCTTCTTGACCCTGGGAAATATTAGTTTGTTTCAAGTAATTGATAGCAGAAGTTTTCAGAGAAAGTATTCTGCTTCCATTCAAGTGAATGGAAAAAAACTCTCAGTTTACTAACTTGAATAGTATAGTCTCAGCCCCTTCAATTTTATTATTTTATTTTGAGATTTGGTATTTTCATCATAATTTTGTAAGTCTAAGTTCTTTTGACTTTCTGCTAATAGAATTTTCCTTCTTATCATGGCCTTGAGTTACAACCACCAAAGCTAGTAGCCTTATGTTTATTTTAACTTTTTCCGCCCCGGTCTTTCAGTTTTTCTTAAATATGTTTAATTTTTTCATGGCACTGTCACAGAGGATAGGTTTTTGAAAGTTCATTGTTGAAAATCCAGGAAAACCTATTTTGAATCTAATTAGTGCTCAGAATTAGGGCATCACAAGAATTTTAATATTGTATGGAGACCATAGAATCAGATCAATGTATTTTCCTTACTGAAGATTGCTGAAATTTGGAAAAAGAAAATAAAACTAGTAAGCTATTTTTTAAAATGTGAACTTATGTGATATCTTAATGTAATAAATTCTTTGGTATACATAGAAGTTAAACCCCTTATCTAATTAGAAAGCTCATGATTTATCCTTGTGTGTATTTACTGACAATTATTTTACAGCATTTCTGTTAAAAAATTATTAATTTGTTGCCTTTTAAGTAGATACTCAGAGTATTTGTGCCCAGCCACAAATGAGATTGGTATTGACTGTATTTCTGAGTAGACATACATGCTTCTGGGCAAGCAGATGATACATTTAGAACTGCTTCTCTCCAATGTAATGAAGCCCTGAAGCACCAAAAGACCTCTGCAGTTTAGCCCTAAGGGACTACCATGAAGCTGCTGTTTTAAGACTTACCATGACATGCAGACCCCTTTTCCCCTATGCAGAACTAAGACAATAGTGCAAAAATATCTGGGTATATACAACTATACCTTCTTTCTTAAACATCTCTGTCTCCTTTGAACATGGAATTCTTCTGTGCTACTGTAGCATACAATGTGGTATGAATCTGTGTGAATTTACTTACCAACACCACTTAGTTGTGTTACGCAGGACATAAGAACATCTCTTCAGGTCACACCCCCAGTGCCCAGGATCTATCACTGTGTTTGAAAAAGTCAAGCAGAGATACTGTTACATAAGACTGTGTACACTTGGCTACTTTCTGAGTTCATTCTCATTTTATTCCTCCAGAACCACATCTCCTATAAAGACAGGCTGAAAGAATGTAGGCTGTTCAGTTTGGAGAAGAGAAGGCTCCAGGGAGACTTACAGGAATGTTGGGGACGGACTGTTTAGAAGGGCTTGCAGTGAGATGATGAGGAGCAACAGTTTTAAACTAGAGCAGAGTTGAGATAGACTGGATATAAGGAAGAAGTTCTTTACAGTGAGTGTGTTAAAATACTGGAACAGGCTGCCCAGGGATGTGGTTGAGGCCCTGTCCCTGGAAATATTCAAGATCAGGCCACACTATCTTTTGTGCTAGTGTCTCTTCCCAGGCCTTTTATTTATGGACTTGTGGCCTATGAATTTCTCCAATTGCTTTTCAGATCTTCTGATATTCCTCCTCTAGAAAGAAGCTTTGCAACTTCAAGATCAGCTACCTAAAATGCTTCTGCCTTATTTCCCACTATTTTTGTGGAGCTAGTAATGTCAGACTACACTTAACCAATGATACTTAGATTTTTGTCCATCTCTGACTGCCAGTTGAACATTCTGTGTCTTGTAGGAATAGTTTAGGCTATTTTCCATAGCTATGCTACTTTAGATTTAACCACACCAAAGTTTATTGGCTAATGTCTTGCACAGTCACTCAGTCTTGCGAGTTCCTTGCCAAGTGAAGCAGCAGTTGGTTAACCAGAGAAGCTTAACATTACCTGCAGAGCTGGAGATCTCAGTTTTTGCTCTCTTCCTCATGCCATTGATGAGGAAAAAAGAAAAAAAAAAAAAAGAGGCAGCACCATTCCTTGGGGAACCATACTGCTGACTCCTCCATTTACACAAAATCACAGAACATTAGGGGTTGGAAGGGACCTTAAAAGATCATCCAGTCCAACCACGCTGCTAGGGCACAATCACCTAGAGCAGGTCACACAGGAACACATAGAGGCAGGTTTTGAATGTCTGCAGAAAAGGAGACTCCACAACCTCTGTGGGCAGCCTGTTGCAGTGTTTTATGACCCTCACAGTGAAAAAGGTTTTCCTTATGGTCACGTGGAACCTTCTGTGCTCCAGCTTGCACCCATTTCTCCTTGTCCTATCATTGGACATCACTGAGAAGAGCCTGACTCCATACTCCTGACACTCACCCTTTACATATTTATAAACATTAATAAGGTCACCTCTCAGTCTCCTCCAAGTTAAAGAGACTCAACTCCCTCAGCCTTTCCTCATAAAGGAGGTTCATTAACCATCTTTGTGGCTCTGCACTGGACTTTTTCAGGCAGTTCCCTCTCTTGAACTGAGAGGCCCAGAAATGGACACAGTATTCCAGATGCAGCCTCACCAGGGCAGAGTAGAAGGGGAGGAGAACCTCTCTTGACCTGCTAACCACATCCCTGCTAATACATGCCAGGATACCATGTGCCTTCTTGGCCACTAGGGCACATTGCTGGCTCATGGTCATCCTTCTATTCCCCAGGATCCCCTAGGTCCCTTTCCCCTACACTGCTCTCCAACAGGTCAGTCCCCAACCTATACTGGTACATGGGGTTGTTCTTTCCCAGATGTCCTAATGGCTGCACTTGCCCTTGTTGTGTTTCATTAAATTTCTCCCTGCCCAACCTGTCTAAGTCTTGCTGAATGGCAGCACCACCATCAGGTGTGTCAGCCACTCCACCCACTTTTGTGTCATCAGCAAACTTGCTGACAGTGCACTCTCTTCCCTCATCCAGGTAGTTGATGAATATATTGAACAGCGCTGCTCGCAGTACCAACCCCTGAAGGACCCTACTAGACACAGGCCTCCAACTAGACTCCCATTGAACACAACTTTCTGACTTCTTTCCTTCAGCCAGTTCACAATCCACCTCACTACCCAATCATCCAGAACCATTTTGCTTCCATTCCTTTAACCAGCTTTCAAGGCATATACATTGCTCCTGTATTCCTATGTAAATGTAGTTTCTTGAATATCCTGTAGTATGGAATCTTGTCAAAGACTTCTTTGTCCGTTAGATTTTCTTTGCCCAGGACACAAGTAAAGCCAGGCTGACTCTCTCCTGACAGCTCATGCTCATGCCCAGGTGCTCAGGTATCTTACTCTTTTTGTTTGGTTGGTTGGGGTTTTTTTGTTTCTGTTTGTTTGGGTTTTGGTTTGGTGGGTTTGTTTTTTTGTGTATGTTTGTTGTTGTTATTGTTTTCATTTAATTGAATCTTAAGGCACCAGAAAAAGACCTCAGACTCCCTAGTCAGTAGTTTAAACAATTCCCTAAAAATCCCCTTTTCTACAGGCAGGGTAATCTGCAAGTCCTCTGGCAGACTGTCTGTTTGAAACATCTTATGTACCATGGCAAGCAGTTCTGCAATATCCCAATTACGTTCTTCCAGGACTCTCACCTGACACCTACCCTAGGTGCCTGTTAGCATTAAACATTCTCCTATGTTGCCTTCAACTTGATTCAGTTTCTCTGACGTCTCTGCTATAAGGAACTTCTGAGAACCTCTGCAACATTTCAGTTGGGAAGGCCAACACAATTCACTGAACTTCCTTTTCCTAGATTTGTTATCCCTGAGCACCCTTCATACTTGTGTTACCAGACGCTCTCATTGACTCCTTAGCTGTATTAGCTTTTTATGCATTTCAAGTCTCTTTTAATTTTAGTTTGAGCACCTTTTCTACAGAGCTTTTAACATTTTTCTAGCTGCTCTTAGTTTTCTGTTTACAATTGACCTACTAGGCTTTAGGACCTCCAGTGGTCTCCTCATGCAGGCAAGCTTTCAATTTTTGCTGTATTTTTTGGGTAAGCAAATGGCTGTTTCTCTGTCACTGAAGGTGGCAATGAAAACTTAATAAAAAACCCACCTCCAAACAACTCAAAAACTAAACCACATCCTCCAGAACAACGCAGTGAATTCAACCCAGAATAAATGACAATGCAACTAAAATTCAGGTAAAATTCAGGTATTCCTTTCTTTAAGAAAGATATGTGAAATGGTAACTTTTCTAACTTTTGGTTCACTGCTATAGCTAGCCAGCATGTATTTGGAAAGGAGCTCACTACGCAACAGCCTAGCACAAACCCTGTGCATCACCTAAATCTTCCACAAAACAGAGTCTAACTAGGATTTAATTACTCTAGCCCTTGTGAGCTAGAGTGAATTTCACCTTTATTTGTCATATGAAGTTGACCAATTTTACACTCATGGAATTTTACATATTTATCTGTGGAAGGAAAGTGTATTAACACAGAGGGATTGCTGCTGAAAAAGAAAGATCAAATGCAAAAAGCAAGTAAACTCATATGTGAATGGCTATGAGTGCAGAAGGCTACTGCTTTCCTGGCTGGAAAAGGCTGCCTGCTGTCACCCAGAGCTGTGGCAGAGCTCTGCAGGGCAGGCACAGACACACGTATCCATACAAGTGTACTGGGACATGGGCCACAGGCTGGGCACACTCTCAAAATGTTGATAGCATTTTCTGGTATTATTTTGGTCTGTGCTGCTTCTCTGAACGATGGTAAAAGAGTATCAAGGCAGTAAAATTAACTTGCTTTCAAATTCATGCAGAGAAGGAAGCGGCATTTTTGCTTTGTAGACATAAAATTGCTTCAGAAGTACTCACATCTAATTAATGGCTTTGTACTACAAGATGATGAAGGAACCAGAGCCAGAATTATCACAACATCCCACTTTCACTCATTCTATTTAAATGTACATATTTCCTTGGTTCCCATACAAAAGTCTTCATTTTTTGAAGTTGTATAATGATGATGGGAAGATGATTTCAGCACAAGTCACTCACCCGTTTTTAACAGATATGGGCAGAGTTAAAATGTACTTTCTGTTGTAAGATAAAGCTTGTATTTTTTCTAGTGGAATATTCAGAAACAGCAGACCATAAATGTTCAAAATTGTGTGGATGACATCCTGTATGATAAAACTGTCTTCTGGCCCTTAGTCTGGAGACATCTTTATTTTTGCCTGATGTTTAGTTTTTGTGACTCAAGAAAATACAGAAGTATTCACAGGATTAGGTACTAAGCAAATGTGAAGAAAATTTAAAAGAATGACTTGCTTCTTTTGCCTGCCAACTGCAATAATTCCATTAGACTTTTAAATGTGGTAACAGTGAAAAGCTATGCCCGAGAGCAATTGAATTTTCCATGCCTCAAAACCTTTCAGTTATACAAAGCATCTCATTCCATGCTGTCAGTTATCTTTTTTCTTTTTATCTTTCTTTTCTTTTTTCTTTCATTCTTCTCTTTCAATTTCTTTCTCTTTTTCCTTTTGTGTATTTCCTTCCTAAAAACTGTAAGATGCTTTATTTAAAATCATACATCAGCATATCATTAGAATTTCTAGGTTTGAACACATAGCAGTAACATGCCAAACCAAAGACTTTGACAGTACAGCTATTTGAAAGCACGTGAATTCAATGGGAGTTGAGACTGGCTAAGTATTCTTCTGGACAGAATTACAGTCCTGATTGAGGGCCTCAGCGTATTAAATTTTGTGGACACCTACATCACATCCATACAGTAGACTCTTCACAGAGACTTAAAAGTAACAAATCACTCAAGTAAAGGTGCATTACCTTTTTGCTTTCAGTAGAAAACATGGAGCCTTTCAGACTAATTTATCTGCCTGTCTTGCCTTCATGGTTTGCTCTCCTATACATTTGTAGAGCATTCCTAAATGCATCACAAAATGGAGGAAGAGGACGTACCCCTCTCCTCTTGCTAGATTCAGCAGTTATAGAAGTCACCAGACACCACTAGCTTCTCCTGCACTGAATATTACTTGGTTATACCCAACTCTCCATATATCAAGGCTCACAGAGTGCCATGTCTGCCTGCAGCTGCAGAAACGTGCCTAAGACAACAGGCAGGAGGCATTTATTTTAAGGATGACTGTAGCTGTAGCTGTACCTGCTGTGATGTAGGGCTCGATGGATTTGGCTACCACACAGAGATGCCCAAAAGAGAGAAAATGCAAATAACAAAAGAAGCTTTACTTTTATTGAAAATGTAAAAATCATGTGAATCATGTACAATATTTTCTCATAAGGAAAATTTTAGTTGTTCATAATGTTTCACAACACTGTAAAACATTTCATTTTTATAAAGACTTTTTCATACAACAAAGATAAAACTAAAGTAATATTACAATGCTATGTTCTAAGTCATCAAGACGGAACTGAAAATGTGTAACAGATTCATTTATAGAAGTGGCAGGAGGAAGGACTCTTCCATTCATAAATCTGCAGAAGGACACACAAAGGTATAGAGGGGCATGAGTCTTCTGTTTTCAAAACATTTAAAATCAAGTGACATGTTAAAACAGTACAGAGGTGGACTCATAGGATGGTACAACTTCTATGACTGCATTTCTCTACACTACCTCAAACAGTGCAACAGTGATTCAGTGTAAATCTCTACAGTGTTTCATTGATTTAGTATTTGTGTTCAAGTATGTGTCCATAAGAATGATCAAAAGCCCTACTTAGCTATCTTAATTTTCTTGTTTATAAGTTACAGTAGATTATCCCCTTCAGTTTGTTTCTAAATCAAATTAACTGATTTCACAATACATTCTGTAATAACCTGTTCAATAATGTTAGCTTACTCACCTCAACATCTGTTGCAAAATACACAAGATCATTCTGACTCTGAATGCCAAAAATATAATAATATTAAAAAGAGCTTTATTTCCATATACAACAAAACTATTCAGCTAAATTAAAATAAATTCAAGATATCATGACTTTTTTTTTTCTTTTTTCTTGGCAACAGAGAGACGACCCTACTGAAAATAAACATTTAAAATACTAGTTACTATTTTATAAACATTCTGATAAATGTATCCAAAGTGTTCATATAAAAATTAATTATGCAAATTTTAGAAGACAAAACAAGTTGTCTGACTAACCAAAACTATTAAGGATGTCTGGCAGGCAAAAAATAAATTAATTTGATTAAATTATATGTAATCTGATAATATTTGGCCTGAAGAAGAGTGTGTATTTGTGTGTGTGTGAACATGTGTGTTTATAAATAGTAAGACTGCAAAGAGCTAAAAGCCAGCCTGTCTGATAGAGGTCAACTCTTCTGTTGCATTTTTTGCGCATAAAAGTCCCTGCAAGTCTCACAGCACCGCTGATACCACCTCATATCTTGACAGAGATTCTTCTCTCTTATCACCCTGCAGTACACAGGCCACTGGTCTCCCAGGCACTTGAACGTTAAAGCAGCTGTAAAACAACAACAATAAAATCAAATATACATTACTGTTACATTTAGTAGGAAAGAATTAGGTAGCAAAGGTAACAAGGACACCAGAAGCATACCTGTGGAAGGAAAAGGAGAAGAGATGTAGGTATTTAATAAAGGACCAAAACCCCATCTTGCTATCAATATTCTCAACATTAGAACTTTTTAAGGCTAGCTTAATTTATAAATTGGATTAACTTGCATTGAAACTAATTGATTTAATACCATGCAGCTGTATCTTCATGAGAGATTGAAGCCCATCTTTCGCATGAATACACAGGTGGGCTGGAGCTGGAGTCACAGCTATTTGGGGGCTGCAAAGCTAGCTCCAGCAAAGCCTCCCAAAGCAGCAGCTTCAGCTGAAATTGCCCTTGGTCTGAGATGGAATTTGCCATTTGGAAAACAGGAAGCCTCAGCTTGGATAATGCGAGAATGGAGTTCACAGTGACACCCAAAAGGGGATTTTTTTGAAAATCAGAGCAGGTAGGGAAATACAGGAATTAAAGCATGGAGACTGTTGCTGCTGCTGCTCTTCTGAGCAGCTGTTGCTGAAGAACTCAAGACTTTGTTCCATGTTGTTGAGGAATGAAAGCTAAACAAAACTACATGATGTCTACCATCATCTTTTATCACTCGTGAAATTACCTACTAGACTTCTAGTTTTGTCCCACTTCTTTGTCAAAGGAACAGAAGTATATTGTCTTGGTAGCCTGAACACTACAGAGACCACAGTAAGGGGCACTTGTAAGGTTTGAAGACAGTTAACAAGTGCCACGATGTGTTTTGTAATGCAAATCAATTTTTATCTAGAAAAATCAAACTTAGGGCAAGGACTCAATGACAGTTGATATGGTGGCAAATATACTTGTCCAGGCCTAATTGTCACATTTTAAGTATTCAGATGCAGAAGCCCTGACGTTCAAAACAGGCATACTTTCATGTGTGCTGTGGAGCTACGTGTTAATACACCCACTTGTTTTGCTTACAAAAGACTCTTACAGCACTTACTAAAGAAGGCCCCTGGTACCGAATTTGGATTTTTATACATTCAGTTATTCAAGCTGTAGTGCATGCAGGGAATTAATATGGAAAACCAGTGAAAAACAGGGCACAAGAAACAGAAATCATACAAAAGTCATCATAACACTGAAAAAAGAAAGTCAATATCATAGAAGAATTCTTCTTCTTTTTTTAATAGAAGGGAAAGAGAAACAGAGCATATTTATAAAAGAGTAGAGATTATGGAATCCACATCAGTTTCCACTAGCTCTGCTCCCAAATCCAGAAGATATATATTGCATAATAGGAATGGAATTTGAGGTCAAAAAGGTCAATATATTGAAACACTGTGATTGACTTTACTCTGTGATGCGAAGGTACTTGTATCTCACCAGAAGAAGAGTGTCAGTGATGAAGGGGTGGCCTCTTGCTTTTGACAGATCAGTTCAACAAAGGAAGACAATATATGATAGACAACCTTTCAATGGTGAAATTGTTACCATAAGCAACAGCTGCCCATCTCATCCACCAAACTGCAATAGCGACTACTACAGGGAAACCTTTAAGGGTTAAAAACTTCAAAGACATGGCCTTCACTAACTTACCCGAAGGATTACATACAGCCTGCAATGTTAAACTTGCTTTCCATGGAAATCATCTGGAAAGGCTATGCTTTATTACAGCAAGCCTTTGAATACTCTCTAGTTATTCTCAAGAAGCAGATGAATATTTAGGGACTTAATGATAAGAGCATCATCAAACAACCCACTAAGAAATAAGAACAGAATTAACAGTTCTGTAGTTACACAGTAATGTAATTTGTTTAAGGCATTGGCCAGGAATAGCAGATTTCATAGAATCACAGAATTGTTAGGGTTGGAAGGGACCTCAAGGATCATCTAGTTCCAACCCCTCTGCTATGGGCAGGGATGCCTCACACTACATCAGGTTGCCCAAAGCCACATCCAGCCTGGCCTTTAAAACATCCAGGGATGGGGCTTCCACCACCTCCCTGGGCAACCTGTTCCAATGTCTCACCACCCTCATGGTGAAGAACTTCTTCCTAACATCCAATCTGAATCTACCCATTTCTACGTTTTTTCCCTTCCCCCTAGTCCTATCACTACCTGATACCCTTAAAAGTCCCTCAGGCACATTCTTCAAGCATTTAAACTAAATTCAAATGAAAAAAGCTGCTTGTATCTTAGGAACAAATAAGGGCCTCCTTGAGTTTACAAGTATCACAATAACACAGTTTGCAGAGCTTTAAGAGAGAAAACAAAGTATTTTCTTACTTCAGAAATTTTTGATAAAATTGAGGGGACAAACACATATATCGTACATCTCTAATATAAACATGGTTTCATCTAGGATGATTTTGGTCCATAATATCACACAGCCCTATAACATGGTCCTTCTTTGGACAACCAAACCCTTCACCATTCTGAGGTACAGTCTCTGTGATGTACTCATTGGAAAACTGAGCAAGAGAGATGAGTACCTGCATAGAATTTACATTGCCTGAATACTAGCCCTCTGTTTTTAAAATGGGAGTGTCATTACTCTTTGAAGGGAAAGAAGATTTCCAGCAGAAACATATCATTTTGACTGCTTACCTAACCTAGGTGATGTTATTGTATTAACATTAATTTTCTCATTGCATGGGTGAAGATGACAAGGTCTGTATGCTGCAGGCTTTTCTGAGGAAAAGCATTCATTTCCATGCCTTCCTGTGATCTTGTGCATGCACTGGATGACTCGGGACTGCATCCCTTTGCCACAGGTGACGGAGCACTGGAACACACACAGAAGACACACATTCACTGGAAAGCTATTTTTATCTGTGAACATGAAGGTGAAATCCTAGTCCATGTGAAGGCAGTGGCTGCTTCTTCAGTTGTCAGCATTCCGAGATTTCTGCTTTTCATTCTGTTAGCTAAATGAAAATAAACTTTAAAAAGCACAAATACATGGGCAGTATTTATCAAAGGACTAGTTCCAGCATCTTGTTGCAGTCAGGGTCCATTTTGTTGAGCCTGGGATAGAACTAAAATATGGCAAGGTTCCTGAAGGGAGCAGGGGCTGTTCTCCTGCATCTCTATCACATTTTACTCTTATGAGAGGTGAAAGTAATGTAAAAAAAAAAGAAAATGCTCACAAATACTGACAGAGAGAAGCCATTTTTAATTAAGCTATTGCTCTCAACAGTGCAGAAGTGCTCCTCCCACTAAGCAGAGTGTATGCCTCCTGTCTGTGGAACTTTACATGTGTGTCCCATAAATAAAACACACAAGACCAGACATGCTGTCCCCGGTCTTTAATCAGACTTTAATCAGCTTGTTGCCACAAAGAATGAGATGAGAAAATAAAAGAGCCAAGCACTGCAATGACTAATGTTCTACTTCTATCACAGTAACATATTAGAATGAATCCTTAGGCAGTGCTGGATGGATGCATGCAAAACCTATACCAAATCAACAAAATATACACCTTCCCCTTTACTGCCTTTTTGTAAACAAAGCCTTCTAGGGCTTGAATTACTTTTGTGTACATTGACATATGTTCTATTGCTTTAACTATAAATTACTTTAAAAAAAATTGTGATTCACTCCTACCTGCTAATGATTTTCACTCAAGTTCCCACAGATTTCATTAAGTTTAGATTAATTTTCTATAAAGGACATTTACAAATATTAATCAGTTTCTTGCCATGAACGATAAGAGCACTGGTAAGGTTGAGAATTGTACCCACCATCCACATAATCTTGAAAAGGTTTTTATTCTACAAAATTTAAATACTCAGAATACTTTTCTTAAAGAGGCTTCAAGCAGCAGAAAAAATATTGACATGAGAAAACCAAGCAGAGGGTGCTATAACAAAAGAGGTTTCCCAACCATCCTCCCTCAAGATGAAGATGAGGAAGTACACCTTTCTGCAAAGAAAGAAAAAATACTGAGTGTGGGAAACACTATAGGGCTTCTATCCTTCAGTTTTGTTTTCTATGTGCTTTTGAGTCACATTTTTAACAGTGCTAATTGGAGGAAAGATTTACATGTTTCATGTGGAAAATAGGGGGCTTGCACATAATGAGAAATCAAACTCATGTCTTTTGGCCTCATGAAACTCCAAGAAAAGGTGTTTTTCACAAGAGACTGACAAGGGCCAAAGCACACTTCAGCATGTAATGACATGAAATCAAACACTGGCATTCCATAGAGGCAGCAAGTGGACTTGTTTTTGCTTCTATTCTTAGCAATGTATATCAGGAGTAACTACATAAAGACCATAAAAAACTATACCTTATTGCACAGGCAATAAGATACGCTTGCTTGGAAAGATATTAGATTATGAATATATCATTTTCTATTCGACAGCAACCACAACTTCATATGTGAACAAATGTTTCTTACAGAATGGAATGTAGCTAGTACTGAAGTCTTTTTGAGGTAGCAGTCTGCCATCACATTTGAACTCAGTACACTGCTTTTAAACTGAATGAGTAACATCCCATGATCCTGTGAATTCTCTGCCTTCTCCCTGTGCTGCTGACTTCCTGTAAGGGCCAACATTATGTACATGGTAAACATGTATAATCACATATTCAAATTTAATTGCCAATAAGTAGCCAGAACATTGATTTTATTCTTGCCAAAATTCCAAGCTACTTCTTGGATTCGTCTCTCCATAAGTTCAGAGATGTTTTTCATCAGCATATATTAATGGAATAGCAAGTGAGAGAATGGAATAGGAAAATTATAAAAACAAATAAACAAACAAAACCAACAAAACCAACAACACAAAAAACTCCAAATACCAAGAACGAAGGAAAGATGGAGGTAATATGATAATACAACAGAAGTAATGAGATGAAGGTAATCATTAAAGATTATCAATGATCCTAATTTAGAGTTATTTTGTACAGAGTATTGTATTTTCCTCCTTTCAGTAAAACACTTGAAAGTTTATTAATCAAAGCCAGAATATGTGTGAGCTTGTAGTATGTATGTACACTCTTTTATCAGCTACAGAGGAGAACAGGACAGATAGGTGGATTTGGTAAATAAAATCTCCTAAAAATAATGCATCTGCCCTTAATTGTTGGCTGTCCTAAAATGAGCACAAGCCACCTAGCCATCTCCAGTACTAGAGGAGAATAGGATGTGAAAACACTAGACGACTTCTGACACAATAGGCTCCAGTGGCTTATCTGCTAATGGATAATGCGTAACAATTCATGTATGCAGGTGCTGTGTTGGGGAGCATTCTGTCAGCAATCACATCTTCTATACATCAAATGAGCTCTGACTGAAAGCTTCTCATGGCTGCAACTGAGACAATATGCAACAAGCAGAACTCAGTGTTTAGTCCCTGAGTTTCTATGAAGAATTTGGCAAGATTTTGTCATTAAAGTCTTAATCGGTGAATTAACATCCCTTTAATGACGTGAGCCACTACTGGCCTTTGTGAGATATTTCGAAGAGCATCATGGAGCATTACAATATAGTTTTCTATCCAAGATGTATACATCTTGCAAACAATTGATCTTAGTCTTGCATGACCTACTTGTTAACATTCAAACTTTAGAAGAAGAAACCCTCACTAAAGGATGGGAAAATAAAAATGTCTCATGTCCTATAGGAAGTAAGTGGCAAAGACAGAAATAAAGAAGTTTGCCTTCTGTTTTTTCCGCTTTTCAGAGAAATATACTGATTTTTAACTTTGTATTTATTCTTGTTTTACAAAATCGAGAATGTGAGATGTGAGAATGTGAGATGTTCAGGAAAAAACTATGAAGAGACAGGGCTACCACATTGACTTGCAACCCAAAACTTTCAAACCCTGCCTTGATTAGATGCCAAGTATAGAGGTTTTTCCAAATCACTACTGTTTCAAAATCAAGCAGGGATCTGGTAGTCCAGCTGTGCTCTTCCCTGCATACACATCATTATCAGTGGTGTCTGATTTCAGAATTAAGAATTCTACTAACGGGAAGCCAGGAAAAAAGTATCTTTTTACCATATCTATATTATCTCATATCCAAAGTAGTATGAAATTGGGAAATCGCATTTCAGGTATGGCATTTAGCAGTGCATTTGCTGGCAACACAGGTCACAGAATCATCAATTTGTTTTGGTTGCAAAAAGACCTCTAAGATCATCCAATCCAACCACTGACCTAAGATCACCATGGGCATTAAGACATGTCCCAAAGTGCCGTGTCTACATGTTTTTTGAACACCTTCAGGGATGGTGACTCCACCACCTCCCTAGGCAACCTATTCCAATGCCTGACTACTCCTTCAGTAAAGAAATGTTGCCTAATATCCTATCTAAACCTCCCCTGGCACAATCTGAGGCCACTTCCTATCATCCTATCACTTGATACTAGGGAGAACAGATCAACACCCACCTCACTATAAACTCATTTCAGGTAGAGAGCAATGAGGTGTCCCCTCAGTCTCCTCTTCTCCAGACTAAATGATCCCAGTTCCCTCAGCCACTCCTCAGAGGACTCGTGCTCTACACCTTTCACCATTGTCGCCGTTCTCTGGACGCACTCCAGCAACTCAATGTCGTTCTTGTAGTGAGGGGCCCAAAAGAGAGTATTTGATATGTGGCCTCACCAGTGCTGAGTACAGGGGCATGTTACTTCCCTACTGCTGCTGGCCACACTATTCCTGATACAGGCCAGATATTGAAATGATGAACGGATTTCTGTTTGTCTCCATGAAGCGGTCTGAAATCTGAATTTGTGCTGCACACACATCATTCAACTGCTGGTATAACTGAGTGCAGTCACTGAATATTGGAGGATAAAAGGCATTCATAATATTTTTCATTCTGCAAAGGTATGGACTTGCTCCAATTTCAATAGACTTCAATTTCTTCAGACTAGCTAGAGGCAACTCAAAGGAACAGCTCTGACCCTCATTTTGATACTCATTCTACTACATATACATATGTAGGTGCTAGCTGAAGCAATGTATCTGTCAAAATGGCTGTTTTTCCATGATTTTATATATAAATATATTAATATGAAACGTACTTATATAAAATCCACAGAAAGTGTTCACTCCAAACCAATCTTAGCGACCTGTAACAATTCAGCATATTTCAACCCACAGCTTTTATTACTACTAAATGAAGAATACTTTTCTATACTTCTTATTCCCAAGTCCTTCACCTCTCAAATGTCGCTCTTCCACATAATTATTTTAGTGGTGGTTAATTACATTTTACTTCTGATTATTCAGTTCAGATGACCTATGCTTTAAAGCCATGTGGCTGAATAGCAAAAAATTCTCATAGGACAAATGTGTTTGTAGGTTTAGACTAAGTGTTCTACTATGCAGCCAGAGATTTTTTTTTATGTGGCTGTTAATTTGTACATTTTGGACAGAGTCCTAAAGGTACTGTAAAACTGTTCATGTAGCAAGACATGTAAAACATTCCTGTTAAAGATTACAAAAAATCTCCTGGATAAGTATAGTTAACAGCTATTTTTTTAAAAAAAAGGTTTTCTTTCATTCAAATAAAATCTACCCACCCTGTTTGAATTTTGTCCTACTTTTGAACTTCTTTTAGACATAATTTCAAGGACAGAAACCTAGGCGTTAAATATAGCAATCCTTTCACTTGGCGTGAACAGTCTTTACCCAAAATTCCTTCCTTCTGTTCCCTGCCAAAGATACACATTCTGGAGAGAATACACATTCCCATGGCCAACAACTGAGAAAGGTGCTGTAATATGTTAGCTGCTTCCAGCTGGCCTTTGTAAGAAGTAGGAATTCCTAAATTAAGGGAAAAATTGTCACTGGCAGACAGTAATGGTCAAAGTGCATCTTTCTGCCAAGACAACAGTCAGTCACTGCAGAGGCTGACAGAATCCACAATGAAAAACTCAATCTGTGACAATATTAGCAGCACTGACTTGGACAATTTATTTTCACGAATAAATGGATTGTTCAGTAAAAACATTCTTACAAGTCTAAGCAGCATTCAAAGTGGAGAGCAACGTGCTCATAAGGAAACTCAGTGATGAGTTCTACTGGAAATTATTAGCAGAGCATTCCTAATCATTTATGTATAGGTTCATCAGTCCCAGCAGTAAAGCGATTTCAACATTTTCAGAAGGTGGGCGTGAAACAAGGACAGCAAACAGATTCAGCAGGAGCAAATTCACATTTGCTGATATGCTTGCAGTCTTTCCGTGTATCTTGTATTTTTATGGTTTTCCCTTGAAGGCAAGTAGTAGGTAATGTGGTACATTTGCTTTCAACAAAGACTTTATATTGAGTTTAGTAATATTCTTAAAGGTTACCTAAATAAAGCAAATAATCTGCAGTTTATATAATCATTTTTTAAAAATTATTATAGGAAATTGTGAATATTGTAACTAATATAAAAAGGAGGAACTAGTGGATCAAAACTTAAGATGGCGTCTGATCTCTCCTGTGCATAATTTCTGGGAAGATTTTTCTGCTTCTCTCATTTCTGACACACCCAACACCTCAGTATGTGAATGCCAAATTTGAAATTCAGCACTTGTGCTAAATTTAGGTGAAAAAAAATCTGGTGTTGGTCTCTCCTAAGTTTAGCAATTTTGAGTTGTCCCTATTTATTTTATTTTTCTTTTCATTATCCCTCTCTCTTCTCTTTGATTTTTCTTTATGCCACCTGTTTCTGGAGTAAGAGTTAATACTGTATAACTGTTGCAAAGAGGGAAGGTTTTAAAGTAAGGTGAGTCCCAGCACACCTTTGATAAGTTAGACTAAAGATGGTGTTCCAATGGAGGAAATCCTCCTCACCTCATCTCAAGAAGCTTTTAGCTTTCATTTTATTAAAAAAAGCCCCACAAACAAAAAACAACAAAACGCAGTAACAACAACAACAAACAAAAAAACTCCCAACAAACAAACAAAACCAAAACCAAACTTGTTAGCTTCCCATGCAGAACAATTCAGTTCTTTGGTAGACAATGCAAAACTACCTTTGTTAACAAGAAGCAACTGGAAGTCTACAAGCAAAATTCCTGGAGGAAAATTGCATAGAACTTTGTCTAATACGATTATTAGTGAAGCAACAAACCCCATTTTTTTTTCTAGGACAGCATATAAAAAAATCTATTACTTAGGATATCATTAATGATGTTTGAACAGTCACACATTTCTTCTTTCAAATCCTTGATTATCTCAACAAAACCAGCTTGTTTTATTAGGATAGTTACAATGATCAGTTCATTTAGGAAGCTTGCTTGAAGGATTTTACTGGTGGAACGAGAATCTCATGTAAGGCTGATGCTGAAATATATTTCGTATCAGTCTGTTCAAAGAACAGATAGAAAACCCTTGAATTTTGAAGGGAAAATTTCTTACAGGACTAAAGAGTTTTCTAATATGAAACACACAACAGATTTGGTTCTTCCTGGAACCCAAAAAAGAGAAAAAGGGAAGCAATTTTTTTTTCTACTGCTGGCTTCTTCCACCAGCTTTATACTGACTTAAAAGTGTTTGTCGTGAAGATTGTAATACAATCTGATTACGATTGTATTACTTTCCAAAAAATACTAAGACTAAGGATCCCAAAACCTTTTAAGTGAAGACTAAAATTCAGCATTAAGCTGAAAAAACTCCGTGTATGACAACCTGGAGTCTTGATCCATAAAACCAAGACTGTTACAGCCTCTCATTCCCCCCACCTCCCCCACTCACCCCCCCCAGACCAAGGAAGCTATGAACACTTCTCTCATGGACAAAAACTGCAACACCACAGTAGATACAGATATGTATCTCTTTTTCTTAGGTGCCCAAAAAAAGTGTATCTCTGCTTAAGCTTAAATGTGATATACTCTCTAAATTGACCAAAGACTGTTATAATTTGTAGATATATAGGAAAACCATAAAATTATTTCCAGTTCTGTAAACTGTATTTCTCCTTGAAGGTTTCTAAAGGCAATACCAATACAAAGCTAAAACTAAATATTCAGCTTAGTTTTCTTGATAAAATAGATGTGTGATGGTTCTGATATTCTGAGATGAAGGTGAAAGCAAATGTGCTCCTGCCAGACACATAAGCAATTCCAGTCAACAGCATGTTCAAAGAACTATGGCTTGTTTTCAGGGTCTTTATGGATATTTTATTAATTCTAAAGATCCTAAACATTTGCCTGTGGCTGTACATCAGCAAAAAAACCCCAAAAAACAAAACAAAGGAGACATTTTTAGAGGCATGTGATAAAACTGGTTCCACAGATGCAACTCATAACTCTATGATAGGATTCACATGTAGTGGATTAGTTTCACTGTTATACTGTCAACACTTTGTAAAATGCCCCTTTATATGGCATCCTGTATATATGACTGTCATTATTGCTTACTGATCAATAACACATTATTATATCTCACACTTTCATATATGAGATACCACTGCATAGTGTTTGGGCAGAAGATGATTTACCATTGATTTCAACTACCAAACACATATGAAGCAGTTGCATTTGATGGCCTTATGATTACCTTTAATCTTTCTAATGAAATTAATCAGGAGTATGTAATTTTGGGCTGATGAAAATAAACACTTAAAGAAAAAAATTTGCCTTTAATTATATAATATAGTGTTAGCATCTATCACAATGCTGGCCCTGCTGCTCTGTAGAAAACATACAGCTCATCAGCACAAAAATGTAGTTAAAGGATTATGGCATTTCTAATGAAAAGGCAATTAAAAAAAACATTGAGGACATAAAGAAAATGCCATAGGAGGCAAAAAACCCAACCTCCAAGAACCACGTTCCTCTTATAAATTTCTACTATTTTATCTATTTTTCTGAAATAAATACATGTCAAAAAGCTAGCTTGTACCATACAAAATTAATTATCTTTAAATAGCATCATGCTATGTAGCATTCTCATTTTTCTAGTCATATGGTAAGTAAATGAAAGAGCTCATCCCTTATGACCATTCACTGTATCTACTGAATTTTAGATCATGAAGATCTGAAGTGGTAGTAGGTAACAGTTAAATAGATATCAAAGATATTAAACAAAACCAAAACAATAAAAAAGAGAGTTTTTAAGGAAACTGAACTTAAGGAATTTTATTTTTAGCTGAAATACCATCATCCAACATATGGGTCATTATTTTTGAAATAAAAACCTTGAAAAAACCAGAGAGAATTAAGGAGAAAAATAACTTACTGCTACCAATAAAACTTTCACCAGTTACTTTTCAAAATGTCTAAACACATTCTTCATTGAAATAAAGTGAACTTCCAGAAAATTACTCTAAGGGCTTTATTAGGAGGAAAACCATACTGAAGTAAAAAAAAATGTCATTATATATAATGAGGACACTCAAAAGCATGACTGTTCTATCAGTGAGGGTGGTATCAGGGGCCCAGGAGACAATGTTGACCTGAATTGTGATGGTGTGATAAACTTAGCAAGAAACGAACATTACTTTTGGATGAACCCTGTTTTATAAAAACAGTATTTGGAGTATTTGTGCTATGATAGGATGTGGGAACTATGGAGATTAAATGTAAATCTATGAACAGCATCCTTAAACTGCAGAGATAAAATCACGAATTTCTTACTCTGCTTAAGAATATGTACTAGTGCCTGTAATTCTTTAAAACTGGTACATGAAGAATATTATGTGGCTATTCTATTTCTGTCTTGCCAGTCAGAAATAACAGACTTTGAATTGAAATACTTATTTCAAATGAAATTTTCAATAATTAGTTATTAATTACAGTTAAAAAATATTTTCATCATGTAAGTAGTTACAAGATAATAGCAAACAGAGAAAAGTGAGAATCACACAGATTAGAACAAAATAACAGAAAGCACCCCTCCAGCAATAAATACCTTTGTGACAAAAACTTATCACAAGAATGAACACCTGAAACAGCATTACCTACATTAACTGTGTAAAAAACAGGATAAAAAATTACACAAAAGAAAAAAGTTTTCCAACACATAAAAATGAATTAAGACTCCACAGAAGCAGAAGGATTACACAAATTCTAACAGGACCCAAATGACCTAGCTAAATGAGTTAGACATTGGCAGATCACATAGTTGAAGATACTATGGAAATCATTTGGGAGTCTTAAGAGATGTGAGATACACCAGGTAAAGGAATGCCTACTGGACTGAGTGTCAGCACTGGACTATGACATTCAATTCTCTTGCATGTATTGACAACTTTGGAATGACTTGTCAGATACCAGAGAAAAAAAATCTAGGCATTATCATGAACAGACAAGTGAAATTGTGTCGAATTTATATCACTATGCAAAAGCAAGCAAGAACATAAACTAGGAATTACAGAAATGAGTATGCAGCAAAAGCCTACCCTGACAAGATAAAGAAGTAGGCAGTTCAAATTTCAAGGAGCTGGTGTTCTCCTGCAGACTGTGGGACCAGATATGAAAAGTTGGACAAGCTGCATTGTTTTCTGGTTTGTATACTGATATAGTCTTACAATGCAGGCTCAGGTACATGGTCAGTTATTTTAAAAAGACTGGAGATCCAGAATGGGCTGTACATGCTCAACATGTTCACTGCAGCTAAGTGAAATTTTGAGAAGATGAAACAGACGTTGCCTCTTTTGTTTGTCTTGTTTGTCTTGTCCCCTCCTTTGCTGTCCAACGTAACTTCTAATTCCATTAGTTCCTATTTTACTTATTTATGATGTTATGTGATGGTATTTTTTGCATAGAATTCAGCACAGCTCCTGGGACACTTGAAATTCTGACGGTCAGTGTAGTCCCAGTAAGATAGAAGTCCCAATGCAATTTGGCTGCAAATCTTTTTAGACTGAGTCTGATTGAACAGGAGTTAGTGTCAGCGTAAGGACAGTTGGGATGATTAGTGTTACTTTTCTTCCTTATTCTGAAGGATACTCTGGGATATGGATCCTGCTAATTCGGTTACAAAGTTCTGCATGTTACGATTATGTAGCAGAGTGTTACAGCAAAGATTTCAGTGGTAAAGGGTCATTTACCTGCCTGCTGAATTATGCATTAGCCTTCCAGAAGACTCGTAGTTCAAAGATCCCAGCAGCCCTCAACAAAAACCAGTACACATTTCTGAGAATGCAGATAGTGAAGTAGCAGATATAGGACACGGCTTCTATTCAGCAGTTCCCATGAACTGATGAACTCGTGAATGCTACCTTTTTCTTCCTCAGAGACAGGCAACAACAACGGCTGCATAAGTGAATCTCCTTTCCCCATACCATTCTTACAGGTGGCACCCTGTAGCATACTGTACATTGTGCAATGAGACAGTGGCTGTAAAGTCTTGTTTAAGCATGGGGCCTCTGATACATACTGCCATCTCCCAGGTTGGTGATTATCTTCTAATATAGCCTCACTTACAGATAATGGAATTCAAGAGATATCTGCTCCATTCCTGGTATCTAAAAAAAGCTATCAGTTTTGCTTGGGAAAGAATAGAACCAAGGCTAATTTCATTGTCAGCAAAAATGTAATATTAATTTTAGCAAACTTCTATGGGTTTTAATTGAAGGAGGCTAAATCAGTTGAGTTTACTTGCTATGGAAATTTAAGGGTTGTTTAAATGTTTAAGCGCACCATTATTTTCCTCTCTCCTTTTTCATACGTTATTCATATTCCTTTATTGGGACAGAGGAGAAGCAGTCCTCACGACTGACAACTGTTTTTTATACCGTTCAATACAGGTATCTCTCTGTGACCTGTTGGGTTCACTCCGCCTCCCTTCCCTCTCAGTATACACACAAACTTTCTAGAGGATACTGTCTTAAATAAGTAACTTGGAGTAGCCCATGAACTCTGGGACTCATTGGTGAAAAAAACAAGCAGTTGATTCAGATGTCCTTTCAGACTCACCAGAAAAAATAAGCTGTGTTTGTTCCCCATTTTCACTTCTTCGGGCTATGGACAAAATTAACTCCATCCCAACTTCTGGGACCATTATCCTAGATGTCATATTTGACTCCTCTGCATTTCTGATCTAACACACAGATACTATTTAAAAACGCTCCTGATTCCTCTTGCTGCTTCTTTGGTTTCTGTAGAATACATCCTCTTTCCAGATTCCATACTGCGTCTTCCATACTGTGTCTGTATAGAACTTATATAATATTATTTTCTTTGGCATACTTTATATTTCTTCATCTTACAAATGGCTGGTCCTAAGTTCTACTCTCTTGTCCAGTGTTTGACCCTATTCTCCTCTGCTGAATATCTCCAAAATGTCTTCTGGGCTAATATATCAAACTTAAGCTTTTAATTATAATTTTCAAAACCCACTCTTCAAATTATTATCTCTTCCAAAATTCATCCTGCCTCTAATGCTTTATTTATTCCACTGATGTTCTGAAGATTCTGGAAAAATAGCAAAAAAAAACCAAACCAAACCAAAACAAACAACAAAAAAAAAGCCAAAACAACTATACACACCCTCCTACATAAAGCACCCCTTGAAATTTAAGCAGTTTTTGGAGAATGACTTCTACAATGATGTGAAATTCTCTAGTAAACTAGGTATAGCTGTAAACATGCAGTTCATATGCATTTTGTTTCGCCCATCCTCTGCCCACTTGATTATGCTTAGATGATTAATTCCTCAGAGCCCTTCTATAGCCTTGAAATGAGGGCAACGAGCAGTTTAGTGAAGGGAGCTACTGCTAGTAAGACTGAGCTACACCTCACCCTAGCTTGTGTTTTAGTAACTATGAGCTTTTCTCATCTGAAGGTAACTTTTATATTGTTAATTTCAGTATTTTAAGAACAGTATTCACTGGGAAAAGACAATATAACTGGTAATGTTCCTAGGTGCCTGAAGCTCCTGAAGGTTTGAGCCTTTATTCTTCACTTTCTCATTGTATTAATTTTCTTCACAAGGGCAGGCAAAGAACCCATCTGATAAGAACAGCAGTGTCAACGGTACGGATCCACCTTGTTGACTTGAGTTACTACATTTTAATTCTGCATACAGGATGGGTTGTGCAGCGTACTTTCAAATCCAGTTAGAGTTTTAGAAGGACTGATGTGTTTACTGACCTACTGGAGCTTGAAATTTTAGCAAAATTTTCTTTGATCTTGGTATTATTGTTAAAACATTGAGCAGGAGAATTAATTGATCTTTACGTGACTGTACCTTTAAAACAAATAAACACTATGGAACTACTATGATTATTAGTAATGTTATCTTTTCAGTAATAGTGTCATTAAAGCTTTGTTTAAAATTATGCCTTAGGAGTTCAAGAGGAGCAGCAAAGCCAATATAAGAATCACGTTAAGCCATTGCTTCAATGTGTGGGAAGCGTCATTTAAAATTTTCAAGTCAAGTTTTGGCTTTAGGTTATAGGAACTCAGCTCTGCTCAAAGGAACAGCCTTCTGTCAATATTGAGAACAAGAGTAAAAACTGAACAGAGAAGACTATGCTGAATGTCTGAGTTACAGACAAACGAGCAAAAATTAACACTTATCTGAGATTTCCATTAGTTCCCCCATCACAGACAGTATGTATGCCATGACTTCATGTTGCTATGGACTCTAGCAATGGAACAGAATAGTAACAGGGAATAAAAAAAGGAAATCCAAGTATATTTTAAATTGAACTCATGTCTCTATAGAGAAATTATTTTTGGTATAAATCTTGGAAAATCTCAGCTGCGCAAGTCACAGGCTGTATGTTAACTATTCAAAAGTTTTTGTCAGTTTCATGTGAAATATTTCCTTATCTCCTACTTTTGAAGTTTAAAGGACAATTTAAGTGACAGCTTTGGCTGTAGGAGGAAAACAGAACATATGAAATGTCAGTAAAATTTAAACAGAAAGAAATAAGTTCTTTTACTTTCATCTGTGATATGGATGTTTGTGAAAAATACTGAATTGGAGAATAAACCTCTTTTTTCTTCACATTGCACCAGGAACACAGGGTACTGTCTGAGCATCATCACGTAGCCTCAGGAACACCAATTTGTATGACAGCTTCAACTAAGAAAGCAGATGGTGAATTCCTCTATAGTCTGCTCCCTGCTGTGCTTAGTACTGAATGATGCAGATGTACCACAGTTCTGTGATATGCAAATACTAAACTTTATGGCCAAACACATCTTCTTGTAAAAGTAACCCTGCTACTGAAGATTAGTAGTTTCTATTGTTTTTAAAACATAATGTTTACACTACTTTGTGCCGGAATGCTATCTTCCAGTTGTTGTAAGGGTGTTCTAAAATATTTCCAAGTACTTTAAATGATCACCACTACAAACCACCCCAACATTTTACACTATACTTTATTATTTAAATGTGAAAAAAATAAAGAATATGGAATAAATAGTAATGTGATAGTGACAAATTCTACCTCATCATCATAAGATGGGAGCTCCCAAGCAGAACACTAGTTGCCTGCAGAGTACTTGCTGCTAATTCTTGGAAGGCTGGCTAGTCATATACCTCTGGCTTTAGTTGTTGTTTCCAGCTGTTACATCACATGAAAGACAATTAAAAACACATTAAACGCTTCTCCATACAATCAAGTTAAAAAGTGCTGCAATAATGTAAGGGACTGAAAGTAGAAGCGTAATGTGCAGAGAAGCAAGTGAAAAAAATTAAAAGGAAGATTACAGTCTCTCTACTAAAGTGTGCTCTGTGATATGGCAAGAGAAAACCTTGACAAAGTTCAGTTTCAGTATTTCAGCATGTTTTGGAGATTCAAAACTATCATGGGCTCAAGATCCCAGTCCCACAACACACTCAGTCACCAATCTAACCAATATCTTCCATTACCATTTGGCTTGTGCACCTCACTGAAATTAAAACATACATGCCAAAAATAATGTAATGACAGCTATGCCAAGTGTTCAGAACAGACAGTATGAGATGGTTCCTAAATATTAAATGGTCTGTGTGGTAATTTCAGGGGCTGCTGGTGCTTCCTTATAAGATTGGAGGGTGAAACCTACTGCAAACCAAACTAAAATGTGCAAACACAAATTAATGAAATGTGCAAACTGTGAGGTTAGAGTGAACTACAGTTTCTGGAGCTGTTTGCCTGCCTACTGTCAGCAGTAAATTTATATCAGATTGCATAATATTGAAGATTCATCTCACTTTCTTCACATTTTTGATGATTATTTACACTATGGTCTATCTCAGTGTGTATCCTTAAGGTTGTTTTTTGTGGTCATATTGTTCCCTCAGCTGGGAGACTCCTATCCTTTCAATAAAAGCAATTCTTACAAAAGCTTGCACAATGTTTTATGCTGTGGGGCACTATTATGAAGGATGACTCACCTTAGACCAGTCTCCCATTCTCCAAATGTAGCATTTGGAATAGTCCTCACAGTCCTCTGCTTCTTTGGGTCTTGTGGACAAAATACATTTCTTGCGGGGATTGGTGCACCTCACAGTCCGATGACGTACTCCTTTACCACACTTTACAGAGCACTGTTGGAAAAAGTTATTTTTTCTGGTTTCTATAAAAGTCATAGTTACCCCATTTTATCCTCTTCTACTGACCCCTACCAGGCTGACAAGAATATTTCAAGACTTCAGTGATTTCCTGACTTCCAATCTACAACTGCATAGACACTAGATTTGTTAAAACTAAGGAATGAACAGATATTTCTTATATGGCAGAATGATAATTGTTGCATTTTTAGCTAAAAATAGATTAAAAAATATTTGATTAAGGAAAAGATAGGTTTTTGGAGAAGAAAACATGAAACATTTGGATGCAGTGAATGTGACATGTTCTACTGAAAATATTACGCAATCTTTGTTCTATGAATGAAAAGAAACACAGTGAAATAAAATCTAAGTAATGTTCATGCGATATAAAGCAACTTCAGAAAAACTCTACTAGTGTCTAATAGACTTTTTTGGGGAGAGAAAAAAGTTAAAATGGAAAAGAAAATACTCTAAAACTACGCAAGAATCTAAACTGAATTTGAAAATTCAAAGTCACTGCACTTACAGCATGTGAAAACTCTCTTCTAGTTGCATGAAAGGTTGTAATAGATGTTTTTTTCTATCGTTACCACTTAGACTGCCAAAAATTATGCCATTTCCTTCTCAAAACATTATCACTGCTTTTGATCATCCCACTGCTTGCAGATCAAAACTCTCCTTTGCCAAGCTGTTTATAACTGCAGGAAACAGTAATCGCTAGCTTCCAATATAATGGTGATAGTAGGAACAGCCATGGGAAACACCTCACTCTTCAGAATGTATTTATTGCTTCCAACAAAAACACGCTTACTTATTTCTCATCTCTCAAGTAAGGTAAAGCAACTAAGCAATCTGAGTTTCTTTCTCACACTCCTGTAAATGAATACCATTCCTTTCCCAATCAGCCCTTACATTATAAACCCTCTATGTTCCAAACTACAAACTCCTGTCCTCTACTTCTCTTATCTTTCACTTGGCATCTTCTTTTCATCTCTGAAAACATTCCCTATGTCTTAGTTCTTTCTTCCTTGGGGATCAAGGGGTGCTGCTGAGCAGACGAACCCACATCGTGGGATTGAATTGACGTTCAGAAGCTGCTGCTTGTATTTTGAACCCAGAGGGAAGGGACATTGAGCACAGCTGCTAGTACAGAAGGCAATCAGAATTGCTTTTGGTCCTCAAATGGAGACAGAAGCTTTAAATAACCCTTTTGGCTTGCCCAGGCAGCAGTGATAACAACACCCTTCTTCCTTCACACAATTACTTTCAGAAGTGTTATAGTTTAGAAGAAGAATGTCAAATGGACATTAAAAGACCTTAAAGTAATAAAGCTTTTTGAATAACCATTGCGTTCTACAGCAGTGCTTCAAAATGCAACATATGTAAATTTGTGTTATTTACAATCCCTTCTGACTGCTGCTTGTTCTTGGAAAAAGAGGTGAGAAGTGAGAAGATGGAAAAAGGAACATCCTTTACAGCAGTTCGCCTCATAGTCTCTTTCAAGCAGAATGGCAGCAATCATCTGTTGATCAACATTCCTTGCTACAGAAGTATGTCAGATATGTTCCCACTTTGAATCCAGGGTCTGGTATTTGGTAACTGGTAGCCTTAATTCCATTTACCCCTTGTTACACACTTGTTACTACAGTCAGGACATACTTGATTGTAACGTGCCTGAAAACTGACCAAAATAAACTGTTCCAGGACATTAAGTAGGTAAAAAGTAGTAGTTCTACATGGCTGATTTCCCTAGTCCCTGATCCCTTTGCCAAATCATTGCGTCAAAATCATTAGTCTGAGCTGTGCCACTTGCTGCTGAAAAAGTTCCTATTCCTAGAAAATAGTAAGGCATTAAATAAGCACTATGTACTATTTGTATAAATAAACGAAGCACCTCAGACCAGACTCCTGCTTCCCACACGGTCATGCAGTCCTGGCCTTCACAGCGTTGTGCTGAAGTGGGCTTTGGTCCAAGGCAATCCCTCTCCCTAGCTCTGATCAGGGTCCCATTTCTGAGCTGCTGTGTGCAGGCTACTTGTCTGTTCTGGGTCCCTTTTCCACACGTCCTTGAACATGGAGTCCACTCTGTCATCATCCATCTGGAAAGAGATACAGGCAATGCAGTAACACAAAATCAGGAAGAGAAAAATACTATTTTATCCTCTTACTCTCTTACTTACCAGTACCCAAGACATACTGGTGTATTTTCTGTCTCCTTTTAACTTCACTTTGTTAAAGGACTACTTATTAATCTAACATATTTTACATGAAACAAAGTGTAATGTTCATATAATTTCATTTCCTAGCCCATTGCCAATAACAATCCCAACTGGGTAAGACCCAAAGTACACATACATTTTAAAGATGACAGATCACTGATCAGCCTGTTGTTCTCTATGTCAACAGCATACCATGCACATGAAATCCAGCATTCCTTGAAACCTTAGTAGCAAGATAGAATCACTCCTGTGTGAGAGGCCCATTGCTCGGGAGGAAGCATAAAAGCTCAGACTTCTTCATGTTCCTCAGAGTCAGGCCTAACTCAGGTAGCGTGGTTTAAACCACAGCAGAAAGGAAGACTGATGCATCTTGGCAGAACCCGCATACCTGGAGAACAATCATTCTACAATATAATTTTCTGAAAACGTTCTGTGGCTTCAGAATACAGCCACATGCCCTTAAAGATAAAACATCTCCACCACTGATATGGTGCAGAATTTTAGTACGGAAGTGCAACCCAGGAGATATAGCAAATGGCAGTTTCTAGGAAACTGCGATTTAACAAATCTGTTCCAACCTTCTGTCACGCATTAATTGTAAGAAAATATAACATTTAACAGAGCTTTTCTATTATCAGTACAGAGACTCGGTTTACAAACCACAGCCTGTCAAAATAATGCAGTAGAGTTTAAGATACTTCATCAAGTGCCATCAACAAGCAACTAGTTATGCAAGTGAATTTTCTGTTGAAAGCAAAAATAGTTGTTTTGGAAAAATCACGAATACTGTATTGAAAACTGGGTATATACTGAGGATTAAATATCTGTCTTCATTTCTTAGCACAGCATCTCTGAGTGGCAATTAGTAACATTTAAAATGTTTTGTTTTAGTAAGCTGAGGAAAGTACAGTATATTTATAGTTGACAATGCCTCAGAAAAAGACCACGCTATTCTATTTGCATCTGTTAAGTGCATAGTGATGATAATGAAATTATTTTAATATTTGCTCAAGTATGTATATAATGAAATACAAATAAACTCTCCAAAGTGTAATGCTCTAGTCTATGGAAGTCCAAACCTTAGTGGTTAGGTCTTACTTAAAATGTATCATACCTTGCATTTTATCAATTTCCAAGAAAGCTATGTCTTCTGGTTCATTTTACATACTTTCTTTCTTGCNCTTTTTTTGTTTGTTTGGTTGGTTGGTTTTTTTTGTTAAGATACCACCTACGTCTCCAGATGACTGCAGTAGACCTAAGTGCTTACTCCAGGGGGTGGCAGCCCACTATTGTTAGCTGCTCTCCCCTCCCTTGAGAGATGTCATACTCTTTATCTGAGTCTACACAATACCTGGGGACTCCCTTAGTCATAATTCTTATCTGTCATATGGAAACAGACTGGCAAACTCTGAAATAAGTCACTGTACCAACCTGGCCAACCAGTGTAAGGAGCAAGTTGCTAGCTTGGTTGCAGGGATATCAATTGGGGTAGGGTTTGCAGTGCACCATGCTGCAGCTGCCTCCTGGGGTGAAATTCAGAGAAGAAAAGCTCCTCCTACATCTTTCACCGTTCCACCCTCACAGTCTAGCTCTGCCTCTTGATCTACATACAAAGAGTTGGGGGAGAATGAGAAGTGAGGCTTTCTACACTTCAAGTTGTATCATTGTAGAAAGCCAGATTAAGTAGTTTATTTATTCACCACTTAAAAGCTCTCAGAACTGAAGTCTTGACTGAAGAAAACACTGAAATATATCATTAATTAAAAGAGTAAATCCATCCGTCCATATACACAGCATTTAAATTTCAACTTCATAGTACACAACAACCTGTGAGAACATTTCCTGAACAATGTAACGAGCTGCTTTATTGCATAAGAATTGATTTAGACATGGCACTTAAGGGCTCTCTTTCATTAAACTCAGGAGAAACAACAGGCAGTGTTTCTGTTTTCCCTACATTTTGCTATTATTACCTGTTGGATGTGTGTATTTACTGCACATTCCTTGCCAGAGGCAGTCATCTCTCTTAGCTCTGAAGATTTTCGTATCTAGATGTTACAGTTTAATTTAACCAAATCACTATTACCTGGTCTGGCACGGCTGCTCATTGCACTTGCGGATCTGTGGTTCGGGTTTTGTTAAATACTTGCACTTCTTGTTGTCCACAAGACTGATACTCTTGTTCATAATCTTTGTGCAAGAGACTGTTGTCTTTCTTTCTCCTAGTAAAAAATATAGTGGGTTTACGGTGAAACTGTGAATATGCAGCTTTGTTAAAAAAAGGAAGGATAAAGGTACATGTACAGTTTGGTTGAAAGAACTGTAAACCCTGTATAAACAGGAAGCCTAGGAGAGAAAAAGTTTGTAGGAAACAATGCGATTATCTAATCCAGTCTTTGCACACCACGGCTCAACAGATTTTGCTGCTTTATTCCTGTAATCAATCATAAGCCAAATCGAAGCTTAGTCTTACTGGAGTAACCTTTTGTTTCTCTGTCACTGAGATATCAGCGTTGAGAAAAGCTTGCAGAAAAACACTTTAAAAAGTATGGTTGTAAATTAATACATAAAATAAAGAAAGTAATGACAAGTCCTGCTTCTCTGTCTTTCTTGAGCTTAGTACTTCTCTGTGGCTTAGCAGTATCCTGGCAGGTGCAGTGGCACTCAAAGACAACCAGCAAAAGCAGCCTTCAGTGAGGAACCTGCACTATTCCCCTTGAACTAAAGAGGCAACATAAATAGCCTATCCATAGGGTAAACATTTAGCAAGTTCCGTAGGGCCTGCAGAGGCCTAATGCAAGTTCTGTGCAGAAACCTTGCCCTGTTGAATTTGTTGGACCTTGGTCTCTCTTGAAGCTGTGTTAGAAACCATAATTCAATGTAATCTCTATCACAGGAGTAACTTGTAATTATACTGGAGACTCATTTAAAATAAACAATCCTTGAATTAGAGATTTAATTAGTAGAAAACAGGTTCACGACCATTTGTTGCCATGGTTACGCTCTAAAACTGCTTCTCTCTGGAAGCTTACTGACAAAGGGTGAATGCAGGATCAGGGCAGACTTAAGCAGGCATTGCTCAGCATCAGTCAAAAACGTGCCTGTGGATGGAGCAGTTACGTTACAAATGTGTATCTGCGTGACCACAGCTGGAATTCTACACATCACTTGTGTATGTGAGAGCACATGCAACTAATCTATCATATACAGCATTTGAAATGTTTGACAGTTCTTTTTGTGTATTCATTCTGTGTATTCATATTCTCTCCCACACGAAGAAAGCTTTCCTCCAACACAGGAGGCTGCAGACCAGTTGCATATATATGTGCATGAAAACACACACCTTCATCAATAATTTCATCCTAGTATCTTCTTTAAGCACTCAAGCAAAACTGCCAAAAGCTGTTACATTCTTTAACCATATTCATTAAGATATTGTTGTTAAAAATCAAAACACCAATCCCTTTTACTGAACTTTGTATTAACTCAGCTATTTTAGACACTAACATAAAATGAGGGCCAATTACAACAGAAAAATATAATAAATAAACATTGCAGTGAACCGCTTAAATATTTATTTAAGCATTAATGTAGAATAAATTAGGAACATACTGCATTTTAAGACTTCTCCAGATGATAGGTAACTTCAGAAATATTTGGGGCAATCATGAAAGATTGTGGCAATATTAAAATTATTCTAAAAATACTTCTGGAAACTGAAAATCATGAATATTCCAAACGACTAAGAATGCACTACTAAGAATCAGAGGATGCTACTAGCACTGCATACATGCACCTTACCTACCCACAAAATGTGTATTTATGGAAACTACAGTCCCTTGACACTAGGAATGTTCAGAGAGTCAAAGGTGCTAGAACACTGTGTTCCTTACGCTGCTGCTATGAGAAAACAAAACATTTCCAGGCCTTATTATTCAATCACGAGGTGCACAGCAGTTTTCAGAGCTGCTGACCAAAGCAGTGATGACTGTCTAGGTCATAAACAGGCAATGCAGGTATTAAAACCCCATATAGTATTCCCAGTGTAAGGCCGATTAATTTTGTAAGGTTAATCTCTGTAAGCTGCATTCACTAAGACATCTCTGAAATGTTTTTTCAGTGCAATTATCTATTTGAATAACCATTATCTAAACAGCAGTTTTAAGGGATTTCGCTACCATGAGGCTGCTCATGTTCCAACATTTTGTTCTTCCAAATTCACATTTTTAATGGTTTATAAACATAAACATAGGAAAATATCACATCAACATACTAATACCTGCTGTTGTAGCATTTGTTCTGTTTCTGGATCATCCTCAACTCACGTTATTAATTGTATGCATTTGACCTGAGACTGGGGTTCTGTCGTTTGAAATGTCTTTTACAGATCATTTATTAGTTTCAAATACAGAATGAAATGAACTTTCTATTCTTCTTCTAGTTCTTGCATTTTCGTTTCTTCTTAGAACTGTGTCCTGAAGAAGCTTTATTAACCTAGATTTTGTTCCTTCATTATCGTCTTTTCTAGTACTTACTTTATTTATTTTGAAGCATTTCCTACAGTTATCATTATTCTTTGAATATGATCAGTAAGTATGAGATTGAAATATCACTGTTCGGAATCCTACAAGCTGCAATGATGATATCACTATGAAATATAAAACACTGATCATCACAGCCTTAAATACTAATATGCTGAGTGTTTTAATTGAGATATACATACACACACTGCATATACAATATATATGTATATCATACACACACATGCATGTATTATGTATATACGTATATACTTTTGTATATGTGTCTCTCTGTGTGCATTTGTACATTTTTCTTTTATTTTACCTCCTCCACATACAGCATCACAGTCCTCCCAGCCTGAATGAGTCCACATGAAAAGAGGCTCTAGTACTTTAGAACTCTGCTTCTCAGGAAGAGGATCCAGTGGAATTGTGTACTCATAGTGTAGACCATAGCTCTGGTCATGGAAAAGCAAGACCTGCAAAATACAGAGATGGAAAAGCTACCTATGTACACAGACTCTGTAGAAAACAAACACCAAAATGTCAGGAGATAATCCTAAAAAAGCATGACAGATTAATTTAACACTCTCTAGCCCTTCAATCCCCCTGATGGATTTTGTAGAACACATTAACCAAAATCAAGAAAATAGAAACAATTATTTCACTTAACATTTAAGTTTGAAAAGCTCTCCATGAGAAATAAGCAAACAAAATTAATGAGAAATGTGGAGGGTAAGACACGTGAGACTAAAAACTGTTTTAGAAATACTGAAAATCAGTATCAAAATAAAAAATTCAAAATCCCTCAGTATATCCTTTTAGATATAAAGGATATACTGAAGGATTTTGAATTGTGGATACTTTCTCATCACCTCTCCTTCTTTGTTTGTGGTGATTATCAACTTTTCCTCTGCTAAACTGAAATGCATCATAACTCTGCTTCTTTATGGAGAACATGGTGACTGCAGTCCTGAAATTGTTGTGCTATAGCCAACCAGGACAAAAACTAATTCAAATCTCTCTCCTTAAGTGTCACATCAACTTTTTATGACATTTATAGGAGTGTTGAAACCTTTCATCTTCTCTCAACAAAGTAAAGATTATTCTTGGACTGACATGCACTTTTTCAGAAGTGGGCTGGGAGATCTCTATTAAAGCAGGTATGTATCTCTGTATCTATCTATAAAAGCATCTTATATAAACCTTATTATCTTCAGAAGCCTGGAAAAACTATGTTACCCTTCCATATGATAGGAATCAGGTGAAAAAAACCCCAAACAAATAATAATAAGTAAAAAAAACAACCTATATTGTCTTACCAGTAAATGTAAAGGTGATGTTGTGGGTCCTTTGGCTGATATTTTCTCCCAGAGACCTCTCCGAACATAATGGACAGTGGTCCCGGCAATATTGAATATTCCTGAATGCTCTATCTTCCAGTCACTATTGATTGACTGTTTTCCAGAATCTCGAAGAGCTGCAAAATACATGAAGAAAAGCTCAATATAAAAGGTGTGTGTTTGGTAGTAACTTGGGCCTCCCTTCACTTCCTGGGATAATTGGATGATTTAGTAAGAAGGTAAAATCACCCAACTCTGTTTGCAAAGATATTCATGGATCCTACTCTACATGAACCTCAGTTGGAATATGCTTCAGATTTGGAAGGAATGCTTGGCAAAACCATGTGTACTTAAACACTATTTGAAGTTAACCTCAGTGTTTTAATGCCTGAAGAGACTGACAGGCTCCACCATAATTCATAATTTGATCTCTGAAATATTTTAAGACAAAGACCACCATTCTCTGTTTCCAAGGTGGTAATTTCTATAATGCATAAAGGCATAGAAAATAAAAATTTTACAGGACACTCTTCAGGATTTGTGGAACTCTCATTTAGAATTCTTTCCCCTCTAATATCTACATTTATCTTTTTCTCCACCTTGAAATATGACAATATGACTGCCATTCTACCTAAACACTTATTTTTTACACTTTTACCACATAATTTGATACTTCTAGCAAATAGTGAATGCTTGTTCTTTTTCCTGAATTCATCTTAATGGCCCAATTTATAATCAAGTCATCATCAAGTCAGGTAAAAGATGTATTTCCTATATAGTCCTGAGAAGACAGGACTTTAGTATTCTATAGTACATGGAATGGATTCCTCTGTGAATGATTTGTAATTTTATTTTACTTTATTTTATTTTATTTTGTTAAGTTCTGAATAAGCACATGAAGTAGAATATACTTAAAATCAACTTCTGGACAAAGAGTTTCAAGCATTCCTCTTCACTGAAACTGCACGTTTGGCAACAGACTGTTGTAAGAGAACCTCAACAGCTTAGGCCTTGTCCAAAATTTCTTTTTTCAAGTTTTAAGTTAACATGAGTCATTCTTGTAATCATCTTCTCTCCTATTCATATTTATACTGCTATGTTTTGTTTCTATGGGAAACAATGGCAACAGGTCTATACACTGGCAGGAAACCAATTGCATAAGGCACCACTGATGTGTACAACTGCGGCGCTGTGTCAAAAATATTAAGACCATAAAACCTGTTAGTGTTGTAGAGCAGCCTTGTGCTATAAATAACCAGTAATTTTACAAGATTTTAAAGTTGGTATTTTAAGTTTGAACATACTATTATTAACAGTATTTAAGTTCTATTTAGTGTTTAAACTATAGGGGCCAATCCTCTTCCTAGTGGAGAAACAAAACAAATGTACTGTGAAGTGCTGAGGTCCAGTCGGGTCATGCTGCTCAGATGGAGCAGGTTCGGCAGACCCAGCATGCAAGTATGTGCAGGGGACTGGAATCTAAATCCCACAATACAGAAACATGCCAAATCTTCCATTTTCTGCTTTCAGATTCCTCATTTGAGCCACTGAGGTTAGATGAAGTAAAATGGGTATCCTCTTTAGACTTGGATTCAAGCACTCCAGCTTCTGTTCTTGACTCTGCCACAGCCCAGATAGTAAGTTCAATCATAGAATCATAGAATCATAGAATCAAGAAGGTTGGAAGAGACCTCAAAGATCATCGAGTCCAACCTGTCACCCTACACCTCATGCCTATCTA
>VXBD01006469.1:126167-146484 GCA_013399975.1 Indicator maculatus | reverse complement strand
AAAGCTCCTGCAAGGCCCGCAACACAGGACTGAACAGACATCACTGTCCAGCTCCTCAGTATTTTTTCCTTAAACCAAACTATTTGTGTTTTTGGAATCTTTTAATAGCTATTTACCTGAGACTGCTAAATGGAGAACTGGATCACAGAGGGGGGAAAAAAATCCCTCTAATTGGACAGTATTTTGGTTCACAGCAATTTTAAATAGAATCATGGAATCATCATAGAATCATCACAGAATCATCATAGAATCATAGAATCATTATAGAATCATAGAATCATCAAGGAATCATCATAGAATCATAGAATCATTATAGAATCATAGAATCATCAAGGAATCATCATAGAATCATAGAATCATTATAGAATCACAGAATCATCAAGGAATCATCATAGAATAATCATAGAATCATCATGGAATCATGGAATCATCATAGAATCATGGAATCATTGTAAAATCATAGAATCACCATGGAATCGTTATAGAATCATAGAATGGTCTGGGTTGGAAGGCACCTCCAAAGGTCATCTGGTCCAACCCCCTCTCCAGTCAGCAGGGGCAAGAATTACCAAAATATTGGCAGTGGAGAAGAAAATTATTATTCTAAACTTTACATCAAAAGGAAACAATATTTTATTCTGTTTTTTCTTTTTTTTCTTTCTTTTTTTTTATTGTACCTAAAATAAAAGAAGAATTAAACCTAACCTCTGCTCCAATTTAGTATTTATTCAGGACTATGTGAGACTGTGGTGAAAAACCACTATTTTTCCCCCCCTATTATATTTATATAATTAGTTTTATAGTGTGCCAACTGTTCCACATGACTGTTTTTTCACAGTCTCACAGTGTATCAGAGGTTGGAAGGGACCTCAAGAGATCATCAGGTCCAACCCCCCTGCCAGAGCAGCATCACTTAGGGTAGTCTGCACAGGGGAATGAATCCAGGTGGGGTTGGAAAGGCTCCAGAGAGGGGACATCCACAGCCTCTCTCTGCAGCCTGTTCCAGGTTCTCAGCACCCTTACTGGACAGAATTTTTTTGCAGTCTCCAGCCTAAATCTCCTCTCCCCCTTCAATCCATTCCCTCTCATCCTATCACTACAAACTCTTGTGAAAAAAATCCCTTTCTAGCTTTCTTGTAGATCTCCTTCAGGTACTGGCATGCTGCTATAAGGTCTCCCTGGACTCTTCTCCAAGCAGAATACTTTGTCTCTGACTTCTCCAAAACCAGCTGGCTAAAGAAGCAACTTACCCTTCCCTCCTCATTATCTTAGACTCTGTTTTATGTTATGAAAATAGAATCACTGAACTGTCAGGGTTGGAAGGGACCTCAAGGCTCTTCCAGTCCCAACCCCCTGCCATGGGCAGGGACACCTCACACCACAGCAGGTTGCTCACAACCACATCCAACCTGGCTGCAAAAACCTCCAGGGATGAAGCTTCCACCACCTCCCTGGACAACCTCTGCCAGGCTCTCACCACCCTCATGGGGAAGAATTTCCTCCTGACATCCAATCTGAATCTACCCATTTCTGTGCTTTTCTGTTTCTTTCTTCCTCAGAAATTTTGATAGTTTTGGGGGGTTTTTTTTGTTTGTTTGTTTCAATTATATATAATTTAGAAGCAGTGTGCTGGAAGGTCTATTGGAATTGGATCTTTGAAATGAAAACAAGACAGCCTCTGTTCTCAGCATTGAAGAGTCAACAAACTCACCTATGGGTGAATATTTTGGGTGTTAGGAACAAGTTCTGCACCATGAGGGGAGTGGAATACTCAAACAGGTGAAACTGCAACACAGGAGGTTCCACCTCAACGGGAGGAGGAACTTCTTCACTGGGAGGGTGGCAGAGCCCTGGAGCAGGCTGCCCAGAGAGGTTGTGGAGTCTTCTTCTCTGGAGACATTCCAGCCCCATCTGGATGTGTTCCTGTGTGACCTGTGCTGGGTTCTATATAGTGATTAGCAGAATAAATTGCACTTGATCTGTAGAGACATGAAACAGTGTTAACAATTTCTTTCTTCTGTATGAAGCAGCTCATCTTCCAACAAGAACTTTTGCACATCCTTCTTCTGAGGTGTGGCATTTGATGGAAAACAGGCAGAAAGTGCAATTTCTGCACCTCCCTCTTTGAGATTGCTAATTCCCTTACAGATGTGCTCCTTAGGAGGCAGAAATATTGAAGAAATGCTATTTTGGAATACATATAATAATTAGCAGCTATTACTACCTTGGTAATCATGGTTCTAAATTAGCCAGCTTGGCACTAAGTGATAAAAAAAGATGGCATCACTGATATTTTTAATTCTGACTGTGAAAATAAATACATAAATAAATAAAATCATAAAATGTGGCTGATGCAAATGTTGGAAAAGAAGTAATCGGGGAGGTAAAAGACAAAAAAAAGAGAGGTTTATGTAAATGTTATGGTTTAAAGGGCAGGAATTTAAAGAAATGGGATGAAATAATCCATTCTGAGGAATCAAGAGAGAAGATTAAATAATGTAGTATCACAGAATGGTAGGGGTTGGAAGGGACCTCTGGAGATCATCAAGTCCAACCCCCCTGCCAAAGGAGGATCACCCCAGGGCAGGTCACATCTGGAAGGTATCCAGATCAGTCATGAAAGTCTCCAGAGAAGGAGACTCCACAACCTCTCTGGGCAGCCTGCTCCAGAGCTCCATCACCCTTACAGTAAAGAACTTTTTCCTCATGTTGAGGTGGAACCTCCTGCGTTCCAGTTTGTGTCCATTCTCCCCTGTCCCACCACAGGACACCCCTGAGAAGAGCCTGGCCCCTTCTTCTTGACAGCCACTCTTCAGGTATCTATAAACATTAACAAGGTCTCCTCTCAGGCTTCTCTTTCCCAACCCCAGGTCTCTCAGCCTTTCCTCATCAGACAGATGTTCCACTCCCTTCATCATCCTCACTGTCTCCATTGGACACTCTCCAGTGTACCCCTGGCCCTCTTGAACTGGGGAGCCTGGAACAGGACACAATACTCCAGATGTGGCCTCACCAGGGCAGAGTAAAGGGGAAGGAGAACCTCCCTTGACCTGCTGGCCACATTTTTGAGGTGATTTGGGCTTGGTGAAACTTTAGTGGCTGTCAGAGTGGTGCACAGAGAATTTTGTTCCATCCATACACTGATCCACCAGTGACCAATGAGTTTTAAACTGCTTGGTAATTTAATTTTAACAGATTGAAACCTGATTCTGGCTTTCCTCTGAGAATTTAGGCAGAAGATGGCAAAAAAGCAGGTTCAGGGTTTTGCATGCAATGTTGGGAATCTAAAGTGTTCCATGTTACTAAAGCTTAGGAAAAGTATTAGTGAAGAGGAGAGAGTGGAGAAATGGTAAATTAATGTGAAAAATAGAATATACAGGTTTCAAGAGAGCCTAAATAGGCAGAGCAGAAAAATACATCCATGAGGGGACAGAGCCAGGCAAATTTCAGCACATTTGTAAATTGATTTTTCTTTCACTGGCTTTCAATTAAATGTTTCACAGAACTTCCCACTCCTTTTGGAGAGCTTTAAAAATATAGAGTCTCCCTTTAAAAATGAATATTTACTTCTTCACTTTATAGCTAACTGATGTCACTTCTAAAGGTTCAGAAAACACACAAAATCCTGTGTGACCATGAGCCAGCAATGTGCTCTGGTGGCCAAGAAGGTCAATGCCATTCTGGGGTGGATTAGAAGGGCTGTGGTTAGGAGGTCCAGAGAGGTTCTCCTCCTCCTCTGCCCTACCGAGGCCACATCTGGAATCTTGTGTCCAGTTCTGGGCCCCTCAGCTCAAGAAGGACCTCAGGGAACTGCTTGAAAGAGTCCAGCACAGAGATACAAAAGTGATGAAGGCAATGGAACATCTTCCTTAGGAGGAGAGCCTGAGGGAGCTGAGGGCTCTTGAGCTTGGAGAGGAGGAGCCTGAGGTTGAGCTCATTGCTGTGCAGGGGCAGTGCCCAGAGGCTGGAGCCAGGCTCTGCTGGGGGATGCCCAAGGACAGCACAAGGGGCAGTGGTGGAAGTTGAGGCAGAGGAAGTTCCATGGAAACAGGAGGAAAAGAGTTTCCCTGTGAGGGTGACAGAAGCCTGGCACAGGCTGCCCACGGGGGTTGTGGAGTTTCCCTCTCTGGAGATACTCAAACCAGCCTGGATTCACCACTGCTGAAGCTACATCTTGAGTATTGTATCCGGTTTTGGGCACTAAAAAATAAAAGTGAGATGTGGAGGTGCTGGAGCCAGGGCAGAGGAGGGCAAGGAAGCTGTGAAAGGTCTGNCCTGGCTGTGTTTGCAGGGGGTTTGGCTGTGGTTCTTGGGGCTGTGGTTTAGGGGTGAGCCTTGCAGAGTAGGCTTCTGGATTGGTGATCCTGAGGGTCTGTTCCAACCTGAATATTTCTGTTCTTCTGTGATTATTTAGAATATTCACAGGGAGAGCAAGCTCACAGACAGCTCAGGCAGGAATTCCTCACAGCTCTCCCCACTGTCCTTGTTGCAGTGATTTCAGATGGAGAGAAAGGCAATTCTGGCTAATGTGTTTTGAAATGGCCTCCAGGAGTAGGTGGGATGAACAAAACATCACTGCTCTTAATGCTGCTCTGCATTTGTTCCCCAATAAATGAAATGGGTTTTATGTGTAAGGCAATTGTACATTAGGATATCTGACAACTAATGCTGCCTTAATGGCTCTTTTGTTCATAACAAGGCTGCTTGAGGAAAATATATATAGCCTATAACAAAAAAAACCCAATTCTGGTTCAGAAAAAAAGAAATCATACCTACAATTGCTTCTTAATTACCTCTTTGTTCTCCTTAATGCAGAGAGCTTGAGGATTGGTGCTGACTTTTCCATGTAAAAAACCCCAAAACTAAACAAACAGAGCCCAGACTTTCAAATAGATAAAAGCTGTTTTGAATTCAGTAAGGGTTAGATTAGCATCTCAGATTTCCTAGGTCATTCCCCACATAGGGGGAATGGAGGAAAACTACAGGCAGGTAGATTCAGATTGGGCATTAGGAAGAAAATTCTTCCCCATGAGGGTGGCAGAGGTTGCCCAGGGAGGTGGTGGAAGCCTCATCCCTGGAGGTTTTTGCAGCCAGGCTGGAGGTGGCTGTGAGCAACCTGCTGTGGTGTGAGGTGTCCCTACCCATGGCAGGGGGGTTGGAACTGGCTGAGCCTTGAGCTCCCTTCCAACTCTGACAATTCTATGATCAGTTTCCCTACCAGTTCTTACTACAAGGATTTGCAGTGACAGGATGAAGGATCATGGGTTTAAGCTGCCAGAGGGGAAAATTGCGCTGGAGATTTGGAAGAAATTCTTACCAGGGAGGGTGGGGAGACACTGGAAGAGGTTGCCCAGGGATGTGGTGGGCACACCCTCCCTCAAGGTGTTCATTGCCACGGTTGGACAAGGCCTTGACCAACCTGGTTTAGAGGAAGGTGTTCCTGCCCGTGGCAGGGGAGTTGGAACTGGATGAGTTTTAAGGTACCTTCCAATCCAAACCATTCCCTGATACAATTGTCTGCTCTTTTCACCTGCTGTACAGACTGCATTTATGACACTAAAATTAGAAAACAGCTCTCCTCTTGGCTCTTGCAAGAACTCTTTGGTGTATAAAATTCAATTGGTCCCTAGCTCATGTTAGCTCAATGCTTCTGTGTCCTCTGGAGTGGAAGCTGCCACAGTCTAATGAAGCTGAAACTTTTCTTGTTCTAGCTGTCTGAACATCAGCTAAAGACCTTGGCTTGGGGGGAGGGAGTTTGGTTACTGGCACATGAACTCTCTGTGGAGTTTCCTGCTGCTCTTGTCATGTGTCATAAAACAAGAAACTGCCTTCCTCTCCTGAAATCTTGGAAGATTTTGTCAGTGGTAGGACCATCTACCTTCTTCAGATTGTGAATTCTCCCTTTAAAGGAGGGAGGAATCTGCTTGAGAGAGGAGGGACAGGGATCTGCTAGAGAAAGTCCAAGGGAGGGCTGCAAGGATGCTGAAGGGCCTGGAGCAGTGCCTGGGGAGGAGAGGCTGAGAGCCCTGGGGGTGCTTAGTGTGGAGAGGAGAAGGCTGAGAGGGATCTGCTCAATGTCTCTCAAGAGCTGAGGGCTGGGGTTCAGGAGGGAGGGGACAGGGACAGGCTCTGCTCAGCTGCAGCCTGGCATAGGACAAGAGGCAATGGATGGAAAGTGCAGCCCAGGAGGTTCCACCTCAGCAGGAGGAGGAACTTCTTCCCTGGGAGGGTGCCAGAGGCCTGGAGCAGGCTGCCCAGAGAGGTTGTGGAGTGTCCTTGTGTGGAGCCTTTGCAGCCCTGTCTGGATGTGTTGCTGTGTGCCCTGTGCTGGATTCTCTGGTCCTGCTCTGGCGGGGGGGGTGGACTGGAAGATCTCCAGAGATCCCTTCCAACTCCTAACATCCTGTGATTAGTTATTAATAGGTATGTGGAGTGCTGGGCTTGTAGCTGTTTTTTGCTTAGGCACAATCCTCATCTATTTGTGCCACTGCCTACAGAGCAGCAAGGGCTTGAGCAGCACTGAAGATCTTTACTTTTTTGTCCATTGTAATTAACATAAACTCCCCTAAAATGGTCCTGCTCTGGCAGGGGGGTTGGACCTGAAGTTCTCCAGAGGTCTCTTCCAACCCCTAACAACCTCTGATACTGTGCACCAGCTCCAATAATGGGGAAAAGATGCAAGCCTAGGGATGAAAAAATCCCTTTGCTGTATGCTTAGTCTCTGGAAATTGAGAATCTTGCAGATGATATCACTTGGTGGTGAAGATTGCAGGGAGCTGAGAAAAGAGTATTTCTAATCCTGTGATAGGCATTGCTCCACTAGGGATATGTAAAGGACTCCTAAAAATATTTTTTATTCTATTTTGTCTCTTCCCATTTTAAAACCCTGGGAGGAACAACCAAAAATCTTGAAGAGCAAGGAAGGGCTGCAATCTGTCTCAACAGAAATACCAACAATGATTTTTTTTAGCTTTCTTTTGGATAATGAATCAATTCAGAGCAAATTAATGTAATCTGAAAATGCACTGCAGAGCAGAGGTTTTAATTTCTCTTTGTTGCTTCTCCCCAGCAAGCAGAAAGAGCTGAGAGCTGTCCTCCTCTTGCTTTCCTTGCTCTGCTTGCCTTTTAGGTTGCTCTGCCTTTATCTTAAAATGTTCTTTTTTTTTGAAGTGTGTCTCTTCCCTTTCCACCTTGTCTCCTCTGGTGAATAACACACAACAGCCCAGGACTGGCAAGGTGACAATACAGCTGAGTGAGAAAATTAAATGCCTGCCATGTCTCATTAAAACTCCCTGCAAATTCTTGCATCACTGGAGAGGGCTGCTTTAAATCTTACCTGAAGGATAAACTGGAAGGAGTTAATCTCTTTGGTGAGTAAATCTGGCTCACAGCCACGATAATCAATCTGGCAACTGAGAGAGAGCACTACACAGGACATGAGCTGATCTGATAAAAGAAAACCCAAACCAAAGCACCACAACTATCTAGGGTAAATGCAGCTAATGTTTAACCACTGCAACATTTAATAATTCAGTTTATGAGCCTTAAAACAATACCTCCACAGTGGCAATTTGGTATCAATTACCCTCTGATGATTTCAGGTCCAATCTGCCCACTCTTGTGAGCAAATTATTTTTTTATTCTGATCATTATTTCTCTACAAAGCAGCCAGTGAAGGTGCTAATATATTTATTTATTTATTTTAAAATCTGGTAATAAACACGGAGATAAAAAAAAAAGAATTATTTTGCATACCAGCTGTAGAAAGTGTTGGAATTTACTATCAAGGTTTTTGAAACAAGCAGGAGGAGGATTTGTCAAGGATGTAGTGCATTGGTATGCAAACACTGCTCCCAGCAAGCATCCCTGCTATTTATCACTCTCTGCCACTCAGTTATTTTTAACCTGTTAGAATTCTCTCCTGCCTTGTTAAATCCAGAGCATTGCATAAATAACTTTCTGTATGCAGGCATTGGTGAGTCATGCCACTGTGATCCCAGGGATGCAGAACTACAAGGTCCACGTCTCTGTAGTGTGTCCTGGGAAGAACTGGTACAGAAGCTGATGATAAATCATGATAGAAAAGATGATGACAAACCATGATACAAAAGATGATGATAAACCATGATACAAAAGTTGATGATAAATCATGATACAAAATCTGATGAGAAATCATGATACAAAAGCTGATGATACAAAAGCACCCCACCTGGAGCTCTGTGTCCAGTTCTGGAGCCTCTGTTACAAGAGGGCTATGGACATGCTGGAAGGTGTCCAGAGAAGGGCCGTGAGGATGAGCAGAGGGCTGGAGCTGCTCTGCTGTGAGGACAGCCTGAGAGAGTTGGGGTTGTGCAGTCTGGAGAAAAGAAGGCTCTGAGGTGACCTTCTTGTGGCCTTCCAGGATCTGAAGGGGGCTCCAAGAAAGCTGGGGAGGGACTTTTTAGGATCTCAGGTAGTGACAGGACTGTGGGGAATGGAATAAAGCTGGAAGTGGGGAGATTCAGACTGGACATGAGGAAGAAGTTCTTGCCCATGAGAGTGGTGAGAGCCTGGAATGGGTTGTGCAGGGAGGTGGTTGAGGCTCCATCCCTGGAGGTGTTTGCAGCCAGGCTGGATGAGGCTGTGGCCAGCCTGATGTAGTGTGAGGTGTCCCTGCCCACGGCAGGGGGGTTGGAACTGGCTGATCCTTGTGGTCCTTTCCAACCCTGACTGATTCTATGATTCTGTGATAAATCACACCCCTTTTGCAATCACATTAGTTGCATGTCGTGGTGCTAGGTCATAGGCTGGGTTTGATGATCTCAGAGGTCTCTTCCAGCCTCAATAATTCTGTGATTCTGTGATGTAGGCACTGTAATCCCACCATGAGTGGAACAGACCCAAGGGGTAATTATATGTGGCATGCTCACAACTTAGCTCCAAGCTCATCCAAACCAACCTTCCCCCCAGCACTGAAGGGTCAACANCCTCTTTGCCCTTCTCTGGACAGGCTCCAGCCCCTCAGTGTCCTTCCTGCAGTGAGGAGCCCAGAGCTGAACACAGCACTCGAGCTGTGGCCTCAGCAGTGCTGAGCACAGGGGGATGATCCCCTCCTGGCCCTGCTGCTGACCCAAGCCAGGCTGCCAGTGGCTTTCTTGGCCCCCTGGGCACTGCTGACTCAGATTTCATCCACTGCCAACCAGAGCCCCCAGGTCCCTCTCAGATCTTTATTACTAAAAGCCTAAATCAATCTTTAAAAATTAAAGCCCAAACTCATTCTATGAATCTATGAATTGTACATGCTCTAAAAAACTTAGAGAGAAATTGTGACTGAATGCTACCACAGGTTTGGTTTGGGTTTTTTTTCTTTTGGTGTTACAGTGTTAATATCATTACTTAGAAAATAGCTAACAGGATACAATTTGCTTTTAAATTTGTCCTCAGAATTAGGGGAAATTTCAGGATTTAGTTGAATAAAACCTCGAAGATGGAATAATTCAGGACTCTACTGAGGTCTCATTATTACAGGGTCCAGAGGAGGGCCAGGAAAATGCTCAGGGGGTTGGAGCAGCTCTGCACTGAGGACAGGCTGAGGGAGCTGGGGGTATGCAGCCTGGAGAAGAGAAGGCTCCAGGAAGACCTAACAGCAACCTTCCAGCACCTGAAGGGGCTACAGGAAGGATGGAGAGAGACTGTTTGCAAAGGGCTGCAGTGACAGGACTAGGGACAATGGCTTCAAACTAGAGCAGAGCAGGTTGAGATTGGATGTGAGGAACAAGTTCTTTACTTTGAGTGTGGTGGAACACTGGAACAGGTTGCCCAGGGAGGTGGTTGAGACTCCATCCCTGGAGATATTCAAGGTGAGGCTGGACAGGGCTGTGGGCTACCTGATTTGGTTGGGGATGTCCCTGCTGAGTGCAGAGGGGTTGGACTGGAGGAACCTTGGAGGTCCCTTCCAGCCAAGACCATTCTGTGATTCTGTTCTATGATTATTACATTGAAATTTTGACAAATATATCATGGAAGAAAGCAGGAGTGAAATGTTGAGTGGATTATGCAAACAGAAAATGAAGGAGGAAGGTAAAAATGTGTTTAGAGAGGTAACATTGGAATCATTTTTCATTTGGTACAGGCTACAAAAAGCTGAAAATCATATTGGAAACTCTCCTATACAGCCTAGAATATGAAAGTGAGACAGAAAAAGTAACTCAACTTGAACAGGATTAATGCCTGCTGCAGGAGCTCCAAATAAAGTCTGGTTTGTTAATAAAGTCACAGATTGGGAATCTGAATCCCAATTGCTGAGAATTCATGGAGGGCCCTCTGAATCTGCAATTCCAACAGAAAGAGGGGTGACAAATCTTCAAGTCTTTATCTGGCATTGCCATAGATCATTTCAGATGCCTGTAGTCTGTATGAGAAATGGGTCTGACTAATCTAATCTGCTCTCTGTTTTGCACAGGAGCATCTTCTGTCTTTCTCTTTTGGTTTCCTTTTTGAGTGAAAATAGGACTAACACTTTGTATGCTATAAGGGAAAAAAAAAAGAAAAAGTTCATGACCTGTAGATTCAATTAAGAAATGTCAGACTCAGGTGGAATTCATATGGAAGGGTAGAGGGGGATGTGTGTGTAGAAAACCTACACCTCCCTAAAGGATGGATTTGAATCACTTGAAGTCAATTCATTCCCACACTGCAATTTTTAGGTAATTTTTTAAAAGCAGAATTACTTTGTGGAGCTAAAGCCTGCTGAAGGATGTTTCAGGAAGATCTTTTGCATATCTAAGCCAATATTGAGCTGAATTTGTTGGTGGCACCTTTTCATTGAGTCATTTATGGTTGCACTTACCTCAAAGAGCAAGGTAATAAATATTCACAGCATCACAGCACATGAGAGGTTGGAAAGGACCTCCAGAGATCATCAGGTCCAACCCCCCTGCCAAAGCAGAAGCACCCAGGGTAGTCCACACAGGAATGTATCCAGGTCGGGTTGGAAACTTTCCAGAGAAGGAGATTCCACAACCTCTCTGGGCAGCCTGCTCCAGGGCTCTGTCACCCTCACTGTTGAGGTGAAATCAAGTTTCAACCCATAGTTCCTTGGCTTATCACTGTGAACCACCCAAAAGAGTTTCCCTCCCTCCACTTGACACCCACCCCTCAGTTATCCATAGACACTGATCAGATCCCTCTCAGCCTTCTCTTCTCCAGACTGACCACCCCCAGGGCTCTCAGTCTCTCTTCCCAGGGGAGATGCTCAAGTCCCCTAAGCATCCTCATGGCTCTCCCTTGGATTCTCTCCATCAGGTCTCTGTCTCTCTTGAACTGGGGAGCCCCAAACTGGACACAGGATTGCAGCTGTGGTCTCAGCAGGGCAGAGTAGAGCGAGAGAAGAACCTCCCTAACCCTGCTGGCCACAATTTTCTTGCTGCACCCCAGGATCCCATTGGCTCTAGTTTGATTGCAATTGCAGAAAAAACATATCCAGGTTTTAAACCCCAGTTTTCATTCTGTCTTGGGTTGGTAACTCAATTATTTTTTCAATTTCTCTCACACAGAGAGGGCAACAAAATGGAGTGTTAAATACTAATTTCCTTCTGGTTAGCACCCTGAGCCTTTTGTCATTTCTATGAAATCCATCTCAATTTAAGTTTAGACAGATGAACAAATATGCAAAATGGTCTTTCAGAACAACTGCAGTTACTACCCTGAGGAGATGGCCTGGTGGTGGGACCCAGGTTGTGGGGTGGAGGTAGAATCATAGAGTCATAGAATTGTCAGGGTTGGAATGGACTTCAGGGATCATCCAGTTCCAACCCCCCTGCCACATGGGCAGGGACACCTCAAACCACAGCAGGTTGCTCACAGCCACATCCAGCCTGGCTGCAAAAACCTCCAGGGATGAGGCTTTCACCACCTCCCTGGGCAACCTCTGCCAGTCTCTCACCACCCTCATGGTGTAAAACTTCTTCCTAACATCCAATCTGAATCTATCCACTTCTAATTTTGCTCCATTCCCCCTACCTGACACCCTAAAATGTCGCTTCCCAGCTTTCTTGTAGCATCCTTTGAATCCTGGAAGGCCACAAGAAGGTTTCCTTGGAGCCTTCTCTCCATACTGAACAACCGCAACTCTCTCAGTCTGTCCTCACAGCAGAGCAGCTCCAGCCCTCTGCTCATCCTTGTGGCCCTTCTCTGGACACCTTCCAGCACCTCCAGATCCTTCTCGTAATAGAGGTTTCAGAACTGGATGCAGTGCTCCAGGTGGGGTCTCAGCAGAGTGGAGTAGAGGTGGAGAACCACCTCCCTCGACCTGCTGGCTATGCTTCCCTTGATGCAACCCTCTTCTCAGGGAGGCCTGAGAGAGCCTGAAGTGGGTCTCATTTGTGTGTATTTTTCAACTCTGGGGTTTTTTTTAACCAGCAGATATCAACAATAGTGTGACCAGCAGGGCTAGGGCAGGGATCATCCCTCTGTACTCAACGCTGCTGAAGCCACACCTGCAACACTGGGTTCAGTTTTGGGACCCTCACTGCAAGAAGGACATTGAGGAGCTGGAGCAGCTCCAGAGAAGGGTAACAAAGCTGGGAAGGGTCTGGAGAACAGGGCTGGAGAGGAGCAGCTGAGGGAGCTGGGGGTGTTTAGTGTGAAGCAGAGGAGGCTGAGAGGAGACCTCATTGCTCTCTACAGCTCCCTGGAAGGAGGTTGCAGTGAAGGTTGTTCTTCCACAAAACAAGATAGAGGACAAGAGGAAACATCCTCATGTTGCACCAGGGGAAGTTTAGGTTGGACATTAGGAAAAATTTCTTTCCCCAATAGGCTGTCAAGTCCTGGAACAGGCTGCCCAGGGCAGTGGTTGAATCCCCACTCCTGGAAGGGTTTAAAAGCTGTGTAGATGTGGTGCTGAGGGACATAGTTTCGTGGTGACCTGGTGGTACTGAGTTAATGCTTGGACCCCATGATCTGAAAGGTCTCTTCCAAGCAAAACAGTTCTGTGAGTCTGATGAAACAGTTCTATTTAAAATAAAACCAACAAATATTCTGTCCTTCTATGGGGTGAGATGAAAAAAAAAAAAAAAATCTGTGAAGTATCCATAACACTGATAGCTGGAAAGGGAAGAATTTCTGTGAAGGAATATCCAGAAATTCCCTGCAAGGAGAGTTTGCAAAATAGCAGCAGCAGATACAGAAACAAACCCAACATCTTCACAGCTGCTCCCTGGGTGCAGTTGAAATTGCTAAATGAAACAGATGTCTGCTGGTTTCTCAGCTTGGCTGACATGAATCACAGATGCCCATTAGCCAAAGAAAAAAACAAAAAGCCACACCAAAACAGAACAAATACAACAAACAACCAACTATAGGAGAAACTTTTTAGTAAAAGTAGCAGAAAAATATTTCTTTTTTTCTTTTTTTCATTTTTTTTCTTTTGCCCTTTTTCCCTTTTTTAATTTTCCTTTTTTTTATTTTTCCTTTTTTCTTTTTTTTCTTTTTTACTTTTTTCTCTTTTTTCCTTTTTTCTTTTTCCTTGTTTCTTTTTTCTTTTTTTCTTGGTTTTCTTTTTTTTGTTTTGTTTTGATTTTTCTTTTTTCCTTTTTCTTTTTTCTCTTTTCCTTTTTCTTTTTTCCTTTTTCTTTTTTCCTTTTTCTTTTTTCCTTCTTTTTTCTTTTTTCCTTTTTCTTTTTTCCTTTGTTCTTTTTCTTTTTTCTTTTTCTTTTTTATTTTCCTTTTTTCTTTTCATTTTTCCTTTTTTTCTTTTTTCATTTTTCTTTTTTCCTTTCTTCATCTTTTCTTTTTTCTTTTTCTTTTTTGTTTTTTTCTTTGTTCTTTTTCCTTTTCCCTTTTTTCTTTTTTCATTTTTCTTTTTCCTTTCTTCATCTTTTCTTTTTTCCTTTTTTCTTTTTCTTTTTTGGTTTTTCTTTTTTTCTTTCTTTTTTCTTTTTTTTTCTTTTTTAATGCTAAAATAAAAGGGTAAAACTTTGCAGTGATGGTTGAGGGGATGCCATCTAGAAGGATCTTGGCAGGCTTGAGAAGGAGGCCAATGCAAGCTACTGCATGAGGTTCAACAAGTCAAAGGCCAAGGTCTTGCATGTGGGTTGCACCAACCCCAAGCACAAATCCAGGCTGGGTGCAGAGTGGGTGGAAAATAGCCCTGAAGAAAAAGCCTTGGAGGTGTTGGGTGTCAAAAAGTTCCCCAAGATCCAGCAGTGCCCTCATGCAGCCCAGCACACAGCCAGAGGAGTGTGGGCAGAGGGCAAGAGAGAGGATTCTGCCCTTTGGCTCTGCTCTGCTGAGACCACACCTCAAATAATGCCTCCACTTCTGTTTTCCCCAGCAGAAGAAAGACACAGAGCTGTTAGTGAGTCCAGAGGAGGCCATGAGCATGGTCCAAGGGCTGGAAAACCTCTGCTGTGAGGACAGGTTGGGGGAGCTGGGGTTGTCCAGGCTGGAGAAGACTCTGGGGGGTTCTTAGAGTTGTCTTTCAGTGATTGAAGGTATCCTACAGGAATGATGCAGAGGGATTTTTCATGAAGGTGTCTAGAGGAAGGAGAAAGGAGAGTGGTTTTAAACTGAGAGAGAGTTCAGACTGGATTTTAAGAAGAAGTTCTTCAGTACAAGGGTGGTGAGACTCTAGAAAAGGTGTCCCTGCCCATGGCAGGAGGGGTTGGAAGTAGATGATATTCAAGGTCCCTTCTTACCCAAAACATTGCCTGAATCTATGAATTTTCCATAAAAGCTGAAGAGACAAATGATGGAAGTATATCCAAAAATCAAATGGATTTTTGGATAAAACACAACTCTATTTATTTATTATGTGCTCAGACCACACCTGTAGCTCTGTGTCCAGTGCTGGAGCCTTTGTTACAGAAAAGATCTGGAGGTGCTGGAAGGTGTCCAGAAAAGAGCCACAAGGATGAGCAGAGTGCTGGAGCTGCTCTGCTGTGAGGACAGACTGAGAGAGTTGGGGTTGTGCAATCTGGAGAAGAGAAGACCTTCTTGTGGCCTTCCAGGATCTGAAGGGGGCTCCAAGAAAGCTGGGGAGGGACTTTTTAGGGTGTCAGGTAGTGATAGGACCAGGGGGAATGGAACAAAACTAGAAGTGGATAGATTCAGATTGGATGTTAGGAAGAAATTCTTCCCCATGAGGGTGGTGAGAGACTGGCAGAGGTTGCCCAGGGAGGTGGTGGAAGCCTCATCCCTGGAAGTTTTTGCAGCCAGGCTGGAGGTGGCTGTGAGCAACCTGCTGTGGTGTGAGGTGTCCTGCCCATGGCAGGGGGGATTGGAACTGGCTGAGCTTTGAGATCCCTTCCAACCCTAACAGTGCTATGGTTCTGTGATTCTATGAATTCAGTCAGTGCCACAGGTCATTAAGAGATGAAGTTAAGCTTCATATTGCTGACATAATGGATATTAAATCAATACTGACTGTTTAATAAATTGAGTTTCTTTCCTTTAGGCTATTTACATTCGCTGGTGGAGTGCAAAATGCTAATGACTTCAGCTGAAACCTTCCCCACTTCAGGAGAAATGTAAATAATATCAAATAAAATCCAACAAAACTCAGGATGACACAGAACCAGTTGTTCTATTTTCCTTAATTGTCATGTATTCTGTCACATTCTTTAGCTCCCTAGTGAATTTACAACTAGCACAGCAGGTTGTGAATTTTTAACAGGATCTCTTCAAGGAAAGGAAAGGTCAATATTAACATAAATATCTTCTTTAAGAATTGGGAGGCAGAGGTTTCTTTGCAGAGAGCAGGTGTTGCTGCAGAGCTAAAATCTGCCACAGCAGTCGAGTGAAAAGATTCTTGGAGTTACAGTTAGGAAACAAACACCTCAGGATGACAGCAGGGAAGCTGTGGAGGCTTCAAGCCTGGAAGTGTTCAAAGCCAGGCTGGATGGGGCCTTGAGCATCCCCAGTCAAGAAGTATTATCCAGAACAAGAAGTATTAATCCAAGCTACCAGAAAATAAGGGCACATCAGTTCCACTAACAGCTCTCACAGCTTGCAGTGATAGGTGAGGGACAATGGATTTAAGCTGGAAGAAGGGAGATTTGCACTGGAGATTAGGAAGATTGATGATCTTGGAGGTCTCTTCCAACCTGGTTGAGTCTACGAGTCTAAGAAATTCTTTGCAGGAAGGGTGGTGAGACAGTGGAAGAGGTTGCCCAGGAAGGTGGTAGCTGCCCCCTTCTTGGAGGTGTTCAAAGCCAGGGTTGGACATGACCATGACCAACTTGATTTGGGGGAAAGTGTCCCTGCCCATGGCAGGTGGGTTGGAACTGGATGATCTTTAAGGCCCCTTCTAACCCAAACCATTCAAAGATTCTATGAAAGACAAAACCGAAACCCCCAAAGAAAGCAACCCAAACCCAAAAAAAAATGAGAAGCCTGGATGAGGCACTTGGTGCCATGGTCTGGTTGGTTGGATAAGGCTGGGTGATAGGTTGGACTGGATAATCTTGGAGGTCTCTTCCAACCTGGTCGAGTCTATGAGTCTATGATTCTAAGAAATTCTTTGCAGTGGGGATGGTGAGACAGTGGAACAGGTTGCCCAGGGAGGTGATAGCTGACCCCCTCTTGGAGGTGTTCAAGGCCAGGGCTGCACATGACCATGACCAACTTGGTTTAGGGGAAGGAGTTCATGCCCATGGCAGGTGGGTTGGAACTGGATGATCTTTAAGGTCCCTTCTAACCCAAACCATTCAAAGATTCTATGAAAAACTAAACCAAAACCCCAAACAAACCAACCCAAACCGAAAACAACAAGAAGAACATGAAGAGAAGCCTGCATGAGGCACTTGGAGCCATGGTCTAGTTGGTTGGATAGGGCTGGGTGATAGGTTGGACTGGATGATCTTGGAGGTCTCTTCCAACCTGCTTGATTCTATGATTCTATGAAAACCTTAAACACTTAAACACCAAAGGTTTTTTTTTTCTTCATTATTATTATTACCTCTAAATAAAACTTTCTTACCTTTTTTCTCTCTTTCTTTTCAGCTTCATTCTGACCAGGACAAGGGAGATGGCTCCCTCAAATACATTCTCTCAGGAGATGGGGCTGGCACTCTTTTCATCATTGATGAGAAAACAGGAGACATTCATGCCACTCGGAGGATTGACAGGGAAGAGAAAGCCTTTTACACCCTGCGTGCCCAAGCTATCAACAGAAGAACTTTGAGGCCAGTGGAACCTGAATCTGAGTTTGTCATCAAAATCCATGACATCAATGACAATGAGCCAACCTTCCCAGAGAAGATTTACACTGCCACTGTTCCTGAGATGTCAGTAGTGGGTGAGTGCTTTAGGCTAATACTTGCTTCGTGTTACTTGATGAGTGATTTCCTCATCTTCTGAAAAGTCAATCAAGCTGTGTGGGGCAGCAGACAGGCTGGAGGGAAGGGATCCATCCAGAGGGACCTGGACAGGCTGGAGAGGTGGGGCCGTGACAGCCTCATGAGGTTCAACAAGACCAAATGCAAGGTCCTGCAGCTGGGGCAGGATAATCCCAAGCACCAACATAGGCTGGGCAGGGACTGGCTTGAGGGCAGCCCTGAAGAAAAGTACTTGGAGGTGCTGGCGGAGGAGAAGCTCAATAGGAGTCAGCAGTGAGCACTTGCAGCCCAGAGAGCCAAGCAGAGCCTGGGCTGCAGCAAGAGAAGTGTGGCCAGCAGGGCAGGGAGGGGATTCTCCCCTTCTGCTCCACTCTGCTCAGACCACCCCTGGAGCTCTGTGTCCAGTTCTGGAGCCTCTGAACTGTGTGGAGCCTCTCTGCTGTGAGGACAGACTGAGAGAGTTGTTCAGTCTGTAGAAGAAAAGGCTCTGAGGAGACCTTCTTGTGGCCTTCCAATATCTGAAGGGGGCTCCAAGAAAGCTGGGGAGGGACTTTTTAGGATGTCAGGTAGGGATAGGACTAAGGGGAATAGAACAAAACTAGAAATGGGTAGATTCAAGTTGGGTGTTAGGAAGAAATTCTTCCCCATGAGAGTGGTGAGACCCTGGCACAGCTTGCCCAGGCAGGTGATGGAAGTGTGACCAGCAGTGCCAGGGAGGTGATTCGTCTCTCTGCTCCCCAACCCAAAACAATATTAAGGGTCAAACTTGATGAGGCCCTGAGGAACCTGCTGCAGTTGGAGATGCCCTGCTCACTGCAGGGAAGTTGGAGAAGATGACCTTGAAGGTCCCTTCTGACCTGATGCATTCTCTGTTTCTAAGATGATTAAAAGAAGCCTGTTGGAAGCTCAGTGAATTTTGCCTTTCCCTTTCCTTGGAGGTCCCCAGTGGTGATGGAATTGCTGTCTCCACTGTCACTCTTTTCCATGGCTGAGGAGAGGTCTGTGTTTACCCCTGTGTTGATGCACTGCCTGGAGGTAGACATGTTCTTTAGTCTCTTTGCTTTCAGGTTTATTTCTTTTTTTTCAGTGTATGGACAAATCCTCTCCTGCTTTCAAATCCTCCCTTAACTCACTGAGGAGTGGCAGCTTCATAAATTTTAAACAGCTGTCTGAGTTCATCTTCCTTCCATTTGCAGTGTATTTTCACTTCTTCTAACTACAAAGTCGTAGCCTTGCATGATGCCAGGTGAACAGATTCATGAACAAGAGCATTTGGGGAGAGAAGCAATTAATTGGTGGGTGCCATTCATTAATGCTTTAGGAAGAATTTGGGAATTTAGGAAGAAGTTGGGAAATCTTTAAAAATATCTTTAAAAAAAATGAAGCTTCCCTTATTCATTCTTTAACTGTGGGCATAATTCCAACTTCTAAATATTCAGAAAGCACACAATAACTTCAACACTTGTTCTGCTATTATCCCTATTTTAATTACTGCCACAGCCTAACCTAGATCAAAAACTGGTTTAAGAGATTCTGATATGTTTGCAGTTCTGGATCTCCTTCTGCTCCACTCTGCTGAGACCCCACCTGGAGCTCTGTGTCCAGTTCTGGAGCCTCTGTTGGAGGAAGGATCTAGTTTGGGGCTCCCCAGCTCAAGAGAGACAGAGACTTCCTGGAGAGAGTCCAAGGGAGAGCCAGGAGGAGGATTTGGGGACTTGAGCATCTCCCCTGTGAAGAGAGACTGAGAGCCTTGGGGGTGGTTAGTGTGGAGAAGAGAAGGCTGAGAGGGATCTGATCAATGTCTGTCAATAGCTCAGGGCTGGGGGGCAAGGGGAGGGGGCCAGGCTCTGTTGGGTGGTTCACAGTGATAAGCCAAGGAACAATGGATACAAATCTGAACATGGAAGGTTTCAGCTCACCATGAAGAGAAACTTCTTTGGTGTGAGGGTGCCAGAGCCCTGGAACAGGCTGCCCAGGGGGGTTGTGGAGTCTCCTGCTCTGGAGCCTTTCCAACCCCACCTGGATGCATTCCTGTGCAGACTACCCTAAGTGATGCTGCTCTGGCAGGGGAGTTGGACCTGATGATATCTTGAGGTCCCTTCCAACCGCTAAGGTTCTATGATTTTCATGTGTTCATTTCCAGGTGATTTTCTGTCTCTTATTCAGCTGTGTTAAACAGCTAATTTCAAGGCAGAACATTTCGTTATTTCCTCCTTTTTTTTTTTTTTTCTGTTACAAAGAGCAGAAAATTTCTATTACTTTGACTTTTTATTTGTGTGGATAATACTTGCTCCAGGTAAATGCCACATACCTCAGCTGGGAGTAAGGGAAGGGGAATACAAATTTCCAATTCACCTTTAAAAGGGATATTCTGTGGATTTTTTCTCCTAGTTAATTACCTCAGTGATTCTTAGCTGATATGTCTACATCATACATGCATTGTCAGGTTAAAGTCATTACTTCTTGCATGGTGTTTGCTGGCAAGAAACACATTAAAAAGAGGGCCAAATATATTAATTATTATCATTTTAAGGCTGGAGGTGGCTGTGAGCAACCTGCTCTAGTGTGAGGTGTCCCTGCCCATGGCAGGAGGTTTGGAATTGGATGAGCCTTGAGGTCTCTTCCAACCCTAACAATTCTATGATTCCATGATCATTGTACCAGACTCTAGGGAGATTCATACATTGTAAATTAAAATTATGTTAAAATCTGCCTCCTTAGAGCTGCAATAATCTGACAGATTGCAGTTTATTTCTGGCCCCAGCTCATGACCATAGGATCATTGTTTACAGCATAATAAAATTTACAAGTATACAAGGAGAAAAATTGCAGAATTTTCCGAACAACATAGCTGGGGCCAAATTCTCCAGTAGCTGTCTAAGAATAGTTGGAGTATCCAGTCTCACAGGATATCAGAGGTTGGAAGGGACCTCCAGAGATCAGCAGGTCCAACCCCCCTGCCAGAGCAGCATCACTCAGGGTAGTCTGCACAGGAATACATC
>VXBD01006469.1:86494-126134 GCA_013399975.1 Indicator maculatus | reverse complement strand
AGAGAGGTAGAAGAACTTCCCTAGCCCTGCTGGACACCTTTCTTGATCCATCCCAGGATCCCATTGGCTTTCTTGGCCACAAGACCACATTGTTGTTCCATGGAGAACAACAATGTGTGAGGAGTGTGAGGCCACATCTCAAATGCTGTTCAGTTTTAGCCTCTCACTACAAGAAATACATCAAGTGCTGGAGTCTACTATGAGGCTGCTGGAACATTGGAACAGGTTGCCCAGAGAGGTGGTTGAGACTCCATCCCTGGAGATACTCAAAGTGGTGCTCAACAGGGCTCTGGGCAACCTGATCTAGTTGAGGATGTCCCTGCTGACTGCAGAGGGGGTTGGACTGGATGAGCTTTGGAGGTCCCTTCCAACCCAGACCATTCTATGATTCTATGACTTTCTGATCCTATGATTCTATGATTCTAGGATTCTGTGACTCTGACTCTATGATTCTATGACTCTGATTCTCTGATTCTCTGATTCTATGCCTCTATGACTCTATGATTCTATGATTCTATGACTCTATGATTCTATGATTCTGACTCTATGCCTCTATGATTCTATGATTATGATCCTATGACTCTATGACTCTATGATTCTATGACTATTATTTTATGATTCTGTTACTCTATGACTCTAGGATTCTAGGATTCCAGGATTCCAGAATTCCATGACTCTATGATTTTATGACTAAGAAACTCAAGACTCTTCCCACTGAGACCTTAAAGGGAACAGGATCTAATCTACAGGGTTTAGAAGAAGTCTCTGAGAGATTCTAATTGGTATTTGTGCAGCCATGCTCATTGCAGCAAGAGAGAAGGATGACTCAGACCAGTCTCTAATTTTCTGTTTCTCTGATATGATTTCATCACTTTCATGTTTATGTGTATTAAAATGGCATTCATTCATATTTTATTTGTGCATTGTGGCACTCAACTGGTGCAGCTGTTTTTATTAGATGTTTATTAATCTCATGTTTATTAGACACATGTTATTACACTGCAAATGGAGTTGGTTTTCATTTATTTTAAAGCTATTATACCTCTTCTTCACTTCCCTCCCCCAAATTATCTGATCTCGGATGTTGCTTTAACGTGAAGTGAAAGTCTCATGCAATTGGCCCCCTAATAACTGCTGCTGATAGGAACACACAAAGGAGATGTAAAAATTAGAAACAAGAAATAACTGGAATGTGTAATGCTGACAAAATATCACCTTTCAAGGCTTGTAAAATAGTTTAGCTTAGGTTGTTGTGGGGGTTTTTTTTCTTTTTTTTTTTTTTTTTTCTGGCTAATACAATGTGGTGTTGTGATAGATGCCTTGATCATGACTGTTCTCTGGGTAGAAAATGGGGGATTTGTGAGTTTTAGAATCAGAATTGTCAGGGTTGGAAGGGAGCGCAAGGATCAGCCAGTTCCAACCCCCCTGCCATGGGCAGGGACACCTCACACCAGATGCTCTGAGCCACCTCCAGCCCGGCTGCAAATACCTGCAGGGATGAGGCTTCCACCACCTCCCTGGGCAACCTCTGCCAGTCTCTCACCACCCTCATAGTGAAGAACTTCATTCCAAAATCTAATCCAAATCTACCCTGCCCATGGCAGCATGGTTGGAACTGGATGATCTTTAGGATCCCTTCCTACCTAAACCATTCCATGAATAAGGAACAGATGAATTTTTTAGGCCATCTCTAACACCCCTACCTTCTTCTATTCAAACAAGTCCAGCTTTTCAGTTTCAGCCCCAGTCTAGATGATCACCAAAGCAATCATTGGTGCAGTGGAAAGGATTTGTGATTTCATCTTATTTTTTATTGCCCTTGAGTAGCAATTTTTTTAGCTGTTATTAATTTTATCTGGTGTTTGAGGCTTTGCTCTGCTTAATCCACAATCCATCCTGGTTTTAATATCAGTAATAATTTAACCAGGAATTTGCCTGTTGTGTCTATTTTTGTGAGGGGCAAATGCTTTCAGAGAATCACTGGAAGAAGAGTTTCTGTTGCAAAGCAATTGAAAACTGAATGAGTTTCTGAGAACTCCTTTGTGATGCAGCACTTAGGGATGTACTCATCCCATTCATATTGGTCCAATTATTTACATTATTGGACAATGGACTTGTCAAAAGCAGATTTGCCATTTTCTTGTAAAATCCCAAACTGAGAAAGCTTAGCATTTACTTTTATTTGCCTTTCTGTGCATGTTAGCAAAAATATGTAACCAAATCAAACCAGGAGAGGGAATAAACAGTTGTGCCAAGTGCCTTGGTGATTTATTTCACAATATTCAGCAGTGTTTGGTGGAGGGAAAGGATTGGGATAAATGGAGAATAAACCTGATGAAGAGAGACTGAAGGAGGTGGGGAGGGTTAGTTTGGAAAAGAGGAGTCTGAGGGGAGACCTCATTGCTGTCTACAACTGCCTGAATGGAGGTTGTGGAAAGGTTGGTGCTGGTCTCTTCTCACAGGTCATTAGTGACAGAACAAGAGGGAATGGCCTCAAGCTGCCACTGGGTAGCACATTCCAATCTCTGACTACTCTTGATGAGAAAAAATTGTTCCTAATGTCCAGTCTAAGACTACCCAGTGGCAGCTTGAGGCCATTCCCTCTTATTCTGTCACTAACTGTGAGAAGAGACCAGCACCAACCTCTCCACAACCTCCTTTTAGGTAGCTATAGAGAGCAATGAGATCTCCTCTCAGCTTCCTCTTTTTCAAATAAAACAGCCCCAGCTTCCTCAGTCTCTCTCCATCACATTTCCTCTCCAGGCCCTTCCCAGCTTCCTTGCCCTCCTCTTCACTGCCTCCAGCACCTCCACATCTCTCTGGCATTGAGCTGCCCAAAGCTGGACACAGCACTCCAGGTGTGGGCTGAGCAGAGCTGAGTGCCAGGGGACAATCCCCTCCCTGCTCCTGCTGGACACAGCATTGCTGATCCCAGCCAGGAGGCCTTTGGCTTTCTTGCCCACCTGGGCACACTGCTGGCTCCTCTTCAGCTGCTTGACCATCAGCACCCCCAGCTCCCTTTCTGCCAGCAGCTTTCCAGCCACACTGCCCCAAGCCTGGAGCATTGTTTGGGGTTGTTGTGGCCCAAGTGCAGGACCTGGCACTTGGCCTTGTTGAAGCTCCTCCTGTGAATATTGGCCATAGATCCAATCTATCCAAGTCCCTCTGTAGAGTCTACCTACCCTGATGCAGATCAACACTAGATTTATGTGAAATGAGATCCTGAAACAGGGAACATTGTACCTAAAGTTGACTATAAGGTGATAAATGTATTTGAAAAGGTCAGACCACCTCACTTGACATTTGCTTTGGGGTCTGCTTGAATGGAAATTGATGTTCTTGAGCCTCCTTCTAGTGTGATGTGAAACTAAGTTGACTTTGGTTGTTTCAGGTACTTCCGTGGTGCAAGTTACAGCTACTGATGCTGATGACCCTTCCTATGGGAATAGTGCCAGAATCATTTACAGCATCCTTCAAGGACAGCCATACTTCTCTGTGGAACCAGAAACAGGTCAGGAAAGTCATCATTTTCTTTTCATTTAAGACAAACTGTGATCTTTTTATTTCCTTTCTGATTATCTGATTTGATTGGTAGTAAATTAAAGCAACTTTTCCCCAGGTTGAGTCTGTTTTGCCCAATTAGTAGTAAATTAAACTAAGTTTTCCCCATGTCCAGTCTGTTTCGCCCAATTGGTAGTGAATTACACCAACTTTTCCCCATGCTCAGTCTGTTTTGCCCAATTAGTAGTAAATTAAAGCAACTTTTCCCCCAGTTGAGTCTGTTTTGCTCAATTGGTAGTGAATTACACCACCTTTTCCCCATTTTGAGTCTGTTTTGCCCAATTAGTAGTAAATTAAACTAAGTTTTCCCCATGTCCAGTCTGTTTCGCCCAATTGGTAGTGAATTACACCAACTTTTCCCCATGCTCAGTCTGTTTTGCCCAATTAGTAGTAAATTAAAGCAACTTTTCCCCCAGTTGAGTCTGTTTTGCCCAACTGGTAGTGAATTACACCAACTTTTCCCCATTTTGAGTCTGTTTTGCCCAATTGGTAGCGAATGAAACCAACTTTTCCCCATTTTGAGTCTGTTTTGCCCAATTAGTAGTAAATGAAACCAATTTTTCCCCAAGTTGAGTCTGTTTTGCCCAATTGGTAGTGAATTAAACCAACTTTTCCCCAGACTGAGTCTGTTTTGCCCAATTGGTAGTGAATTAAACCAACTTTTCCCTATTTTGAGTATGTTTTGCCCAACTGGCGGTGAATTAAACCAACTTTTCCCCATTTTGAGTCTGTTTTGCGCAATTGGTAGTAAACTAAATGACCTTTTCCCCATTTTGAGTCTGTTTTGCCCAATTGGTAGTAAATTAAAGCAACTTCTCCCCAAATTCAGTCTGTTTTGCCCATATTGATAATTGCTGAGTGAGCTCTCCCTGTCCCAACCTTGACCAGCAAGACTTTTGTTATGGTTTTTCTGTCCAGCTGAGGAGGAGAGTGGCTTTGGTAGGCAGCTGGTGTCCAGCCAGGGCCAACCCACCACAACTGGAAAGGGAACTGCGATGTGGAACTAAGCTTTGTTCAACCCACAGGCAGCTCGTACTGAAGACTATTTTGAAAGGTTATGAGAGCTTTAAACATGTTAAATTAAATTTAAAACATGAAATTAATATTTTAGAAATCTATTTCACAGCCTAATGCTTCAAAAACAAAATTTTTTTGCATGTTGAAAAGAAAGAGGCTGTCAATAATTTTTGTGCTGCTGTTCTTTTTGTTGGTTTTGGTTTGTTTGTGGTTTTTTTTTTCTCTTTCTTTAAGGCATCATCAGGACTGCCCTGCCAAACATGAACAGAGAAAACAGGGAGCAGTATCACGTAGTCATCCAGGCAAAGGACATGGGAGGCCAGATGGGAGGATTATCAGGGACCACCACCGTGAACATCACTTTAACTGATGTCAACGACAATCCACCTCGATTCCCCCAGAGTAAGCTGCATTTCATAGTTGCCTTGTGCTGCAAGGGCTCCAAACTCAAGAGTTAAACAATTACCAGCTGGTTTCATTTACACTAAATGTAGATTACAAGGCACACATGAACAAAAGGCTTAGGTACTGATTTATTTGCTGTGATTAAAGCAGAATATTAAATGTCAGAGCATTGTGTGTTTAGGGAAAGGCTCAAATAGGTCTGGAATTCTTTCCAGCAGTGTGGGAGGGGATGGTAGGTGGACTCATCAGAGCATTACAACAATGGTTTGGTTTTTTTTGTTTTGTTTTGTTTTGTTTTCCTTGATCTACTGCTTAAAACCTACATCCACTCCCACTGGAACAGAAAACATGAAGTAATTCTGGACAGGCAGAAAGGTTGGAAGTCTAGTCTCTGCTTAAAGGTGTAATCATGGAGGATGTGGGAAAGGAATTACATGAAGGGAATCAAGCAGATTTGTGTTTTTTCCAGTTACAGTGCTACAAAAACTAATAGATAATGACCCAAAAGCAAAATAAATTGCATTTAACCTCTTTTTCTTTATTTATTGGTGTTTGAGTGATCATTTTACAACTAAATTTTACTAAAGCTTTTTGTAATGCTTTTGAGCTTCTGCTACTACACCTGGCAAAAAATAACATATTCAACCTAAATGATAAAAGCATTAGAATCATAGAATCACAGAATTGTCAGGGTTGGAAGGGACCTCAAGGCTCATACAGTTCCAACCCCCTTGCCATGGGCAGGGACACCTCACACTAGAGTAGGCTGCTCACAGCCACCTCCAGCCTGGCTGCAAAAACCTCCAGGGATGAGGCTTCCACCACCTCCCTGGGCAACCTCCGCCAGTCTCTCACCATCCTCATGGGGAAGAATTTCTTCCTAACATCCAATCTGCATCTACCCATTTCTAGTTTTGCTCCATTCCCCCTGGTACTATTCCTACCTGACATCCTAAAAAGTCCCTCCCCAGCTTTCTTGGAGCCCCCTTCAGATCCTGGAGGGCCACAAGAAGGTCTCCTGGGAGCCTTCTCCTCTCCACACTACACAACCCCAACTCTTTCAGACTGTCCTCACAGCAGAGCAGCTCCAGCTCTCTGCTCATCCTCCTGGCCCTTCTCTGGACACCTTCCAGCATGTCCATAGCCCTCTTGTAACAGAGGCTCCAGAAGTGGACACAGAGCTCCAGGGGTGGTCTGAGCAGAGTGGAGCAGAGGGGGAGAATCCCCTCCCTGGCCCTGCTGGCCACACTTCTCTTGCTGCAGCCCAGCTCTGCTTGGCTCTCTGGGCTGCAAGTGCTCCCTGCTGGCTCCTGCTGAGCTTCTCCTCCACCAGCTCCCCCAAGTACTTTTCTTCAGGGCTGCTCTCCAGCCAGTCCCTGCCCAGCCTATATCAGTGCCTGGGATTACCTCAACCCAGATACAGGACCCTAAAAAAAAAAAATTAAACTTTATAGCACCAAACTTGTTAAAATTAAGCATTTGAAGCACATTTGAAGCCTTTTGCTTCTACTGACTTTGTAACATTTGAAAGATGGTTTGGATATGCTTAACAACTAAGGGATTCAGAGCATCCACATCTCCAATGCTTTTTTCTACATGAATCCAGTAGTTACCGATGATCAGCCTTCAGGTCAACATAACACAGTCAGCTTCAACTGCCTCTGGTTTTAATATGCTCTTTATGGCACAAATGAAGTCCATAATTGTGTTCAATTTAATGTTGTAGTTAATAGGGATCTGTTTAGCCAAGATGTTTGTCTCATAAACTGACTCAAAATAGCAAAAGCATCCTGGGCTGCATCCAAAGCAGCATTAGCAGCAGAGCCTGAGAGGCGATTCTGCCACTTAACTCTGGTAAAACCTCACCTGGAGTACTGCATCCAGGTCTGGAGCCTTCAATATAGGAAGGACATGGAGCTAATGGAGCAGGTCCAAAGGAGGGTCATGAAAATGCTCAGGGGGTTGGAGCAGCTCTGATCTGAGGACAGGCTGAGGGAGCTGGGGGTGTGCAGCCTGGAGAAGAGAAGGCTCCAAGGAGACCTGATAGCAACCTTCCAGTACCTGAGGGAGGCTACAAGAAGGATGGAGAGAGACTGTTTGCAAAGGGCTGCAGGGACAGGACCAGGGGCAATGGCTTCAAACTAGAGCAGAGCAGATTGACATTGGATGTGAGGAACAAGTTCTGCACCAGGAGGGTGGTGGAACACTGGAACAGATTGCCCAGGGAGGTGGTTGGGGTCCCATCCCTGGAGATATTGAAGGTGAGGCTGGACAGGGCTGTGGGCAACCTGATCTAGTTGAGGATGTCCCTGCTGAGAGCAGAGGGGTTGGTCTGGATGAGCTTTGGAGCTCCCTTCCAGCCCAGACCATTCTATAACTCTACAATTTGATGAACCATTGAGCAGTTACTCTTTGTGATTTTTCCACACAGACCTTATTCTGGATAGAATTTATTGTTATTTTAGTTTTTTCTTTAATTCCACAACTTTTTTTTTGAGTTATGTTTTCTTGTTCCTACTTGTTCAGAGAAGATTTTGGCAATTGCAGTGACGTGGTGGTGAGGAATGTTTTATCTTTTTTTTTTAATTTATTGTAAATTTATTTTTGAACCTCTTAAGGGAAGACAATTTAAGGAAGTGTCATGTTCAAAGATTTTCCTGAAAGCTAATTTCAGTAGTTCCATTCAAGCATCCAACAAGCACCTAAAGAGTGGCTGTCAATGGTTCCATGTCCCAGTGGAAGCCAGGGACAAGTGGAGTCTCTCAGGGATCAGTCCTGGGACCAGTCTTGTTCAACATCTCTGTTGGTGCCATGGACAGAGGCATTGAGTGCACCCTCAGCAGGTTTGCTGCTGACACCAATCTGTGTGGTGCAGCAGACAGGCTGGAGGGAAGGGATCCATCCAGAGGGACCTGGACAGGCTGGAGGGAAGGGATCCATCCAGAGGGACCTGGACAGGCTGCAGAGCTGGGCACAAGCCAACCTCAGGAGGGTGAACAAGACCAGGGGCAAGGTCCTGCAGCTGGGTGGAGGCAATCCCAGGCACAACTCCAGGCTGGGCAGGGACTGGCTGGAGAGCAGCCCTGAGGAGAGGGACTTGGGGGTGCTGGGGGAGGAGAAGCTCAGCAGGAGCTGTCAATGTGCACTTGCAGCCCAGAGAGCCAAGNTGAGGATGAGCAGAGGGCTGGAGCTGCTCTGCTCTGAGGACAGACTGAGAGAGTTGGGGTTGTGCAGTCTGGAGAAGAGAAAGCTCTGAGGTGACCTTCTTGTGGCTTTCCAGGATCTGAAGGAGGCTCCAAGAAAGCTGGGGAGGGACTTTTTAGGATCTCAGGTAGTGACAGGACTGGGGAGAATGGAACAAATCTGAAAGTGGGGAGATTCAGACTGCATGTGAGGCAGAAGTTCTTCCCCATGAGAGTGGTGAGAGCCTGGAATGGGTTGTGCAGGGAGGTGGTTGAGGCTCCATCCCTGGAGGTGTTTGCAGCCAGGCTGGATGAGGCTGTGGCCAGCCTGATGTAGTGTGAGGTGTCCCTGGCCATGGCAGGGGGGTTGGAACTGGCTGATCCTTGTGGTCCCTTCCAACCCTGACTGATTCTATGGTTATACCCCTTCTTTTTTTTCCCCCCTCTTGTTCTTTAAGCATTTTGTGCTAAATTAACATTAATAAATTAAAGTTTGGACTTAGGTGATCCTTGAGGTCCTTTCCAACCTGGTATTCTGAGGAACCTATGAACATTCAGAATGGTCAAACAAACACCCTGGACCAATTTTACACAATTTGTCTGGCAGTTTGACATCATATTTGAGTTAGATAAGATGTAGAAATATCTCTTCTTTTATTTTTTTTTCCTTCTTAGTGTAAATCAGAGTTGACCTTTGCTTTAAAGAAACTTTTGTGATGGGTTGAGGATTTTTTTATTGTTGTTGTTGTTTCAGGTTTTTTTTTCTCTTTCTCCTTTCTGTCAGTAGCTTTGATATATAAAAGTGTGTGGTTCCCTGAAAATGAAAGCTTTTCTAAAGCTGACTGATTTCACCAGAGATATACAAATAAAAAATAGCTACTAACTCTGAAAAAAAAACTTTATATTTAATCTCAAAATGCAAATAGGCCATAAAATGATTCTCATTTAATAGAGATCAATGAGACTGCTGGAATCATTCCTGATTAAGTTAAATTATTCTTAGTCTGTTCCATTAATAAAAAAAACCCAGATGTGCATTAGTGCAATTGCCACAATTAGATTCATGAGACAATCATATTCACATCAGACTTATAAATCTCCAGGGGAAAAAAAAAGAATATTAAAAGGTCCATTTATGTTTTCACAGGGCTCAGAAAATTACAGCTACACCTTTCTGTGTTAAGCTTCTCCCAGGAGAAACTCAGAACTGGGGAAAGCTCTACAAAAGAAAGAACCAGAAGGACCAGTAATGTTTGGCATTGAAATTGCAGGGCAAGGACTCTGCAGAATATTTTTCTCCTGAAAACCATAGAGGTAGCAGTGGCTGCTCTTAGAATCATAGAATTGTTAGGGTTGGAAGGGAGCTCAAGGCTCAGCCAGTTCCAACCTCCCCCTGCCATGGGCAGGGACACCTCACACTACAGCAGGTTGCTCACAGCCACCTCCAGCCTGGCTGCAAAAACCTCCAGGGATGAGGCTTCCACCACCTACCTGGGCAACCTCTGCCAGTCTCTCACCACCCTCATGGGGAAGAATTTCTTCTTAACATCCAATCTGAATCTACACATTTCTATTTTTGTTCCATTCCCCCTGCTCCTATCCCTACCTGACACCCTCAAAAGTCCCTCCCCAGCTTTCTTGGAGCCCCCTTCAGATACTGGAAGGCCACAAGAAGGTCACCTCAGAGCCTTCTCTTCTCCAGACTGAACAGCCCCAACTCTCTCAGTCTGTCCTCCTAGGAGAGGAGCTCCAGCTCTCTGATCACCCTCTGATCATAGAATGGTCTGGGTTAGAAGGTGCCTCCAAAGCTTATCTAGTCCAACTCTCCTGCAGTCAGCAGGGACATCTCCAACTGGATCAGGTTGTCCAGAGCCCTGTTGAGCCTCATCTTGAATATTTCCAGGGATGGGACCTCAATGACCTCCCTGGGCAGCCTGTTCCAGTGTTCCACCACCCTCTTCCTCTGAGGAAACCTGATAAAATGTAAAATGTTATCTAGCTTCTGCACAGAAAGGTCACCAAAGACCTCAGATACTGTATCTTTATTTCATGGTGGACATTTCTAGAAATAGAGAGGTGAGGTATAAAATTATCTTTCAGCCAAGAGGTTTCTGGTTAAGAAAGATGCTGAGTTGCTTGAATATGTGTCCAGAGAAAGGGAACAAAGCTGGGGAGGGGTCTGGAGCACAGCCCTGTGAGGAGAGGCTGAGGGAGCTGGGGGTGTTTAGCCTGGAGAAGAGGAGGCTCAGGGCAGACCTCATTGCTCTCTACAACTACCTGAAGGGAGGTTGTAGCCAGGTGGGGTTTGGGCTCTTCTCCCAGGCAAGCAGTGACAGAACAAAAGGACACAGTCTCAAGCTGTGCAGGGGGAAGTTGAGGCTTCAGCTGAGAAAGAAGTTCTTTCCAGAAAGAGAGATTGCCCTTTGGAATGTGCTGCCCAGGGAGGTGGTGGGGTCAGTGTCCCTGGAGGTGTTTAAGAAAAGCTTGGATGAGGCACTTAGTGCCATGGTCTGGTTGGTTAGATTGGATTGGGTGATAAGTTGGAATTGATGATCTCAGAGGTCTTTTCCAAGCTGGCTGATTCTGTGATTCTATGATTTCCACTCTCTGTTTCCAATACCTTGTTAGCTGCTCAAGAGATGAGCTCCTCCCACTTCACAGACTAAATTACTGAGTTGGCTATTGCAGTGCAAGTCAAAGGAGCAGCCACCAGGCAGAGCTTGGGGATGTAGTTTCATACACTCTAGGAAAACAATGTGCTCTTGTGGCCAAGAGAGCCAGTGGGATCCTGGGATGCATCAAGAAAGCTGTGTCCAGCAGGGCTGGGGAAGTTCTTCTACCTCTCTACTCTGCCCTGCTGAGACCACAGCTGCAATCCTGTGTCCAGTTTGGGGCTCCCCAGTTCAAGAGAGACAGAGACCTGATGGAGACAATCCAAATGAGAGCCAGGAGGAGGATTTCGGGACTTGAGCATCTCCCCTGGGAAGAGAGACTGAGAGCCCTGGGGCTGTTTAGTCTGGAGAAGAGAAGGCTGAGAGGGATCTGATCAATGTCTATCAATATGTGAGGGGTGGGTGTCAAGGGGAGGGGGCCAGGCTCTTTTGGGTGGTGCACAGTGATAAGCCAAGGACCAACAGGTTCAAACTTGGCATAGAAGATTTCAGCTCAACATGAGGAGAAACTTCTTTGGTGTGAGGGTGCCAGAGCCCTGGAACAGGCTGCCCAGGGAGGTTGTGGAGTCTCCTTCTCTGGAGCCTTTCCAACCCCACCTGGATGCATTCCTGTGCAGACTACCCTGAGTGATGCTGCTCTGGCAGGGGGGTTGGACCTGATGATGTCTGGAGGTCCCTTCCAACCTCTGATATCCTGTGAGGCTGTGAAAAAGGGTAATGTGGAGAACAGTTGCCGCACTATAAAACTAATTATATAAATATTAATAGGGGAAAAAAATGTTTTTTTCACTACAGTCTCACATAGTCCCGAATAAATACTAAATGGGAGAAGAGGTTAGGTTTAATTCTTATTTTTAACCATTAGGAGATTACAGAGAGATTATAACCTGCCATAGCAAAGCAGAGAGATCCCATATTAGAGAAATGTAATGAAAATGTCCTTGATAAATCACTTCATTGAAACAGCAAAAATTAACTGAGCCAAAAGCAATCGCTAGGAATCGAAAGCAGAAGTGTATACAGCCATAAAAGTATTCATTCTGATCCTGTTTATCAGCTTCCTATCAAAATTGATGGAGAACTTAAATTTCAACACTTTCCATTCAATATTTAATTACAAGCTGTATCTGAGGGTGGTTTGTTTGTTTATTTCTTTTTTACTATATTTTTTTATTTATTTGTTTTTTACTATTCTTATTTTCTCTTATTTTTCTTATTTATTCCTTATTTCTTCTTTTTTATTTTTAATTTTTTTTCTTATTTTAGTTTTCATATTTTTGCTATGATTACATTTTTCTTATTTATTAATTTTTATGGTATTCTATGTTTTTTTCCTTGTTTATCTATTTTTGTATTTTCACAATGATTTTTTTCCTGCCTTATTTATTTTTTATGGTTTTGCTATTATGATTTTTTCTTATTTATTTATTTTTATATTTTTGCTACTATTATTTTGCTTATTTATTTTTGTATTTTTGCTATGATTATTTTTTCTCATGCATTTATTTAGTTTTATGTCTTTTACTAGTACTATTTTTCTCATGTATTTATTTTTATATTTTTACAATGATTATTTTTCCTTATTTATTTATTTTTATGGTTTTACTCTTATTATTTTTTCTCATTTATTTATATTTATATTTTTACTATGATTACTTATTTATTTATTTTTAGGGTATTATTATTATTTTAGGGTATTATTATTATTATAGCAGTAGTATTAGTATTTACTTATTTTTATTTTTGCTCATTAATTTTTCATATTTTTTATTGTTACTGCTATTAATTTTTTCTTTTTATGTTTGACTATTATTTATTAATTTATTTTTATGGCTTTGTTATCATATTTTTCCTCATTTATTTATTTATTTGTATGGTTTTGCTATAATTTTCTCATTTATTTATTTATTTATATGGCTGTGCATTTTTTTCCTTATTTATTTGTTTTTATATTTTTACTATGATTCAATTTTTTTTTTTTTTTTTTTTTTTTGTTTATAGATGTTTTGTACTTTATACTCTGTGGAACTGAAAAGAATATTTCTGTAGTAAGAAAGTCTCCCATGTCCCAACAAAGAATAATTTTTTGGGGTGTTTGATTGTTTTCTATAAGTGCTCTCGAAATCAAAACCAAATCCTTTCTCCCTCTGTAGCTGCCTTGCAATAAATTCTATTAAGAGCCTCAAAATCCTCCCCTGACTCTTCTGTGCTTTCTGAAAGGTATGGGAAGCTCCTGTTGCAAATGGCCTTTGCACATTGCTCTCTCCCCATGGTTCTCTCCTGATCACCCAAACTCCCTTTCACGGAATCACAGAATGTTAGGGCTTGGAAGGGACCTTGACAGCTCATCCAGCCCTTCTCCCCTGCCAGAGCAGGATCAGCTAGAGCAGGTCGCACAGAAACACATCCAGAAGGGTTTGGGATGTCTCCAGAGAAGGAGACTCCACAACATCTCTGGGCAGCCTATTCCAGTGCTCTGTCACTCATACAACACAGAAGTTTTTCCTTGTGTTCCTGTGGAGCTTCCTCTGCTCTGGCTTTCACCCAGTGCCTGCCCCTAGTCCTGCCACTGGAAATCACTGAGCAGAGCCTGGCTCCATCCCCTCACAGTTTTATCACCATAAATGAAGGCACGCCTCAGGCTCCTCTTCTCCAAGCTAAAGAGCCCCAAGCTCCCTCAGCCTGTCCACACAGGGAGATATTCCACTGTCTTCAGCATCTTTATGGCTCTGTGCTGGACTCTTTCAAGCAGTTCCCTGAGGTCCTTCTTGAACTGAGAGGACTTTATGGACTTCTTTCTACTTCTTCTCTGTAAAGAGGAATGTGTATGCTGTCTGTCTCAGGAAGAGGTTTTTCATCATGAGGGTGGTGAGAGCCTGGCAGAGGTTGCCCAGGGAGGTGGTGGAAGCCTCCTCCCTGGAAGTTTTTGCAGCCAGGCTGGAGGTGGCTGTGAGCAAGCTGCTGTGGTGTGAGGTGTCCCTGCCCATGGCAGGGGGGTTGGAACTGGCTGATCCTTGAGGTCCTTTCCCACCTTGACAATTCTATGATTCTAATGCTAATATATTAATTTTTGCCAGGTGTAGTAGCAGAAGTTCAAAATCATTACAAAAAGCTTTAGTAAAATTTACTTGTAAAATGACCACTCAAACAACAATAAACAGAAAACAAGGTAAAAGAGGTTAAACACCATTTATTTTGCCTTTTGGACATTCTCTATTAGGGTTTGTAGCACTGCAACTGGAAAAAGCACAAATCTGCTTGATTCCCTTCATGTAATTCCTTTCCCACATTTGCTTGATTCCCTTCATGTAATTCCTTGCCCACATCCTCCATGATTACACCTTTAAGCAGAGACTACACTTCCAAATCTGATTGATTCTCTTCATTCTGCTCAACCTTTTCCTGTGGTGGCTACCAGCCTTTACCACTTCCCCTTTTGTGTTAGTTTTGTCTGAACTCTGCCCAGGGAGGTGGTGGAAGCCTCAACCCTGGAGGTTTTTAGGGCCAGGCTGGAGGTGGCTGTGAGAAACCTGCTGTGGTGTGAGGTGTCCCTGCCCATGGCAGGGGGGTTGGAACTGGCTGAGCCTTGAGGTCCCTTCCAACTCTAACAGTTCTATAATTCTATGATTCCATCAATTCTTGAATTACCTTAGGAGGTCTTTGAGTGAAGCAGAGAATTTTGGGACAACTTAACTAAGGCCTGAAAAGAAAAATGTTTTTCAGTGCAGCTTTGATGACTTGCCTTTCATCTTTGGAATGACAGCTGTATCTGAATTTATTAGCAACTCTTTTTATTTTTTCCTGAGCATTCTTCATAGTGCTTTATGTGTCCCACATGTTTTTTTTCTTTCTTTTTTTTTTATTCCCTGCCATATGTTCTGACAGATGGGATCAAAGATCTCAACCTTTATTTACAGTTTTCAGGGAAAGGCTGAGACACAAAGTACTAAAATATATGGTGAGATATTTACTTCACTTTTATTGCAGCAAGTCTGAATGCTGACAGTTTTATTCCTATGTTTCCGTGCCAGCTGTGTGACACAGAAAAAAAAAAAAGATAAAGCTGAGCTAGGGAATGTAGAAAAACCCCAAATTACAATGTTCATAGACCAGACTTGAGTAGGAATTAACAATTTTTATAAGCACAGCCATCCCTTCTGCTCCTGGGTTCTCAAAATCCTCTCTCACTTCTCTACTCTGCCCTGGTAAGGCCACACCTGGAATATTGCATCCAGTTGTGGGCTTTCCAGGTTCAAGAGGGACAGGGATCTGCTGGAGAGAGTCCAACAGAGAGCTATGAGGATGCTGAAGGGACTGCAGCACTGCCTGGGGAGGAAAGGCTGAGAGCCCTGGGGCTGGAAAGAAGAAGGATAGGAGAAGATCTGATCAATGTCTATCAATAGCTGAGGGCTGGGGGTCAGGAAGGAAGGGACAGGGACAGCCTCTGCTCAGTTGCATCCTGTGATAGGACAAGAGGCAATGGATGGAAGCTCCAGCACAGGAGGTTCCACCTCAACATGAGGAGGAACTTCTTTCCTGTAAGGGTCACAGAGCATGGGAGAAGGCTGCCCTGAGAGGTTGTGGAGCCTCCTTCTGTGGAGCCTTTGCAGCCCTGTCTGGATGTGTTCCTGTGTGTCCTGTGCTGGATTCTCTGGTCCTGCTCTGGCAGGGGGGTTGAACTTAAAAGATCTCCAGAGGATTCTTCCAACCTTTCAACCAATCCTGTGATCCTGTGACCCCTGAATGAAGATGTCATTCAAATTTATTCAGTATGAGTTAGTTTGAAAGCCAAAATATCAGTCTGTTGCTAGGAGTTGGCCTTCAAACTCAGGAGGTTCTGCTCTTTGTGTTGTTTCCATGAAAAAATAGACAGAGAGCAGCACAGAGGAGAGGGACCTGAGAGTCCTGGTGGACAGAAGGAGGACTGTGAACCAGCAATGTGCTCTGGTGGTCAAGAAGGCCAAGGGCATCCTGGGGTGGATTAGAAGGGTTCTGGTTAGTAGATCAAGACAGGTTCTCCTCCCTCTTTACTCTGCCCTGCTGAGGCCACGTCTGGAATATTGTGTCCAGTTCTGGGCCCCTCAGCTCAGGAAGGACCTCAGGGAATTGCATGAAAGAGTCCAGCACAGACAACCCCAAAACATGATGAAGGGAGTGGAACATCTTCCTCACGAGGAGAGCCTGAGGGAGCTGAGGGCTCTTTATCTTGGAAAAGAGGAGCCTGAGAGGTGAGCTCATTGCTGGTGATAAAGATGTGAAGGGCAGTGACAGGAGGATGGAGCCAAGCTCTGCTGGGTGATCTCCAATTACAGGGCAAGGGGCTAGAAGGGGACAAGCTGGAGCAGAGGAAGTTCCACAGGAACAGAAGGAAAAACTTTTTCACTGTGAGGGTGCTGGAGCCCTGGAGCAGGCTGCCCAGAGAGGTTGTGGAGTCTCCTTCTCTGGAGACATTCAAAACCCACCTGGGTGTCTTCCTGGGTGATCTGCTCTAGGTGACCCTGCTCTGGCAGGGGGGTTGGACTGCATGAGCTTTCAAGGTCCCTTCCAATCCCTAACATTCTGTGATTCTGTGAAAATGGATCCCAAAGACTCACCTTAGGTATTAGGGGCAAAAGGCAGAGGGAAGCCTGAAGAGAACACACAACAGCCTTTCCAGATGATGTTTCAGGAATGACACAGAGAAGCAAAGTACAGACATGGATGATTCTTCTTTGAGATAGGAGAATAAAGATCCTTTTGGATCTCACTTTCCCATTACTTACTTTGTTACATGATTTTAGTTGAAACCTTCTGGCTAAAGTTTGTCTCTGCTCAGTTCTCTGCTTCATATTTTGCCCATCTCCACCCCACCATCCTCCCAGGATTAAGTATCTAGAATGAAAGGTAGACAGAAATATATAATCAGCTCTTGTGTGCCACAGTGGTGCTTGGATGGGTTCTGTGAGTCACAGAAACATTCAGGTTAGAACAGACCCTCAGGACCACCAAGTCCAACCCAGAACCCTACTCTGCAAGGCTCACCCCTAAACCATAGCCCAAAGCACCACATCCAAAACACTTCGAAACACAGCCAGGCTTGGGGACTCCACCATCTCCCTGGGCAGCATATTCCAATCCCTGATCACTTTGAGTTGATTTCTCATTGTTATTGGGAAAACTGAAGACAACTTTCAAGGTGGAAATGGATGTACCAATTTCCAGGGGCAGGAGAGGATTTTGAGAGTAATTGGCCTGAATGTTTTCATCACAGTGCTGAGGAAAGAGGTGAACCAGTTTGGGAGACTCCCTTTACCCCACTGCNCTTGTCCTGTCCCAGGACAGCACTGCCCAGAGCCTGGCCCCTGCTGCTTGCCCCCCACCCTTCAGCTATTGACAGACATTGAGCAGATCCCTCTCAGCCTTCTCCTCTCCACACTAACCACCTCCAGGGCTCTCAGTCTCTCTTCACAGGGGAGATGCTCAAGTCCCCAAATCCTCCTCATATGGTTATGTGGTCCTGCTCTGGCAGGGGTGTTGGACTCAATGATCTCTGGAGGTCCCTTCCAACCTCTACCTTTCCAACCCCTGCTGACTCCTGAGCTTCTCCCTCTGTCTTTGGCAGGTACCATCCACCTCCGTGTTCCGGAGTCCTCCCCAGTTGGGACAGCGATTGGCAGCGTCAAGGCCACAGATGCAGACACAGGGGAGAATGCAGAAGTGGAGTACAGAATTGTAGATGGAGATGGGACAGATATGTTTGATATCATGACCCAGAAGGACACACAGGAAGGCATCATCACTGTGAGGAAGGTACCCACACGACAGCTTGCACTAAGTGGTGTTTGGTGTCACTGCTATGTCACACATGCTCTGGGCAAAGTGAAAAGTGCTTAGGTGGAGGGATGGCATTTTGGTGCCATGTTCTAACTGCTGGACATCCCCCAGCTGGGGAGCATCGTGAAGAATGTGTCCAGCAGGACTAGGGAAGTTCTTCTCCCACTCCACTCTCCGTTGGTGAGATCACTCTGAAATCCTGTGTCCTATTTGGGGCTCCCCAGTTCAAGAGAGACAGAGACCTGCTGGAGAGAATCCAAGGGAGAGCCACAAGGATGATTTGGGGACTTGAGCATGTCCCCTGTGAAGAGAGACTGAGAGCCCTGGGGGTGGTTAGTCTGCAGAAGAGAAGGCTGAGAGGGATCTGATCAATGTCTGTCAATCTCTGAGGCGAGGGTGTCAGGATGAAGGCACCAGGCTCTTTTCACTGGTGCGCAGTGAGAAGACACTGCCCAACCTGACCTGGACAGGCTGAGAGCTGGCTGCAGCAAACCTCATGAAGTTCAACAAGGACAAGTACAGAGTACTGCAGCTGGGCAGGAATAACAGCAGGTAGCAGTAGAGGCTGCACTGCTGGAAAGCAGCTCCACACAGAGAGACCTTGGAGTGCTGGTGGGCAGCAAGTTCTGCATGGGACAGCAGTGCCCTGGTGGCCAAGAGAGCCAATGGGATCCTNTGAGAGGGATCTGATCAATGTCTATCAATAGGTGAGGGGTGGGTGTCAAGTGGAGGGGGCCAGGATCTGTTGGGTAGTACAAAGTGATAAGCCAAGGACCAACAGGTTCAAACTTGAGCATAAAGATTTCAGTTCACCATGAGCTTCTTTACAGTGAGGGTGACAGAGCCCTGGAGCAGGCTGCCCAGGGGGGTTGTGGAGTCTCCTTCTCTGGAGCCTTTCCAACCCCACCTGGATGCATTCCTGTGCAGGCTGCCCTGAGTGATGCTGCTCTTGGAGCAAGGTTGGATCTGATGATCTCTTGTGGTCCCTTCCAGCCTCTGATATCCTGTGAGACTGTGAGACTCTGACAAGGAGCAAGCTAGAACTCAGGAGGTTCCAACTCGGCATGAGAAGAACTTCTTTGCTGTGAAAGTGCTGGAGCCCTGGAGCAAGCTGCTCAGAGAGGTTTTGGAGTCTCCTTCTCTGGACACTTTCCAGCTTTCTAATCATCTTTGCTGCCTTCCTGTGGACCTGCTCCAGCAGTTCCATGTCCTTCTCATGTTAGGGGCACCAGAACTGGATGTTCTCAAAGAATTTTGGGGCAGTGGGGATGCTGATTCCTTCACTGGACTGCATTTTTGTGCTCTTAAACAGAAAAATTAAATTTTTGGGCTGCCACTCTGGCATCTTTCATGAAGATTAATTTGTATTTAAAAGCAGACAGCTCTTAAAAGCAAATCTCTTAACCATTTTGATGAATGGGACCCACCAGTTTGTTATCTCCTTGAGAGCTGGTGGAAGTTCTTCCTCGTGTCAGAAAAGTAAATTCTCAGCTTGCTCATTTCCTCAGTACCATTAATTAGCTCACAATTCTCATCCATGACAGCCAGAAAAAAAAAAAAAAAGAAGGAATAGAGGTTCTTTTCCATCCAAAAAATGCTTTCCAATTATAGCCTTGAACCTTTCCTCCTTCCATTTTAAAAAAAGAACTGCTGACAAAAATGTCAAAACTATTAGGGAGGGGAAAAAAAAAAAAAAAAAACCATAAATCTCTGATGCTAGATGCAGCAAATTAAATGAAAAGGAACAAGATGAAGCTCTTACTGCTTCTCAAGAAGACTTTGACACACACTCACCCTCCTTAAAAGAAACCTAAACTATTCCTTAATGTTAATGCCAGCTACATTCCTTTGACAATAAGGATACTCAGACTACTTTGAGCATCCAGGAGTTTATAGGATTTCCTAAGAAGTAAATATTAAGGACCTTGCTCTGAAATGTCTACACTTCAAGTCTATATTTCAAGTGTTTGAAATGTTTTTGGGGTTTGTTTTTTTCTTTTGTGATTGTTTCAAATTGCCAATTGCTGTGAAACAGCAGCAAAGATTCACTAAAGAATTGGTGAATTTGCACTGAAAGGTTTTTGTTTTTTTTTTTTTGCCCTTGGTGCTATGGTAATACAAATAAGGAGGTAAGAAGAGGTCTCACCTCCAATCCTGCCTCCAGTTCTGGTGTCCCCAGCATAAAAAAGAAAGAAAAGGAGATAGAACTGTTGGAGCAAGCTCAGAGAAGGGTCAAAAAGATGATCCAAAGGCTGGAGCACCTCTGCTATGAGGATAGCCTGAGGGAGCTTGGGGTTGTTCAGCCTGGAGAGGAGAAGGCTCCAGGGGGACCTTAGAGCTGTCTGCCAGCATCTGAAGGGATCCTACAGGAAGGCTGCAGAGGGACTTTTCATGAGGGTGTCTAGAGACAGGCCAAGGGGGAATGGGTTGAAGCTGAGGGAGAGCAGGGTTGGACTGGAGCTTAGGAAGAAGTTCTTCAGTAGGATGTGGTGAGACTCTGGAACAGGCTGCCCAGGGAGGCTGTGGATGCTTTCTCCATGGGGTTGTTCAAGGCAAAGCTGGATGAGCCTTGAGAGGCATCACTGCCCCTGGCAGGGCAGTTGGAGTAGATGATGGGGGCTACAAGAAAGCTGGGGAGGGACTGCTTAGGATCTCAGGTAGTGACAGGACTGGGGGGAATGGAATAAAGCTGGAAGTGGGGAGATTCAGACTGGACCTAAAGAAGAAGTTCTTCCCCATGAAAGAGGTGAGAGACTGGAATGGGTTGTGCAGGGAGGTGGTTGAGGCCCCATTCCTGGAGGTGTTTAAGGCCATTCTGGATGAGGCTGTGGCCAGCCTGATGTAGTGTGAGGTGTCCCTGGCCATGGCAGGGGGGTTGGAACTGGCTGATCCTTGTGGTCCCTTCCAACCCTGACTGATTCTATGGTTCTATGGTTCTATGATTCTATGATTCTATGATTCTATGATTCTATGATCTCTGGACTCCCTTCCAGCCTAAGCCATTCTATGAAGACAAATTTATTTTCCAAACAAAGATCATTTCTTATGAGGGGATACAAAGCCTGTTCCGTGGCAAAATTTGACTCTGCTGAGGTTCCTCCCACCCAGGATCAGATCTGGCAAGGCTCAAGCCCTCTTCACTTTGCATTGTGTATCTAGGCCATCATCTGTCTCTGTCTAATGTGATTTAATCAGCTTGGTCCTCATCTTCATCTTTAGCCACTGGACTATGAGACAAGGAGGCTTTACACCCTGAAAGTGGAAGCAGAGAACACCCACGTGGATCCACGCTTCTACTACCTTGGGCCTTTCAAAGACACAACCATTGTGAAAATCTCTGTAGAAGACATAGATGAGCCTCCAGTCTTCAGCAGGTCTTCTTACCTCTTTGAGGTGCATGAAGATATCGAGTTGGGGACCATCATAGGAACAGTGATGGCACGGGATCCCGACTCAACCTCCAGCCCAATCAGGTAAAGAAATCACACATCAGGTGCTAAAGTAATTAGGAGAGTGTAGATGAATTTCCACCTTGTGCACAGGAGGAAGATGCTGATGCTTTTTTTTCCTGTCCTTTGTCAGTGTCCCAGGTGCCTGCAGACACCTCAAGGAGCAGCCATGCACACAAGAAACACCAGAAATGTTTTCCAGTACTTTAACTCTCAGAAAACAGGGCCAGTGCCATTCTGGGGTGGTTTAGAAGGGCTGTGGTTAGTAAATCCAGAGAGATTCTCCTCCCCTTCCACTCTGCCCTGGTGAGGCTGCATCTGGAATATTGTGTCCAGTTCTGGGCCCCTCAGGTCAAGAAGGACCTGAGGGAATTCCTTGAAAGAGTCCAGCACAAAAACACAAAAATGGTTAGGGGAGTGGAACATCTTCCTTAGGAGGAGACACTGAGGGAGCTGAGGGCTCTGGAGCTTGGAGAGGAGGAGTCTGAGATGTGACCTCTTTCATGTTGATAAAGATGTGCAGGGGGAGTGCCAGGAGGATGGAGCCAGGCTCTGCTGGGTGATGCCCAATGCCAGCACAAGGGGCAGTGTGGAAGCTGAGGCATAGGAAGTTCCATGGAAACATGAGGAAAAAAACTTCACTGGGAGGATTACAGAAGAGGCTGCCCAGGGGGGTTGTGGACTCTCCTTTTCTGAAGATATTCCAAAGCCACCTGGATGTATTCCTGTGTGATCTGCTCTAGCTGATCCTGCTCTGGCATGGGGGGTTGGACTGGGTGAGCTTTGGAGGTCCCTTCCAACCCCTAACATTCTGTGATTTGGTGATTCTGAAAACTCACCCAGCTACAAATGGATTTCAAGTACACTTTTCAAGACTTCTGCTTGCTTCACACTGTGAAAACAAAATGCCCAACTGGTGGCTTCCTCTGGTCAGTGTGCAGGGCTGATCTCACCTGCTCTGCTTGGTGCCTCCTGCTCTACACAGTTATCAGAGGAATTGCTGCACAGGATAAAATTATCAAACAGCTGGAGCAGGTCCAGAGGAGACCAGGAATATGGTCAGAGGGCTGGAGCACCTCACCTGTGGGGACAGGTTGTGAGAGCTGGGATTGTTCAGCCTGGAGAGGAGAAGGCTCTGAGGAGACCTTGGAACAGCCTTCCAGTACCTCAAGGGGGCTACAGAGAGACAGAAAGGGACTTTTTACAAGGGCCTGTAGTGCTAGGATAAGAGGCAATCACTTTAAGCTTGAAGAGGGTAGATTGAGGATGAAGATTAGGAAGAAATTAATTACAGTGGGGGTGTTGAGATAGTAGAACAGGTAGTCCAGGGAATCTGTGGATGTCCCCTCCCTGGAGGTACTCAAGACCAGGTTGGATGCTGGAAGGTGTCCAGAGAAGGGCCACAAGGATGAGCAGAGGGCTGGAGCTGCTCTGCTGTGAGGACAGACTGAGAGAGTTGGGGATGTGCAGTGTGGAGAGGAGAAGGCTCCAAGGAGACCTTCTTCTGGCCTTCCAGTTTCTGAAGGGGGCTACAAGAAAACTGGGGAGGGACTTTTTAGGGTATCAGGGAGGGATAGGACTACAGGGAATGGAAAAAAGGTGGGTAGATTCAGATTGGGTGTTAGGAAGAAATTCCTCCCCATGAGGGTGGTGAGAGACTGGCAGAGGTTGCCCAGGGAGGTGGTGGAAGCCTCATCCCTGGAGGTTTTTGCAGCCAGGCTGGAGGTGGCTGTGAGCAAGCTGCTGTGGTGTGAGGTGTCCCTGCCCATGGCAGGGGGGCTGGGACTGACTGATCCTTGAGATCCCTTCCAACCCTAACAATTCTCTGATTCTATGATGAGGCCTTGAACAACCAATTCTAGTGGGCAGCCTGTTCCAATGCCTGAACACTCTTTCAATACAGAATTTTTTTTCCTAATCTCCAACCTAACTCTCCCTTGGCACAATTTCAGGCCATTTCCTCTGCTTCTATCCCCTGAAACTAGTGGGAAGGGACTGACCCCCACCTCACTACAACCTCCTTTCAAGGAGCTGTAGAGAGCAATGAGGTCTCCCTTCCCTACTGCCAGTAAAAAACAAATACTTGATAGACTGCTTTAAATTACTCATAAAAGTTCATAAAAACATGGACAATTTTCTTCTACAAGTGTACTATCAGCCTTCTTATCTTTTTTTTTTTTTCCTTCAGTTCCACCAGGTAGTTCCATAAATGTTCTGCTTCCACATTTAATTCCTCATCAAAGGTTCCACCCTAGCTTTGAAGGCAAATGTTCCATATTAGGAAACATGGAGAGCAAAGGAAAAGTTCTGATTCTAGTTTGACATTCTGCCATACTGGGTGAGAACTCAGGTTTGCCTGCAGAAGATCTGCAGCTGAAGTAATACAGAAGATCCTTCCACACCAGGATATTTGTGAAATTTCTCCATGTAAACCTCTTTTTAGTGAGATTTTATTATTTTTTTAATTTTTATTTAACTTCTTCTCTAGTAAATTAATATACCCTGAAGTGTAGAGGCTGAGCTTGTAACAATACTTTTGAAAGGCTCATAAATTAGCTGTCACTCTCAGTCTGCAGGAGCAGTACATCAAAGACAATTTTCCTTGCAGGATTAAATCAATTCCTTAATTATTGTATTGAAATCCTGGCTGTATTTTAGTGTTAGTTATTTTTTGTATACTTCTCATGCATGTCTAGCAAAGCTCAGCTCAAAAAAATCATTGTTGTGCTGTATTTCTGACAGTCTTTATTCCTTATTCTCTGCAGCTAACCTTGAGAATTGTATAAATGTTCAGAGAATCTCAACATGCCTTCTTGAAACCAACCTTTGTAATGCAACAGATGGAACCCAAAAGCTCTGTTGACTTGTTAAAGGGATGGATGCTTGCTTCCATGTGCTGGAAGGTGTCCAGACAAGGGCCATGAGGATGAGCAGAGGGCTGGAGCTGCTCTGCTCTAAGGACAGACTGAGAGAGTTGGGGTTGTGCAGTCTGGAGAGGAGAAGACTCCCAGGAGACCTTCTTGTGGCCTTCCAGGATCTGAAGGGGGCTCCAAGAAAGCTGGGGAGGGACTTTTTAGGGAATCAGGTAGGGATAGGAGCAGGGGGAATGGAACAAAACTAGAAATGGGTAGATTCAGACTGGACATTAGGAAGAAATTCTTCCCCATGAGGGTGGTAAGAGACTGGCAGAGGTTGCCCAGGGAGGTGGTGGAAGCCTCATCCCTGGAGGTTTTTGCAGCCAGGCTGGAGGTGGCTGTGAGCAACCTGCTGTGGTGTGAGGCGTCCCTGCCCTTGGCAAGAGTTTTGGGCCTGGCTGATCCTTGAGGTCTCTTCCAACCTTAACAATTCTATGATTCCCTGATTCTAATGTTTTTTAGAAGTTAGTCTGAACATGTTACATTTTGCCAGGTGGAGTATCAGAAGTTCCAAAGCATTACACGGCAGGGGGGGGTTGAGGTCCCTTCCAACCCTGACGATTCTGTGACTCTGTTTTCCCTTTTTTTCTCCCCTTCAGGTTTTCCCTGGATCGTCACACTGACCTTGACAGGATATTTAATATCCATTCTGGCAATGGGTCCATCTACACCTCCAAGCCGCTTGACCGCGAGATATCCCAGTGGCACAATCTCAGCGTCATAGCAGCTGAGATCAGTAAGATAATTTGCTCTCTTTCTCCTTCCAGTTTTCCTTAGCCTGCAAATCTCCAGATGTGACTTCATGAGGAGAAAGGAAAAAAACAAAAAAACCCCACCAACAACCTCCCTTCCTTCTCCCCCCACCCTGTATCCCCCTATTTAGATATTCTGGGAAAGTAAATTGGGGGTTGTTAGCAACGGCTGCCTCCTCGCTGCTGCTTCTCCTCACCTGCTTCCACAACTGACTTGCAATGCCCAACTCAAGTTGCTCCATTAAATAGTAGGAGTGGAATAGTTCTGCCTTCTTCCTTTTCCTTGATAGCAGTGTCATGATTTTGCTGTTCAAGTAGCAGAGATCACAGGAGCAAAGGATGGCAGGGGTTGGAAGGGACCCAAAAAGATCTTCAAGTCCAACCCCTCTGTCAGAGCAGGACCATAGAGTCTAGCTCAGGTCACACAGGAACACATCCAGATGAGCCTTGAAAGTCTCCACAGAAGGAGACTCCCAACCTTCCTGGGCAGCCTGTTCCAGTGCTCTGTGACACTCACAGTGAAGAAGTTCCTTCTTGTGTTGAGGTGGAACCTCCTGTGCTGCAGCTTACATCCATTGCTCCTGTCCTATCACAGGGAGCAAGTGAGCAGAGCCTGTCCCCTCCCTCCTGACCCCCAGCCCTCAAATATTTATAAACATTTATTAAATCCCCTCTAAATCTTCTCTTTTCCAGACTGAAATGCCCCAGGTCCCTCAGCCTCTCCTCCCCAGGCAGTGCTCCAGTCCCCTAATCATCCTCATAGCCCTCTGCTGAACCCACTCCAGCAGGTCCTGTCCCTCCTAAACTGGGGAGCCCAAAACTGAACACAGCACCCAAGATGAGGTCTCAGCAGGGCAGAGTAGAGGGGGAGGAGAACCTCCCTTGATCTGCTGGGCACAATCTTCCTTACACACCCTAGGATCCCATTGACCTTCTGGACCACCAGGGCACATTGCTGTCCCATGGATAATTTGTTATCCACCAGCACTCCCAGCTCCCTCTCCACAGGGCTGCTCTCCAGCAGATCCCCTCCCAACCTGTCCTGCTGCAGTTTATTCTTCCTCCCTAGATGCAGGACTCTGCACTTGTCCTTGTTGAATCTCATTAGGTTCCTCTGTGCCCAGCTCTCAGTCCATCCAGGTCTTGCTGGATGGCTGCACAGCCTTCAGGTGTCTCAGCCAAGCCTCCCAATTTGGTGTCATCAGCAAATTCGCTGAGCAGACTCTGTCTGTCTGTCCCCTCATCAATGTCATTGATCAAGATGTTGAACAGCCCCAGCCCCAGCACTGATCCATGGGGGAATCCACTACTTACAGGATGGTGATCTATGGTTTTGTCTCCCATTTTCTGTCTTTCCTTAGAAATAGCTCAATTATCACTTCCTACAGCATCTCTGCCTACAGCTCTTGGAATCAAGTTAGGTTCAATTTGGTCCCTAAGCTACAGCTTTTCTTGGAATGCTGATGACACACTTGGAGGAGTGGCTGGCACCCCTGAAGGCTGTGCTGAGATTCAGCAGGACCTGGACAGACTTGAGAGTTGGGTAGGGAGAAATGGAATGTAAGCCAACAAGGCCAAGAGTGGAGTCTTGCATCTGGGAAGAAAAACAGCCCCACGGACCAGTAGAGGATGGGAACTGTCCTATTGGAGAGCGGCATGGAGAAGAGGGACCTGGGGGTTCTGGTGGATACAAGGATCACCATGAGCCAGCAATGTGCCCTTGTGCCCAAGAAGGCAAATAGTATCCTGGGATGGATTAGGAGTGTGGCTACTAGGTTGAGAGAGGTTCTCCTGCCCCTCCACTCTGCCCTGGTGAGGCCACATCTGGAATATTGTATCCAGTTCTGGGTTCCTCAGTTCAAGAAGAACCTCACGGAACTGATCAAAAGAGTTCAGCAGAGGCACAAAGATGATTAGGAGAGTGGAACATCTTCCTTACAAGGAGACATTGAGGGAGCTGAGGGCTGTTTAGCTTGGAGAGGAGGAGCCTGAGGGGTGACCTCATTCATGTTGATGAAGAAATGAGGGGCAGTGTCAGGAGGATGGAGCCAGGCTCTGCTGGGTGATGTTCAATAAACGGACAAGGGGCAAACAGGTTCAAGGTGGAGCAGAGGATTCTCCACAAGAAGATAAGGAAAACCTTTTGCTCTGTGAGGGTGAGAAAACACTGGAACAGGCTGCCCAAAGAGGTTGTGAAGTCTTCTCTGGAGACATTTTAGACCTGCCTGGACATGTTCCTGTGTGACCTGCGCTAGGTGACCCTGCTGTGGCAGGGAGGCTGGACTTGACAACCTTCTGAGGTCCCTTCCAACACCTGATGTTCTGTGATTCTGTGAATATTTAAATCATCACTCTAGAGATAATTTCATGTTAAAAATACAGACAAAACCAGAGCCCTTCCTACACCTGCCATTCTATTGAGGTGAATCACCCAACAGAAAGCTTTCTAAGGGACAGAGGTCTCATATTCAAAATCCCTTATGAGGACCATTTGCTTTCAAAGATGTTGGGCTTTTTAGGATCAATCTGTCAGTACAAAAGAAGAACAAAAAAATGCTGATGAGCAGTGAAACTTGGCTGGCAAGAGCCATGCTGCAGAGAATTAAATGGAACATTGTGTCCAGCCAACTGAGCATTGCTTGCCTGCATGTCCTCATTTCTGCTGTCCAGACTCATAGGCTGGTTGCAGTGAGGACTCCCTGTAGCTGTAACTTTTAAAAGGAAAAAAGAAAAATTAAAAACAAAATTCTTTTGCTCTTGCATTGTCATAGAATCATAGAGTCATGGAGTCATAGAATCATAGAGTCATGGAGTCAGTGAATCATGGACTCATAGAGTCATAGAATTATAGAGTCATAGAATTATAGAGTCATAGAATCATGGAGTCATGGAGTCATAAACTCATGGAATCACAGAGTCATGGAGTCATAGAATCATAGAGTCATGGAGTCAGTGAATCATGGACTCATAGAGTCATAGAATTATAGAGTCATAGAATTATAGAGTCATAGAGTCATTGAATCATAGAATCATGGAGTCACAGAATCATGGAGTCATAGAATCATGGAGTCATGGAGTCATAGAATCATAGAGTCAGAATTATAGATTCATAGAGTCATTGAATCATAGAATCATGGAGTCACAGAATCATGGAGTCATAGAATCATGGAGTCATGGAGTCATAGAATCATAGAGTCAGAATTATAGATTCATAGAGTCATTGAATCATAGAATCATGGAGTCACAGAATCATGGAGTCATAGAATCATGGAGTCATGGAGTCATAGAATCATAGAGTCAGAATTATAGATTCATAGAGTCATTGAATCATAGAATCATGGAGTCACAGAATCATGGAGTCATAGAATCATGGAGTCATGGAGTCATAGAATCATAGAGTCAGAATTATAGATTCATAGAGTCATTGAATCATAGAATCATGGAGTCACAGAATCATGGAGTCATAGAATCATGGAGTCATGGAGTCATAGAATCATAGAGTCAGAATTATAGATTCATAGAGTCATTGAATCATAGAATCATGGAGTCACAGAATCATGGAGTCATAGAATCATGGAGTCATGGAGTCATAGAATCATAGAGCCACAGAATCATAGAGCCATGGAATCACAGAACCATAAAGTCATAGAGTCATAGAATGGTTTGGGTTGGAAGGGACCTTAATGATCATCTAGTTCCTCACACTGCTGTCCAGAGTTGTAAGATTACTTTTCAGAGTCATTTATGTAATGGATAACCACTATCCTGGCATGATTTGACCTAAACTCATTTCCTTGTCAGGATCTTTTGAGAACATTGACTTTCTGGGCCTAGTTCAAGTAGAACTCTCCAAAGTATGCTAGTTTTGGAGAAAGAAGTGAATCAGGAGATTCAGATCTTTACATCTTTAAAAGATATCAGCTGTGAATCATGACACAATTCTGAAGCAATATTAAGAACAGATCTTATTTGGCAATTTAGTGCAAAAATTGCAAAAAGCTCTGAAACCCAGGGCTCTAAACCTGCCATTTGAAACAATTCAGGAGGTCAAATGAGATTCACATCACCCTCTTTAACAAGAGCCCTACTAATAGCAAGTGAACTTAATGTCACCTACTCCTAAATGTTTACTGCTGTATTTGAAGCAGCCTAAAAGAAAAACAAAATGTAAAAGGAAATAAATCAGTAATCTTGAATTATCTATATAGTTGCATCCTATTCTGTTAAGGCTGCAAAATCATTTGGCTACCATCCAGCAGAATTCAAAGGATGTGTTTTGCTTTGGTTTGTTTTTTTTTTTTACTCCAAGACATTGATTCAGATTCTTGGTATGGCAACTAGATCATAGAATCATAGAATCATAGACAATCAGAGAATCAGAGAATCAGTCAGGGATGGAAGGGACCACAAGGATCATCCAGTTCCAACCCCCCTGCCATGGGCAGGGACACCTCACACTACACACAGGCAGGCCAGAGCCTCAATGAGTAGATCAGATCAGTAGATGAGAAGAGGGGCTCATATTCCTGTTAATCAACCTACACTAATGAAAGGGCACTGGGGTGTAGTGGGCATGGAGGTGTTGGGTAGAAGGTTGGACCTGATGGTTGCAGAGCTCTTTCCCAACCTTAATGACTCTATGATTCTAAATCATACCAAGATTTTTTAATGCAAGTAATAATAATAAATAATACTAAGGTCATGTAAGGGTTGAGGGTGGTAAGAGACTGGAAGAGGTTGCCCAGGGAGGTGGTGGAAGCCTCATCCCTGGAGGTTTTTGCAGCCAGGCTGGAGGTGGCTGTGAGCAAGCTGCTGTGGTGTGAGGTGTCCCTGCCCATGGCAGGGGGGTTGGAACTGGCTGAGCCTTGAGGTCCATTCCAACCCTGACAATTCCATGATTCTGTGATGTCTGTTGCTCATACAGTTTGGAATAATCCAGAAGACATTTAGTAGGACACTAACCTCCCTTTCATTCTCTTTCCTGCTGTCAGACAACCCCAAAGACACAACTCGTGTGCCTGTCTACGTAAGGATTTTGGATGTCAACGACAATGCCCCCCAGTTCGCCGTCTTCTATGATACTTTTGTCTGTGAAAATGCAAGAGCTGGGCAGGTATGGCTTGGAGAAATTATATCCCACCCTCCACTTTTCCTGCAGCATTCAACACTAGATGTTTTTTTCTTGGAGAAACGGTGTTCAAAATAAGGCTTAGAGTAAAAGCTCAGTTTACTGCAGTATCAGCAGGGTGTGAATTACTTTTCTCTACCTAGCCCTGCACTGCTGTTAAATCGTGACTGGGTGTGTCCAAGAGACATAAATGATTCTGCTGTTACCTTCAAAAAGATGTTAGAGCTAAAATGTTGGGGTTTTGTTTTAAAACAATGCTCAAATAGCAACATTCAGATGTCTTTCAGTCCTTGCTGAGGGTAAATACAGACATCTACATCTGTCTTTACATTCCTTTTTATCTCTTTTCCTTCTTTTTCCTTTTCCTTTTCTTTATTTTCCTTTTTTCTTTTTATTTTTTCTTTCTTTTTCCCTTTTTCTTTTTCTTTTTTCTTTTTTCACTGTCTTTTTCGTTTTCTCTTTTCTGGTCTTTTTTTTCTTTTTCCTTTGGTTTCTTTCTTTTTGTTTTCTTTTTTCCTTTCTTTCTTTTTTCCCCTTTTTTTTCTTTCTTTTTTTTTCTTTTCTTTTTATTCTTTTTATTCTATTGTTCTTTTTCTTGTTAGTTCTTCCTTATTGTTCATTTCTCTTTTCCCTTTTTCTTTCTTTTTTTTCTCTTTTCCTTTTTCCTTTTTCATTTTTCTCTTTCTTTTTCTTTTTTCTTTCTTTTCTATTTTTCATTCATTTTCTTCTCCTTCTCCTTCTCCTTCTCCTTCTCCTTCTCCTTCTCCTTCTCCTTCTCCTTCTCCTTCTCCTTCTCCTTCTTTCTCCTTCTCCTTTTTCTCCTTCTTCTCCTCCTCCTCCTTCTCCTTCTTCTCCTTCTCCTCCTTCTCCTCTCTCTCTTCCTCTTTTCCTCTCTCTTTCTCTTTCCTTCATTTTTAGACTTACCTTTTTTTTTTTATCACAGCCAAAACTCTTTAAAAAGAATATACAAAACATGCAATTTTCTAACTGTAGTATAATATTTTGGTTTGCCTCTTTGACACAACAGATTGTGTGCTTCAATTTAAGTGACATAACTGCACTAATCTGCTTGACTAAATGACTGAGCTAAAAATCTACTTCCTAATGGCCAGCTGGCTATTAGAACTATTTAAAACCCTGCTTTTCTCTTGCAGTGCAGCATGTCCCAGGGCACACACACACAAATCCTATTAAATGGTAATAGTAGTGCCTCAGTGCAACCATTTTAGCACCTTTGAGTAGAATGTGGGTGAAGTCCCAGCTTGCCCTAACTGTTTGAGTCCTACAGGTATGGCATCCAGGTTGCATTACAAATTTTCCACCCAGGTTGCATTACAAATTTCATAGCCAGATTCTTCTGGAACTATTCTTCTGGAAATTGTAACAGAGCATTTAAGCCCTAAATTTATAATGCATACAATACCTAAAGTACTGAGCAAGGACATTTTTTTCTGCTATGAGAGTTATTAGAGAACTCAAGCTGTTAGATAAATGGAAATCACTGGCTAAGCTTCCAGAATTTTAGACAGTTATAGTGGCTTCTATATTCTTATATTCTAATATTCTGTTATTCTAATATCCTAATATTCTGATATTCTGGCATTCTAATATTCTGATATTCTAATATTCTGTTATTCTAATATCCTAATATTCTGATATTCTAATATCCTGATAGTCAAATATTCTTATATTCTAATATCCTAATTTTCTCATATTCTGATAGTCTAATATTCTGTTATATTAATATTCTGCTATGAGGACAGATTGAGAGAGCTGGGGCTGTTCAGTCTGGAGAAGAGAAGGCTCTGAGGTGACCTTCTTGTGGCCTTCCAGTATCTGAAGGGGGCTCCAAGAAAGCTGGGGAGGGACTGCTTAGGATCTCAGGGAGTGACAGGACTGGGGGGAATGGAACAAAGCTGGAAGTGGGGAGATTCAGACTGCATGTGAGGAAGAAGTTCTTCCCCATGAGAGTGGTGAGAGCCTGAAATGGGTTGTGCAGGGAGGTGGTTGAGGCTCCATCCCTGGAGGTGTTTGCAGCCAGGCTGGATGAGGCTGTGGCCAGCCTGATGTAGTGTGAGGTGTCCCTGGCCATGGCAGGGGGGTTGGAACTGGCTGATCCTTGTGGTCCCTTCCAACCCTGACTGATGCTATGATTCTATGAATTATAAAGTGAGAATATAACTGAATAAATACAAACTGAAAAAAAAAAGGAAATCCAACTGAACATTCACAAATATATGNGAAACATTCACAAATATATGGAAAAAAAAAAAAAAAAAAGCAGTTCTAGGTGTAGTGTTTAATTCTGTGGTATAAAGCAAAACTTCACTCTGTGATAAAGCAAGAAATAAATCAAACCCCACTGCATTTCGTTAGGGAAGTGACATTTTTGCATCACTTAGGTATAAAAACCTCAGTCAAAAGAAGCCACCCATTAATTCAGCTGACAACCAAGCTGATGTTGGCAAAGGGCTTGCTCTAACTTCACCCCAAAATACACAAAGGTTTTGTAGGCATTGCAGAAATCGCTCAAGGAATTCAACCAACCTTGATTTGCTTTACTCTGAGAACTGAGACACCAAATTATCATCCAGCTCTGAGGTGCTGCACCTGTGAAGAATGCTACAATGGTTTACAAGAGTTGGAAATCTGTATTCTATATATTCTATTTAATCTAAGTGGCATTTTTCCCCTCAGGAATATTAATTGTTCTCCACTAACAAACAGAAAAACCTTGGGTTAGGAAGAGACTCATCCATTTTTATTTTGGTTTTCATTTTTAGTTTTGAAACAGTTTTATTTCCAAATGGAATCTGAAATGTGAACTTCCCTCTCAGAAATATCTTTTTGATAAAATGGCATTTTTATCACAACAAAAAAAAAATAAAACAACCTCTGAATATGTGTCTTAGGTGTTCTTTGGATTCTTGTCTTAGATGATCTGTGGATTCCTGTCTTGGATGATCTCTGAATTCCTGTCTTAGCTGTTCTCTGAATTCTTGTCTTGAATTATCTCTAAATTTCTAGTTTAGGCATTCTCTCAGTTTCTGTCTCAAATGTACCCTGAACTCCTGTCTTAGATCTCTCAATTTCTGTTTTAGGTGATCTCTGAATTCCTATCTTAGCTGTTCTCTGCATATCTGTCTTAGATGACCTCTGAATTCCTGTCTTAGATCTCTGAGTTTCTGTCCTAGCTGTTCTCTAATTCCTGTCCTAGATCTCTAAATTTCTGTCTTAGATGTCTGAATTCCTGTTTTAGGTGTTCTCTGCATTCCTGTTTTAGATGATCTCTGATTTCCTATCCTAGATGTTCTCTGAATTCCTGTCTTAGATCTCTGAAATTCTGTCTTAAGTATTCTCTGAATTCTTGTCTTAGATGTCTGAATTTCTGTCTTAGTTGTCTGAATTTCTGTCTTAGTTGTTCTCTGAATTCCTGTCTTAGATGGTCTATAAATTTCTGTCTTAGTTTTCTCTGAGTTCCTGTCTTAGATGATTCTGAATTCCTGGCTTAGATGATCTCTGAATTTCTGGCTTAGATCTCTGAATTCCTATCTTAGTTTTTCTCTGAATTCCTGTCTTAGATGATCTCTGAATTTCTGTCTTAGTTGTTCTCTGAATTCCTGCCTTAAATGGTCTCCCAATTCCTGCCTTAGATGCTCCCTGCATTCCTATCTTAGATGATCTCTGAATTCCTGTCTTAAGACTTCTCTGAATTTCTGTCTTATTTGTTCTCTGAATTTCTGTCTTAGTTGTTCTCTGAATTCCTGTCTTAAGACTTCTCTAAATTCCTGTCTTAGCTATTGATTTAATTTTAAACCAATGGATCAGAGATGAAGACTTGAACCAAGCTAGGCTACAGATAACTTTTGGCATGTTTTGACTTTTATGTATTTATAAAGTTATAAATATGTATGGTAATAAAAGATATGGAAGAGGACTAAGGTGAAAACTCTCCATTTTGGGATGCTGGGAATTATATGCCTACATTTACCACCACACAAAACATATGAATGCTCTTGTCAGAGAAGCTTATCTGATATATTTGTTAAATTATGCTACAAATTAAGTCCTAAGTCAATGTCTGTATAGATTGAATCCTAAGTACTCTTAGCACTTCCAATGTTCTAGACAATTGTATTAGCAACTGGAAAACTGTAGCAGAAACCAAGATGCATTTGAGGTTTTTTGTTGTTTGTTTTCTGGGGGGTTTTTGTGTGTGGTTTTTTTTTTTCCCTGCAGCTTATTCAAACCATCAGTGCAGTGGACAAAGATGACCCTCTTGGTGGACAGAAGTTTTTCTTCAGTTTAGCTGCTGTCAACCCTAACTTCACTGTTCAGGATAACGAAGGTAAAATTCCCTGTTGTAGGGAAGGAGTTTAATTTTGCTGTCTGGCTGTCTTGGTTTAAGGAGCAAGACAGGTGTTACAGTGTTAGTGGAGATGTTCAAAACCAGATTTGATCTGGCACTTGGAGCCATGGTTTAGTTGTCAGGAGGTGTTAGGGATGAGGTAATGGGTTGGACTTGATGACCTCTGAGCTCTTTTCCACCCTGGTTGACTCTGTGAGTCTGTGATCCCTCTCGTCCCACGCTCTAAATCAGCATCTTCTCATCCACCCAGACAACACTGCCAGGATCCTGACAAGGAGGAACGGCTTCAGTCGGCACGAAATCAGCACTTACCTCCTGCCAGTGGTGATCTCAGACAACGACTACCCCATCCAGAGCAGCACTGGCACCCTGACCATCCGCGTGTGCGCCTGCGACAGCCGCGGCAACATGCAGTCCTGCAGCGCCGAAGCCTTGCTCCTCCCTGCCGGCCTCAGCACGGGGGCACTGGTGGCCATTCTCCTCTGCATCGTTATCCTGCTGGGTAAGACAAAGAAACTCACCTCTCCCCCTAGTAAGAAATGCTTCAGGCCCAAGCAGGTCGGTAAAAATAACGAGACCCCTCGTCGGAGAGTGTCCGGAGGAGGCCACAGAGGGGATCAGAAGGCTGCAGGACCTCTCCTGTGAGGACAGGAATTGGCAGAGTTAGGGATGTTCAGCCTGGAGAAGGCTCTGGAGAGATCTAATAGCTGCCTTCCAGTACCTGAAGGGGGATAAAAACCTGGAGAGGGACTTTTTATAAGGGCTTGTGGGGAGAAGACAAGGGGCAATGATTTGAAAGTAGCACAGGGGAGATTTATATTGGATGTTAGGAAGAAGATCTTTACCATGAGGGTCATGAGACACTTGGGGTGGCTTAGCCTGGAGAATTTTCAAAGGAGAATTTGGAGTAGCCTTCTAGTACCTGAAAGGGGCTACAGTACAGCTGGCAAGGGACTTTTTATAAGGTCTTGTAGTGATAGGAAGAGAAATAACTGTTTGAAAGTAGAGTAGGTTAGATTTAGATTGGACATTAGGAAGAAGTTGTTCACTATGAAGGTGGTGAGACACTGGAACAGGTTGCACAGACAAATTGTGGACACCTCCCTGGAGGTTTCTGAGAGACTTGAACGTGTCCAGAGAAGGGCAACAAAGCTTGGGAGGGGTCTGGAGCACAGCCCTGTGAGGAGAGGCTGAGGGAGCTGGGGGTGTTTAGCCTGGAGAAGAGGAGGCTCAGGGCAGACCTCATTGCTGTCTACAAATACCTGAAGGGAGGTTGTAGGCAGGTGGGGGTTGGTCTCTTCTCCCAGGCAACCAGCAGCAGAACACAAGGAAAGGACACAGTCTCAAGCTGTGCAGGGAGAAGTTTAAGTTTGATCTTAGAAAGAAGTTCTTTCCAGAAAGAGAGATTGCCCTTTGGAATGGGCTGCCCAGGGAGGTGGTGGGGTCAGTGTCCCTGGAGGTGTTTAAGAATAGACTGGATGAAGAAATTAGTGCCATGGTCTGGTTGATTAGATAGGGTTGGGTGATTGGTTGGATTTGATGATCTTGGAGGTCTCGTCTAACCTGGTTGTTTCTGTGATTCTGTGAACTCTCCTGATACAGGGAAATGCAGGATTATGGGATGGGATAACACATTTTCTTGTGTCCACTCCCTGGGGATGGATATTTTGGCCCCTCAAACTCTCTGGTACTTCTGGAGGAATTTCTCTCTGTCCCTCAACCTATAAGAAACAGACCCTGAGATGTTTATCCATTTATCAGACAGAAATTAACTGCTGAAAAGTAGCCAGAATAAAGCTTTCACCCTGGATGGATTTGCTGCTCAGAAATTGTCTCAGCAGAGCTCTTTATCCTTCCCTTCCTTTCTTCTCTCGAAGTGATCGTGGTGCTGTTTGCTGCTCTGAAGAGGCAGCGCAAGAAGGAGCCTTTGATCCTCTCTAAAGAAGACATCAGAGACAATATCGTGAGCTACAACGACGAAGGGGGCGGCGAGGAAGACACCCAAGCCTTCGACATAGGCACGCTGAGGAACCCTGCAGCCATCGAAGACAAGAAGCTGCGACGAGACATCCTCCCCGAAACCTTCTTTGCGCCACGGAGGACTCCCCCAGCCCCTGACAACACGGACGTCCGGGATTTCATTAACCAAAGGCTAAAGGAGCACGACACGGATCCCTCCGCCCCGCCCTACGACTCCCTGGCCACCTATGCCTACGAAGGGAACGATTCCATAGCGGAATCCTTGAGCTCCTTGGAGTCAGGCACCACTGAGGGAGACCAAAACTATGATTACCTCCGCGAGTGGGGGCCTCGGTTCAACAAGCTGGCCGAAATGTACGGCGGAGGAGAAAGCGACAAGGACGCTTCGTAACCCGCCCTGGGGCCACCCGCTGAAGGAATTTTTTTTTTTTTTTTTCCCCCAGACACCTTCTGCACTCAACAGTATTTAACATTCAGGAGGATTTGTGGGTTTGTTTGGGTTTGTTGTTTTTTTTTTTTCCTCCCCCTGCCACTCAGCACAACGGTTTTCTTTTCCCGTTTAATTTGTCCGTTGCTGTCGTTTGTTCTTTCTAGTAGGATGCCACTGGGAATATAGGCAGAGTTTGATTGAGTCCCTCTCCAAGAGGCAAAAACTATGGAAATTCAGTGTCGTCCATTCTATTTTAGGAAGGAAAAGAAGCAGTGACACCTTTCCCTTCAGAAATTGGAACAGGGTGAGAAGCTCCCTTCAGCCACCTCATGTCCAAGCCGCTTCTGTTAGGTACACGTCCCCCAGCCTTGCAAGTGCAGCTTTTAAGATGGCAAAGAAGAAAAATAAAAATAAAATGAAACAATAAGAATAAACAAATAAACTCCAGTATGTCCTGTTCTGTACATGAAAACGAAAACAAAACTGTACACGTGGTGTTAATCAGTGTAAGATGCAGCTGGTTTAAAACAAAACAAAATGAAACACACCCAAAAAAAAGGAAAAAAAAAGTTTGTGCAAGTTCATTTCATCAGATTCTATCTGCCAATGTTTTATATTTATATTTTTGTATTTATTTTTAAGAAATAAACCAGGTTTTACAACTATGCTGACTCTTGCCTGCCTGTTTTGCTCATCAGTTCCAGGCTTGAATCAGACAATCAGGGAATCAGAAAATTAGGGAAACAAGGAATCAGAGAATCAGAGAATCAGAATCAGAGAATCAGAGAATCAGGGAAACAGAAAATCAGGGAATCAGGGAATCAGAGAATCAGGGACTCATAGAATCAGAGAATCAGGGAATCAGAGGATCAGGGAATCAGAGGACCAGGTAATCAGAGAACCAGGGAATCAGAAAATCAGAGAATCAGGGTATAAGGGAATCAGAGAATCAGAACCAGAGAAACAGAGAATCAGGGAATCAGGGAATCAGAGAAGCGGGGTATCAGGGAATCAGAGAATCAGAAAAGCAGGGAATCAGAGAATTAGAGAATCAGAGAATCAGGGAAACAGAGAATCAGAGAATCAGGGAATCAGAGAATCAGGGTATCAGGGAATCAGAGAAGTGGGTTATCAGGGAATCAGAGAACCAGAGAATCAGAAAATCAGGGAATCAGAGAATTAGAGAATCAGAGGATCAGGGAACCAGAGAATCAGAGAATCAGACTCACAGAATGGTCTGAGTCATCCTTCTCTCTTGCTGCAATGAGCATGGCTGCAAAAAGACCAAATAAAATCTCTCACAGACTTCTTCTTTGTCCAGTGGGACCCTATCACCCCTGAATCAGATTTCCTATAGTCTGGTGGTTTACAATCCCTTTTATGGTACCTATAAGATAAAGTTAGAAGAAAAAAAAAAAAACAACAACCAAATTTGCTGCTTTATTATCCTTCAAACCCCCTTCAAATTTACTTCAACTGGGGTGACTACAAAAATACCTGTTCAGGGCTGCAGAGATGTCCAAGATGATAAGAAGAAATGGTGGAGACCATTATGCCCAATCATTGTTCCAGGTTGTTTCCCACTGGTTTGTCTTTATTCTAATAGGAAAAAAAATGATAGTGTCCCTCTGGGTTTCTAGATCACTGGGGAGAAAGTAAATCTATTCTTTTGGCCCATCACCAACTCAGATGAAAAATCAATGGACTTTTTAAGAAGCTAGTTAGGAAGTGTGACCAGCTGGAAGAAGTGTGACCAGCTGGAAGAAGTGTGACCAGCAGGAGGAAGGAAGTGATTCTGCCCTTCTGTTCTGCTCTTGTGAGATTCAATCTGCAGTACTGCATCCAGTTCTGGTGCCCCCCAGCAAAAGAAGGATATCAAAATTTTGAAGTGAGTCCAGAGGATGGCCACAAAGATGATCAGAGGGTTGGAGAACCTCCCCTATGGGGACAGGCTGAGGGAGTTGGGGCTGTCCTGCTTGGAAAAGAGAAGGCTCCAGGAAGACCTTAGAGCAAGCTTTTGATGACTGAAAGGGGCTGCACGAAAGCCAGGGAGGGACATTTTACAAGAGCTGGCTAAAGCCTCATCCAGCCTGGCCTTAAACACCTCCAGTGTGAGGTGTCCCTGCCCATGGCAGGGGCGTTGAAACTGGATGATCCTTGAGGTCCCTTCCAACCCTAACAATTCTATGATTCTATGAATCTATCATGGGATGAGAGGGAATGGATTGAAGCTTAAGAGGGGAGATTGAGACTGGAGATTAGGAAGAAATTCTTTCCATTGGGGATGGTGAGACTCTGGAACAGGTTGCCCAGGGAGGCTGTGGTTGCCCCCTCCTTGGAGGGGCTCAAGGTCAGGTTGGATGAGGCTGGTGGGAGGTGTCCCTGCCTGTGGCAGGGGGTTGGAACTGGATAAGCTTTAAGGTCCCTTCCAACCCAAACCATTCTATGTATCTCTGAACATCTCTGATGGAAGCACATCAACAGAAGAATTTAGGCTTCCTAAATGAACAAACTAATAGAAAAGTTAATTCAGGCCTTCAGCCACTGCGTGACCCTTATCAGACTGCCTTGAACAGCACAGAAGTCACCCAACAGCAATCCCTTCACAGCCAGATGAGCAGATAAATGCTCAAGCTAAGCCAAATTCCACTTCTTCACCGCAGTGAAGATTAGATCAAAACCCAGGATGCAAACAGGAAACATGAAGGGAAAACAGCAAATAGAAGGAGACAATTGAACATAACTTTTTTTTCTTTCCTCACAAAATGTTGACTTCTTCATTGTCTCTTCACTTTTTCAGAGGCTTGTTCAAACTCTGTTTTAGAATGGTTGAGTTGGCTGAAAAGTCACTTTCCACAGAAGTGGAGATCTAAAAAATAGTGGTAAGAACACAGACAGATAGAATTAATATAAGAAAGAAAGAAAGAAAGAAAGAAAGGAAGGAAGGAAGGAAGGAAGGAAGGAAGG
>VXBD01006469.1:57177-86046 GCA_013399975.1 Indicator maculatus | reverse complement strand
AGCCCCAGGGCTCTCAGTCTCTCTTCACAGGGGAGATGCTCAAGTCCCCAAATCCTCCTCATGGCTCTCCCTTGGACTCTCTCCAGCAGGTCTCTGTCTCTCTTGAACTGGGGAGCCCCAAACTGGACACAGGATTGCAGCTGTGGTCTCAGCAGGACAGAGCAGAGGGGCAGCAGAACCTCCCCAGCCCTGCTGGCCACACTTTTCTTGCTGCCCCCCAGGACCCCATTGGTTCTCTTGGCCACCAGGGCACTTTACTGTTCCATGCAGAACTTGCTGCCCACCAGCACTCCAAGGTCTTTCTGTGTGGAGCTGCTCTCCAGCAGGGCAGCCTCTAACCTGTCCTGGTGCTGTTGTTATTTCTCCCCAGATGCAGGACCCTGCACTTGTCCTGATTGAACTCCATGAGGTTTGCCTGCAGCCATCTCTCAGTCTGTCCAGGTCATGTTGGATGCACCACAGCCTGAGGGATGTAACTTTGGCCTTGGACAGTTTTTAACTCTAGAAAAGGACTGCTGAGAAGACTTCAGCACTCCTTCAGGTATCTGGCATAACTTTAGCAGCTTCTGTAGCTCCAAGCCCTGCTGTACAGGCAGTGCCAGGTGATTTTGCACATGGACACTCAATCCAAAGAATCCTTTGGTGTGTAAAGTTTGGGAACATAGATGGGAGAAACAAGAAGTGAAGAGGAATATCCCACACAGAGGACTAATGAATAACTCTTTGGCCTGACTTCACTTCTCCTCCTTCTTCAGGCTGACAGAAGACAAAGATGCATTGGAAAGTGCTTGCAAGCAATCCAGAGCTACCTGCTAGTGGTGGGAAGATTGAGCCAGGGAATGTTGGCTTTGGATCTGAAATATTCCTTTTGTAATAATACCTGGGAACCTTCAATCTGCCCACTCCTATCTACCAATACTCTGACATTTGCAAGCTCTAGGAAGAAGATAATAAATGAAGCCAATTTTAATGAGATGCTGAGAAGATCCCAAGTAAGGTACAAGCTTAGCCTACTTTATTTTTTTCCCTTTTTCTTCTCTCACATTTTACTTGAATGCTTTGTGCTAGCTAATCAACTGATATTAATCATGCAGGTACGTTGGAATACATGCAGGCCTTAGGGGTGATGGTGTTACATTTATCTTATGGTGACAGAACTGGTGCAGAACTGCCTTAAGATATCTGCAGCCCTCCAGTGTGTGGAAAGTCACCTGGATCTACCCCAGGAACACGTGGCAGGGCTGATCAATTCTGGGATCGTGCTCCTTCTCTGCTAAGCTGGGGTAGGGAGGGCAGAATGGAAAAGAGGAGAAATTAAGACCTTAACTCTAAAGCAAATGTGCTTGCAAGAGAGGAAAAACCTGAAGACCTCTTCCATTTGTGTTGGGACTGTCATATCTATACCCTAGCTCATACATTAAAAACTAGTGCATCTCCTCTCCTCTCCTCTCCTCTCCTCTCCTCTTTCTTTTCATAACCCCTTTAAAGAAGTATTAAAGAGAGCCAGGGATTTGCTGACCTCATCTCTGTGCCTGGGAAGATCATGGAACAAATCTTTCTAGAAGACATCCTAAAACTCAGTCATAATGAAGTGGCAAAAACTTCTCAGTTGCCACATGAGAACTGTTCTTCCCCCATCCCATAACAGATCCATATCCTTCCAATGTCTTTAAATAGGATCTCATTCCACACAAGTATTTGAGTTGGTTTTTTTTTTTTCCCTTCACAACACAGGAGAAATTGTTAAATGTTTAAGACATTTGTATTAGTCTATTAAAATTCAGTAGCTGAGTTCATGATTTGGGAGAACCTCATGAATTAAAGAAGCAACATTAAAGATTCCTTCCTGCCCTACCCTTAGCACAATATTGAAATCTTTTTGATGCATTTAGGCCACAACATTAAGGAGAACACATTCTCACAGTCTCACAGTATGTCAGAGCTTGGAAGGGACCTCAAGAGATCATCAGGTCCAACCTTGGGAGTGTGCTGCCCAGGGAGGTGGTGGAGTCCCCAAGCCTGGCTATGTTTCAGGGTGGTTTGGATATGGTACTTGGGGCTATGGTTTAGAGGTGAGCCTTGTAGAGTAGGCTTCTGGGTTGGACTTGGTGGTCCTGAGGGTCTCTTCCAACCTGAATATTTCTATGATTCTGTGATCATCTTCATGGCCCTTCTCTGGGGCCACCGTCCAGCACCTCCAGATCTTTCTTCTAAGAGGGGCTCCAGAAGTGGACACAGTTCTTCTGTATGTGATAGATGACACAAGCTGTGTGTGACAGATGACACAACCTGTGTGTGACAGATGATACAACCTGAATGTGAGGGATGACAGAGATCTGATAGATGAACACAACCAGCCCAACCTCAGCCACAGCAGGAAAGCCACTGAACAAATTGCCAGCCTGGTTTACACAGAAGTTGCCAAGAGCATGTGGGTTGCTGTGCAGAAGAGTGATGGCCAACAGATGTTTCCAGCAGTGTGGCCATCTGCCCTGCCTGGATCTACCCTCCCCTGTGAAGCAGTGGGTGGCAATGGCTACAAGAGACCATCCTGCTCTGCTTTTTCAACTCTGATCTCCTTCCTGAGACAGAAAATCTCTCCCAAAATACAACTATCACCAACACATAACTAATTGTTTGCTGAGATATTGCTGACTTATGTTCAGAAAACTGCAGGAGAGTATTCAGAGATGATTGAACCTAGCTGGTGAGTAGTGGCCAAGCTACTCTCAGGAGTCTAAATCATATTTTCAAGTGGAGTTTTGACCTTTTAATTAAATCCTGATTAAATGGCTGCCCTCCAGTGACTGAAGGGATCCTACAGGAAGGCTGCAGAGGGACTTCTCCTGAGGGTGTCTAGAGACAGCACAAGGGGAAATGGTTTGGAGCTGAGGGAGAGCAGGGTTAGACTGGAGCTGAGGGAGAAGCTCCTCAGTAGGAGGGTGGTGACACTCTGGAATAGGCTACCCAGGGAGGCTGTGGATGCCTTCTCCCTGGGGGTATTCAAGGCCAAGTTGGATGAGGCAAGGAGCAGCTGAGTCTGGTTGAGAGGTGTCCCTGCCTGTGGTGGGGAAGTTGGAGCAGATGATCTCTGAGATCCCTTCCAACCTAAGCCATTCTAGGATTCTATGACTTCAGCAACTGACTAAAAAATGCATAGCAAGTAGCTTCTTACTATCCTTAACACCTCTTTAACTCTAAACCACCTTTAAAAACAAATAAACCAGGAAAAAAATAATTTTCATGTGGCCAATCTTTCTCTTTTCAGAAGAACAACTTTATGCTTCTCCCCACATTAAGTGCTCTTTATAATTATACAGATGTTGGTTAAAAAACATCAAGCTCCTCCTCTGTCTTATACATATATATATATTTCAAAATACAATTAGCTTCCTGAGCAATTTGCGTGTCCTCTGGTTGGTAAGTAATACCCAGCAAGGTCAAATGGGAGCATAACACAGCCTGGAAAATGCAATCTAAAATTTTGGACCTATCTATCCTAACCCTGCATTGCAAAGCACACAGCAAGGATATGATTAATACCCTCAAAATAAAATGGACACAAAATTACTGAAGAGTTGGCTTGGAAGGAGCAAACAATTTGCAGGTTTTCCCACTAGATTTTGCTTTCTTTGCAGAATGGTTTCAGTTGGAAGAGAACTTTGAGACCATTGAGTTCAACCTTCCACCTAATACCACCGTGGCCTGCAGTGCCATGGCCATATAGTACTTGAACACCTCAAGGAATGGTGGTTCCACCACCTCCTTGGGCAACCTATTCCAATACCTGACCACTCTTTCCATAAAGAATCTTTTTTTCCTGATCATAGAATCACAGAATTGTCAGGGTTGGAAGGGACCTCAAGGCTCAGCCAGTCCCAACCCCCCTGCCATGGGCAGGGACACCTCACACCACAGCAGGTTGCTCACAGCCACCTCCAGCCTGGCTGCAAAACCCTCCAGGGATGAGGCTTCCACCACCTCCCTGGGCAACCTCTGCCAGGCTCTCACCACCCTCATGGGGAAGAATTTCTTCCTAACATCCAATCTGTATCTACCCATTTCTAGCTTTGCTCCATTCCCCCTGCTCCTATCCCTACCTGACACCCTCAAAAGTCCCTCCCCAGCTTTCTTGGAGCCCGCTTCAGATACTGGATGGCCACAAGAAGGTCTCCTTGGATCCTTCTTTTCTCCACACTGCACAACCCCAACTGTCTCAGGCTGTCATCACAGCAGAGCAGCTCCAGCCCTCTGCTCATCCTGGTGGCCCTGCTCTGGACACCTTCCAGCCCCTCCAGATCCTTCTTGCAGTAGGGGCATCCTGTCATTGTAGACTGATGACACTAAATGTATTTGGAACATCTTTTTCCATGTACTCAGAACATATTTTTCTAGATTGCCACATCCTATCACATTGCTTCCACACAACTTCTGCTGGCCTGCTGCTTGTGCACACCGTTTTCACTGTTGAGAGCTGAGCCTTTCCAAATGCATTTTGAAGCTGGCTGACCATGGGATGCAATTTCACATTCACTCAGGCTTCTCTAGATGTGTGCACTTCAAGCAGCCATTACTTGGAGCCGCTGCCTCAAATCATTGGAGTCAGTCATCTATAGGAAGCTTTACTGCACAGCTACAGAAATCCATACATTGCCCTCCTTGGGTCACTCTGGGGGACTGAACATCCCACACTGCACAAGAAATGCCATTCTGCTTGCAAGACAGCAGTGCTGCTCTTGTGGTGACTTCATTTAGTCAGAGCTGTCTTATTTGGAACAGGCTGCCCAGAGAGGTTGTGGAGCCTCCTCCTCTGGAGACTTTCAAGTCCCAGCTGGATGTGTTCCTGTGTGAGCTGTGCTGGATGAAGGGACTGGAGCACTGCCTGATGAACAAAAGGCTGAGAGCCCTGCGGCTCTTTAGTCTGGAGACAAGTCCTCTGAGATGGAATCTAATCAATATCTAAATATCTGAGGACTGGGGCTGAGGAAGAAGGGACAGGGACAGCCTCTGATCGGTTGTGCCCTGGGATAGGACAAGGGGCAATGAATGGAAACTGCAGCCCAGGAGGTTCCATCTCAACAGGAGGAGGAAATTCTTCCCTGGGAGGGTGCCAGAGGCCTGGAGCAGGCTGCCCAGAGAGGTTGTGGAGTCTCCTCTGGAGACATTCCAGCCCTGTCTGGATGTGTTCCTGTGTGCCCTGTGCTGGATTCTGTGGTCCTGCTCTGGCAGGAGGGTTGGACTGGAAGATCTCCAGAGATCTCTTCCAACCCCTAACATCCTGTGAGCCTGTGAGGAAGAATCATTTGGCTTTGCCATATTCTTTAGAGAGCATCAAGAAGAAACAGGAAGAGTACAACAGTGATTTGTTTGTTTGTTTTTTTTCCCTAATGCTATCTGTAGGTGAAAACAAATGCCCTTAATTGCTGAAATTCAGGATGTAAACCTCAACTCTGACACCAGGAACAAAAAAAGAATTCATAGGGTTAGCTGAGGAACACTGCCACAGGAATAATTGAATAATTTGCAGTCTCTGTCAAGAATGAAATCTGTTATAGGAGAATGGGATGGCAAAAGCCTAAATGCAATGAGTTATGAAAATGAAATTCAGCTCTGTGTCCTGCTCATATCAATTCAAAATAATCTTAAGGCTGGAAAAGAGAATGTTCCAGGGTTTGAACTTGAAATATAATAAACACTGCAGGAAGAAAGGTGGTAGGGAAATGGACTGATGGCAGAAGCTTTTTCCTAGGGGCAGTGTACATAAAGAGTTTAAAGCATGGCTTCACATGACTTCATAGTGTTGGATCTGATAAAATTGGAAGCTTCTAGAGCCTCAAGGGACATTTCTGATGAATGCTCTCTCTCTCTTTTTTTTTTTTAATAGCAATTTTAAATGGGTTTCAGAAAGCAGTCTGAAGGCTACCTTTGCTTGTTCCCATCTTAAGTGCTTAATGTAGACCTGTTTAAAGCAGCCAAGAGGGTGTCTCAGAGATGGTTTTGGAGAAGCAAATAAAGACATTTTCATTCACTTTCAGACAGTTGGAATGTGCAGGAAAAAAATCTTTCTTCTGATAAATCCATTCTCTCCTTCAAGGTGGTGATAGAGAGAGATTATTTTTCTTGGCTATAAACATTCTTTTGATTGTTTATGTTGAAACACTGACATTAGACAGGGGGAGTTGGAAGGGTCAAAGCTTTGTGGGGTTCAAGCCATATTCTGTACGCAGCAAGGTGCTCTGGTGGCCAAGAAGGTCAATGCCATCCTGGGGTGGATTAGAAGAGCTGTGGTTAGTAGGTCCAGTGAGGTTCTCCTTCCGCTCTACTCTGCCCTGCTGAGGCTGCATCTGGAATATTGTGTCCAGTTCTGGGCCTCCTGAGGTCAAGAAGGACCTCAGGGAACTGCTTGAAAGAGTCCAGCTCAGAGCCACAAAAGTGATGAAGGCAGTGGAACATCTTCCTCACAGGGAGAGAATGAGGGAGCTGAGGGCTCTGGAGCTGAGCCTGAGGGGGAGCTCATTGCTGGGGATGAAGCTGTGCAGGGGCAGTGCCCAGAGGCTGGAGCCAGGCTCTGCTGGGGGATGCCCAAGGACAGCACAAGGGGCAGTGGTGGAAGTTGAGGCACAGGAAATTCCATGGAAACAGGAGGAGAAAAACTCACTTTGAGGATGAGGGAAGCCTGGAACAGGCTGCCCAGGGGGATTGTGACGTCTCCCTCTCTGGAGGTATTCTAAACCCACCTGGATGTGTCCCTGTGTGATCTGCTCTAAGCGACCCTGCTCTGGCAAGGGGGTTAGACTGGATGAGTTTTAGAGGTCCTTTCCAACCTCTAACATTCTGTGATTCTGTGAAATTGTTTAATTTAAAGAGTTATTTCTTCCAGTCTCAGGGATAAAATGTTAAGTAAAATAAAAAAAGATCCCCTGTATGATCATAGAATCTCAGAATCACCCAGCTTGGAAAAGACCTCAGAGCACATCAAGTCCAAGCTATACCTAATCCCTAACACCTCCTGACAACTAAACCATGGCTCCAAGTGCCACAGCCAAGCTTTTGTTGAATACCTCCAGGGACAGGGATTCCACCACCTCCCTAGGCAGCACATTCCATGGCCAATTACTCTTTCTGGGAAGAACTTTCTCCTCACCTCCAGCCTAAACCTCCCCTGGCACAGCTTGAGACTGTGTCGTCTTGTTCTGGTGCTGCTTGACTGGGAGAAGAGCCCAACCCCCTCCTGGCTACAACCTCCCTTCAGGTAGTTGTAGAGGGCAATGAGGTCTCCCCTGAGCCTCCTCTTCTCCAGGCTGAACACACCCCCAGCTCCCTCAGCCTCTCCTCACAGGGCTGTGCTCCAGACCCCTCCCCAGCCTCCTTGCCCTTCTCTGGACACCTTCCAGTCCCTCAACATCTCTCTTGAATTGAGGAGCCCAGAACTGGACACAGGACTCAAGGTGTGGTCTAAGCAGTGCTGAGCACAGGACAGGATGACTTTCCTGCTCCTGCTGGCTACACTATTGCTGATGCAGGCCAGGATGCCATTGGCCTTCTTGGCTACCTGGGCACACTACTGACTCCTGTTCAGCTGCTGTCACCCAGCACCCCCATGTCCCTCTCTGTCTGGCTGCTCTCCAACCACTCTGATCCCAGCCTGCCAAACTGCCACAGCCATAGATACAACTGTAGGGAAGACAATGTAAGAAAAGAGGAGAAATTTTCCGTTTTCTTCCCTATAATTGTACCTATGCTCTAATGCAGAATGGTCCTCATCCATTCTATAGTTTCCCTTATTTACTTTTTTTTTAAAGAGGGGAAAAAAAAGAAACATTGAAAATGGCACTGTAGAAAATGAAGACTGACAAATGCTAAGCAGCAAATATTTCTGCAATAATTCCACCATTAAGAACCCCACAGCCAAACAAAAAAAAAAAACACCAGAAGTGTTTTGTCTCATGCTGCAAAGGCAGACAAACCCAAGAAATTATCATTTCAGATGTTCTGAAAAGGAGTCAGCTGCCATAAGCAATTTTTTTCTTCAGGATCTGCAGATGTTCATTCAGAGATTTAAGCATCTAATCCTTTGTGCTGTGCTGTGTTTTCTGTTTTCCATCACTGAATTTGCATCTTTTTGGTGTTTTTTTTTTTTTTCTCTTTTGAGGGGAGATTGATGGATTTATCAAAACAACTGAGTTTAATTATAAAGCCTGGATCACAACTGAGGGAACTTTTCACCTGGCAGCTACAGTTAAGTCAGATGAAACCAGGCACTAATATAATTTTGAGGGGGTTGCCTATACAAGTCTCTGAAACTGAAGCAACAAGAAAAACTACAGGAACAGGTTGCCCAGGGAGGAGGCTGGGGGGGTCCTATCCTTGGAGATATTCAAGGTGTGGCTGGACAGGGCTCAGGGCAACCTGATCTAGTTGAAGATGTCTCTGCTAACTGCAGAGGGGGTTGGATTGGATGAACTTTGGAGGTCCCTTCAAATTCAGACCATTTATGAATCTATGATTCTATGACTCTGACTCTATGACTCTGTGATTCTATGATTCTATGACTCTATAATTCTATGACTCTATAATTCTATGACTCTATGCCTCTATGATTCTATGGCTCTATGACTCTATGATTCTATGCCTCTATGATTCTATGACTCTATGACTCTATGATTCTATGACTCTATGTTTTTATGATTCTATGACTCTATAACTCTATGACTTTATGATTCTATGACTCTATGATTCTACGACTCTATGATTCTATGATTCTATGATTCTATGACTCTATGACTCTATGACTCTATGACTCTATGACTCTATGACTCTATGACTCTATGACTCTATGACTCTATGACTCTATGACTCTATGACTCTATGACTCTATGACTCTATGACTCTATGACTCTATGACTCTATGACTCTATGACTCTATGACTCTATGACTCTATGACTCTATGACTCTATGACTCTATGACTCTATGACTCTATGACTCTATGACTCTATGACTCTATGACTCTATGACTCTATGACTCTATGACTCTATGACTCTATGACTCTATGACTCTATGACTCTATGACTCTATGACTCTATGACTCTATGACTCTATGACTCTATGACTCTATGACTCTATGACTCTATGACTCTATGACTCTATGACTCTATGACTCTATGACTCTATGACTCTATGACTCTATGACTCTATGACTCTATGACTCTATGACTCTATGACTCTATGACTCTATGACTCTATGACTCTATGACTCTATGACTCTATGACTCTATGACTCTATGACTCTATGACTCTATGACTCTATGACTCTATGACTCTATGACTCTATGACTCTATGACTCTATGACTCTATGACTCTATGACTCTATGACTCTATGACTCTATGACTCTATGACTCTATGACTCTATGACTCTATGATGCTATGACTCTATGACTTTATGACTCTATGAGTCTATGATTCTATGTCTCTATGATTCTGTGATTCTATGTCTCTATGATTCTATGATGCTATAACTATGACCCTATGGTTGTGATTAAATTCATTAGGCCTTCTGTGTACATGCTTAAATTGTGTATTCTACCTCTTAAAATCATAGAGCCATAGAATGGTTTGGGTTGGAAGGGCTCTTAAAGATCATTTGGTTCAAACCCTGACACCATAGACAGGGACACCTTCCACTTGACCAGGTTCCTCAAGGCTCTGTCCAACCTGCCCTTGAACACTTCCAGGGAGGGGCATCCACAACCAGTTCCAGTGCCTCACCACCCTCATTGCAAAGAATTTCTTCCTAATCTCCAGCCTAAATCTCCCCTTCTCAAGCTTCAATCCATTCCTCCTCATCCTATCTTTACCAACCCTTGTCAAAAGTCCCTTCCCAGCTTTCTTGTAGCCCCCTTCAGGTACTGGAAGGCTGCTAGAAGGTATCCCTGAAGCCTTCACTTCTTCAGGCTGAACAGCCCCAACTATCACAGCCTGTCCCCACAGGGGAGGCTCTCCAGACTTATGATCATCTTTGTGACCTCCTCTGGACCTGCTCCAACAGATCCACATCCTTCTTGTGTTGGGAATCCCACAGCTGGATGTAGTTGTCCATATAGGGTCTCATGAGAGCCAAGCACCACCTCCCTTGTCCTGCTGGTCACACAAAGCTCCTTTGAATGACCATGGCCAAAAAAAACATTCAGGTACCTGAACAGGAACATGGATCCTACCTTATAAAGTTCCACTCAGTGAAAATGCAATTATTTTTCTTTTGTATCTTCAATTTACTACCAAATGCCTTGCTGCTTATCAGTATTCAGGGCCACATTTCACTCTCTGTGGAAGAACAGAAAAATCTGCCCAGAGATGGAGCAGCAAGCAGAGGAAAAAAAAAATGTTTTTCATTCTATTCTAGAAAGAGCTCTTTCCCTCCCTCCTCCCTTTCCTCTCCTGTAATTACCATATTTCAATAACATTTTAACAACAGGGACAAATAAACTCCTGACAACAACAATTATTGCTTCTTTCTAGCCATATCCACCTGCACAGGCTTTAGACAGCATTCCAGTTTCAAGAAGTTCAAAAAGCAGCTACTCCAAGGTTATTCACCTTGGCTGCAGGGCTGCTGGCATTCTGCAGGGTAGCTATGTGAGGGAAAAAAAAAAAAACAAAGTGAAGTGGGATTTGGTGCCACTGTTGAGACACAGAGCTGCTGAGATTCCATGAGCAGGGGCATCAGATGCACATCAGAGAGGCTCCTAACCATGGGAAGTCTTAGGTTTTAATTTCCATTTATAAGATCTTCTCCTTTAATTTCCTAAAACTGAGGGTGATTCTGACAAAGCTGAGGGTTGGAAGATGCACTAATATCACCTTGCAGCTCTGTGCCTCACCAAACCCCTGAGGTGACAGAATCACAGAGTTATTGAGGCTGGACAAGACCTCTGAGATCATCAAGCCCAACCTATGACCTACCACCACATCAGCTAAACCCTGCCCCCAAGTGCCACATCCAAGCTTCCCTTAAACACCTCCAGTGATGGTGACCCCACCACCTCCCTGGACAGTCCATCCCAGTCTCTAATTCCCCTTTCCATCAGGAAGTGCTTCCTCACATCCAACCTAAACCTCCCCTGGCACAGCTTCAGGCCATGCCCTCTCATCTTGTCATGAATTGCCTGGGAGCAGAGCCTGACCCCCATCTGGCTACCACTTCCTTTTAGGTAGTTGTAGAGAGTGTTAAGGTCCCCTCTAGGTCTCCTCTTCTCCAGGCTGAAATCCAACAGTTGTGTTTGTACCACCCTTAGCAGTTCCAGTTTTGAAACTCAGGCAGTGCCCTACTTCTGCCAACTGCCTTCTTGTTCTTATGGCAGAACATTCCACATCCTGACTGCTACAATTGTTGTTGCTTTTTGCAGAGCAGGAGATAATTTTTCTTTAGTTTCTTGTAAGGCTCTTGGAAACTTCTTTGCTTGACAGTTGAGGTTTCAAAGAAGACAAAAAAAAATTAAGAAACAAAATCAAAAGCAAAACTAAAACCAAAGTTCTTCTTATCATAGAACCATAGAATCATAGAACCATAGAATCATAGAATCATAGAACCATAGAATCATAGAAATAACCCGGTTGGAAGAGACCTCCAAGCTCATCCAGTCCAACCTATCACCCAGCCCTATCCAATCAACCAGACCATGGCACTAAGTGCCTCATCCAGGCTTCTCTTGAACATCTCCAGGGATGGGGACTCCACCACCTCCCTGCCCAGCACATCCCAATGGCCAATTACTCTTTCTGGGAAGAACTTTTTCCTCACCTCCAGCCTAAACTTCCCCTGGCACAGCTTGAGACTGTGTCCTCTTGTTCTGGTGCTGGTTGCCTGGGAGAAGAGCCCAGTCCCCACCTGGCTACAACCTCCCTTCAGGGAGTTGTAGACAGCAATGAGGTCTGCCCTGAGCCTCCTCTTCTCCAGGCTGAACACCCCCAGCTCCCTCAGCCTCTCCTCACAGGGCTGTGTTCCAGACCCCTCCCCAGCCTCCTTGCCCTTCTCTGGACACCTTCCAGTCCCTCAACATCTCTCTTGAATTGAGGAGCCCAGAACTGGACACAGGACTCAAGGTGTGGTCTAAGCAGTGCTGAGCACAGGACAGGATGACTTCCCTGCTCCTGCTGGCTACACTATTGCTGATGCAGGCCAGGATGCCATTGGCCTTCTTGGCCACCTAGGCACACTGCTGGCTCCTGTTCAGCTGCTGTCACCCAGCACCCCCAGGTCCCTCTCTGCCTGGCTGCTCTCAGCCACTCTGTCCCCAGCCTGCAGCACTGCTTGGGGTTGTTGTGGCCAAAGTGTAGAACCCTGCACTTAACCTTGTTCAATTTCATCCCATTGGCCTCTGCCCACCCATCCAGCCTGGCCAGGTCCCTCTGCAGAGCCCTCCTACCCTCCAACAGATCCACTCCTGCTCCTGACTTGGTGTCATCTGCAAACTTACTGCTGATGTTCAGAGAACCTCAAAATCATTGAGTTCTAAAGATGAAAAAAAAATCGTTCCTATTTTCAGAAAACCTCAAACTCATTGAGTTCTAAGAATGAAAAATAAAGAATTATTGCTATGTTCAGAAAACCTCAAAATCATTGAGTTCTACATTAAAAAGAAAAAGTTCTTATGTCCAGAGAGCCTCGAAATCACTGAGTTCTAAAAATGAAAAAAAAATTATTCTTATGTTCAGAAAACCTCAAAAATCATTGAGCTCTAAAGATGAAAAGAAAAAGTTCTTATGTTCAGAAAACCTCAAAATCAGTGAGTTTTAAATTGAAAAGAAAAAGGTTTTATGTTCAGAAGCCTCAAAATCATTGAGTTCTGAAAATGAAAAAAAAAAAAAAAAGTTCTTCTTATGTTCAGAAAACTTCAATTTCTATTCATAGTGGTTGCAAAGGAACCCTATAAAAGCATGAAATGAGGAACTGTTACTGCTGCAACTGCTGTTAAAGCTGAAAAAGCAGCCCTGGAAGCCTCACATGTGTTCAATGTTTATAGGAACTGTGATTTGGCTTGCACCTAAAAAATAAAAGTCTGCAAAGAGCATCACAGAACCTTAGTGATTCTTCAGCTGCTCTGGACTCGACCTCCCCCTGAGAGCAGAAATTCATGGGATAGGAATTTTCTTCCTCTGCTCTTGGCAGGGGGCAGGACCAGGCAGCCTCTTCACTAGGGGTACCAAGTCCTGTCTCCAGCCAACAAAGAACTCAAATATTAGGTGGAATTGGCCATGCAGTTAAACAGGTTTCTATGGGAACTGAAGAATCAGGGAAGAGAAAAACCAAAGCAAACAGCACCTGCCAGAGGGGGATGAGGTAATGAGGCAACTGCTGTGACCACACAAAGATTTAGCCCAGGGACAGAGAGTCCAGGAAGGAGCAGGGAGGGGAGCAAGGCTGAGGAAATATCCATGTTCGAATAGTCTGTGCCAAGAAGCCATAAAATATGCCAGGGCATGAAGAGGAATTACTGAAATTAGTGGAACTGTGGAAAGCAGAGGCTGGACAGAAAAGCTATTTACTTAAAGAAGAGATTAATTGCAAGTTAGGATGTGTGGTCTGGGAGCAGCTCAGGAGAGATCTGGAGGTGCTGGAATATGTCCAGAGAAGGGCCATGAGGATGAGCAGAGGGCTGGAGCTGCTCTGCTCTGGAGAAAGATTGAGAGAATGAAAGAATCACAGAATCAGAGAAACGTAAAATCACAGAATCACAGAATTGTAGAATCAAAGAACCACAGAATCAGAGAATCACAGAATCAGAGAACCACGGAATCAGAGAATCAGAGAACCACAGAATCATAGAATCAGAGAATCACAGATTCAGAGAATCACAGAATCACAGAATCACAGAATCAGAGAATCATAGAATCACAGAATTCCAGAGTCTTAGAATCATAGAATGGTCTGGGTGGAAGGGAACTCCAAAGCTCACCCAGTCCAACCCCCTCTGCAGTCAGCAGGCACATCCTCAACTACATCAGGTTTCCCAGAGCCCTGTCCAGCCTCACTTTGAAACTATTCTTCTATTATTGTGTATTTTAAAAGAGCAATGTCTAAAGAAAAAGAAAAACAAGAAAAAATGAAGTTGGTGCATTTTTAGTTCTTTACCAGTCAAACTCCCTCTCATAAAATGGAAGAAGAAATCAGAGAAACATCAAAGGTTTCTGTAAGCTGTGGGGTTTTTTGTTGTTTTATATTCCAAGATGTCTCTCAAAAGAAGAGTCTGGAAAAAAAAGAAGAAGGTGACATCTCCAGCATAGGACAAAAAAAGTACGACCTGGCAGAGTCTAGCTTTTGAGAAAGGAAATAATTGCAACTGTGGTAGTGAAAGAAAGATGGGATATGAATATTAAAACTTGAGTGCAACCACTTGAGTGTAATTTCTTTACACTGATATAGAATCATAGAATTGTCAGGGTTGGAAGGGAGCTCAAGGCTCAGCTACTTCCAAGCCCCCTGCCATGGGCAGGGACACCTCACACCACAGCAGGTTGCTCAGAGTCACATCCAGCCTGGCTGCAAAAATCTCCAGGGATGAGGCTTCCACCACCTCCCTGTGCAACCTCTGCCAGTGTCTCACCACCCTCATGGGGAAGAATTTCTTCCTAACAGCCAATCTGAATCTACCCATTTCTAGTTTTTTTCCATTCCCCCTGCTCTTATCACTCCCTGACACCCTCAAAAGTCCCTCCCCAGCTTTCTTGTAGCCCCCTTCAGATCCTGGAAGGCCACAAGAAGGTCTCCTGGGAGCCTTCTCCTCTCCAGACTGCACAACCCCAACTCTCTCAGTCTGTCCTCACAGCAGAGCAGCTCCACCCCTCTGCTCATCCTCATGGCCCTTCTCTGGACACCTTCCAGCATGTCCTCTTGGAACAGAGGCTCCAGAAGTGGACACAGAGCTCCAGGTGTGGTCTCAGCAGAGCTGAGCAGAGGGGCAGAATCCCCTCCCTGCCCTGCTGGCCACACTTCTCCTGCTGCAGCCCAGGCTCTGCTTGGCTCTCTGGGCTGCAAATGCTCACTGCAGGCTCCTGCTGAGCTTCTCCTCCCCCAGCACCCCCTAGTCCCTCTCCTCAGGGCTGCTCTCCAGCCACTCCCTTCCCAGCCTATATCAGTGCTTGGGATTGCCCTGACCCAGCTACAGGACATTGCACTTGGTCTTGTTGAAACTCATATATAGGAGAGGTTATGAAAAGAACTTTTACAATGGGGAGGGCTGGGGAAGAGTGGGCAGTGGGGGAAGCCAAAGTGATTACTCTGAAAAGAACCACATGGACCACAACTTTAGTAATAGGATCTGGAACCTTTCACTTCAAGGTCATGACTTGAAATGGAGCCCAATTTAGAAGTGGCCAAAAGTTAATAGGAAGCCAATGCCCTCTGTGCCTTGTGTGGGAAATGGTAGAACCATATCATATTGCTGGCTGCTGGGTGAGTAGCTACACTTCAAAACAACCTTCAACAAGAACAACAACAAAACCACCACAGTGAAAAAATCCAAGATAAATCACAGACTCATAGAACGGTCTGGATTGAAACAACAATGTGCTCTGGTGGCCAAGAGAGCCAATGGGATCCTCGGATGGATCAAGAAAGTTGTGTCCAGCAGGGCTAGGGAAGTTCTTCTACCTCTCTCCTCTGCCCTGCTGAGACCACAGCTGCAATCCTGTGTCCAGTTTGGGGCTCTCCAGCTCAAGAGAGACAGAGACCTGCTGGAGAGAGTCCAAGGGAGAGCCAGGAGGAGGATTTGGGGACTTGAGCATTTCCCCTGTGAAGAGAGACTGAGAGCCCTGGGGGTGGTTAGTGTGGAGAGGAGAAGGCTGAGAGGGATCTGATCAATGTCTATCAATAGGTGAGGGGTGGGTGTCAGGAGGAGGGGGCCAGGCTCTTTTTGGTGGTGCACAGTGATAAGCCAAGGAACAATGAGTTCAAACTAGAACAGAGAGGATTTCAGATCAAGATGAGGAGAAACTTCTTTACAATGAGGATGACAGAGCCCTGGAACAGGCTGCCCAGGGGGGTTGTGGAGTCTCCTTCTCTGGAGCCTTTCCAACCCCACCTGGATGCATTCCTGTGCAGACTACCCTAAGTGATGCTGCTCTGGCAGAGGGGTTGGACCTGATGATCTCTGAGGTCCCTTCCAACCCCTGATATCCTGTGAGACTGTGAAAGGGAATTCAGAAAGTCACCCAATCCAACCCCCTCTGCAGTCAGCAGGAGCATCCTCCCTTTTTGGGGGGGTGCATGTTTGGGTCAGCTTAATGAGTTGTGCAGCAGCAGACTCTCAAACCTGCAATTTCATTGTGTTGGGAGGACTACCAAGGAATTACAACAAATTCAGGTTTTTAAGTGGCTTTTGCTCTCTGTTTGGTGGGGGCCTCAGCTTGCCTCAAAAAACTTAGTGTGGGCCAAGGGGGTTGCAGGTTTGAATAACAGAATTATAGAAAGGTCTGGGTTGGAAGTGACCTCCAAAGCTCATCCAGTCCAACCCCCATGTAGTCAGTAGGGATATCCTCAACTACAGTTTGCCCAGAGCCTTGTCCAGCCTCACCTTGAAGATCTCCAGGGATGGATGGAGCCTCAGCACCTCCCTGGGCCTGTTCCCAGTTTATCCTCAAGGTAAGAAAGCTGTTCCTAACATCCAACCTAAATCTTCTCTTCTCTACTTTGAATCTGTCCTTCTGCAGTTTGACAAACAGGCAAGAAACCCAAACCAAACTGAAAAAAAAAAAACCACAAGCACTTGAGCCTTTCCTTGTCAACTGCTTAAAAAAAACCCAAAAAACAAACAAACAAACCCCCAAAAACCAACTCAGAAGGAGCCTACACCTTGAGTTATCAATATGGTTTTCACTCAAGCTGTCAGCTGTGGATCTCTTCTCTTTAATAAGTTGTCTAAAGTATCTTGCAGGCTGCGTTCTTCCTCTTTGATGTTGCCTCCAGTGAGGAAGATGAAAGCCTGGCTTGAATCTATCACCACTGACAGGTCTGTGACTTTGGTCCATCAATCCTCTCTGATGGGGAGATGCCACAACAAAGTCATCCCAGATCATGGGATTGTCACTCCACCTAAGCCACGCTGCCAAATCAGCTGCTGAAGCATCCTGTTGTGAAGTTCCTATCCCTCCACAGGGTGCATTTATAGCTCCATGCCTTTGATTTATAATTCTCCTGAGATGTTGATATTCAGAAGGGGCAAATCATTTTGGAGTGATCTCTGTGATATCCTGAGCCTGCAATATACTGAATAACCTCAATTTCTGAAGTATAAAGCACCTGGGCAGGAAAAATCAACTGCAGCAGGACAGGTTGGGAGGGGATCTGCTGGAGAGCAGCCCCAAGGAGAAGGAGCTGGGAGTGCTGGTGGACAACAAGTTCTGCATGGCACAGCAATGTGCCCTGGGGGCCAGGAAGGCCAAGGGGGTCCTGGGGGGCATTCAGAGGAGTGTGGCCAGCAGAGCCAGGGAGCTTCTCCTCCCCCTCTGCTCTGCTCACCTGCAATACTGCATCCAGTTCTGAACTCCCCAGTTCAGGAGGGACAGGGATCTGCTGGAGAGATTCCAAGGGAGAGCTCCAAGGATGCTGAAGGGCCTGGAGCACTGCCTGGTGACAAAAGGCTGATAACCCTGGGGCTGTTTAATCTGGAAAGAAGAAGGCTGAGACTGGATCTGTTCAATGTCTATTAATAGTTGGGGACTGGGTGGATGAGGCTGTGGCCAGCCTGATGTAGTGTGAGGTGTCCCTGCCCGTGGCAGGGGGGTGGAACTGGCTGATCGTTGTGGTCCCTTCCAACCCTGACTGATTCTATGACTCTATGAAAATGAGCAATCAAATTATCAGAGTCCCTCCACTGGCAAGCTTCAGTGGATGACTAACTGCTGCCTTCTGCTCTTTACTTCCCCTCCAAAGATGAATTGAGGTCCTTGGTGTTCTCTGGTAACTGAAGTTTCCATTTTGCCTCTTTCCTGTGCTGAAGAAGTGGTTACCAAGAGAAGAGAAAAATCTGCTGCAGGAATAGAGCCACGTCAGGAAATATCCTCCTCAGCTGCTCCTCAAACAAACAAACAAACAAACGAAACCCATTTGAAAGACCTTCTAATAGAATGCTGCTTGCCCTCAGAACATTTGTAAGTCACTGTGCTTCAGATGCAAATTTCCTCATGATGCTGAATTGCATTAATTTGGAGAAGTACTCTGCTGCCACACACCCCCTGGAAACAAAACCAAGTGGTACAAAGCCATGCACCCAGCAGATAATACCTGAAAATGGCTTTCCAAACATCTTTCATCAATGGTTTAGTTTTAGTGGGCAGCTGATGGCTTCAGTCCCTCAGCTGCAATGAACTATAAGCATCCTCAGAGCTGGGAAGTTTATTAGTTTGATTATTATGCCAAAAATGATGAGCACATGGAGATTTAGAAAACAAGGGGGGGAAGGAAAAAAAAAGTTACAGTCCATTGGCTGTGCCGTTTTTCAGCCTTTCAAGGCACTAACTAGAAGGACATCTCAGCAGTTCTCTTCCCAGGGAGCAGATGAGGAATATTTTTGGTAGCAGATAATGATAAGCAGATTCTGACAATGGCAAAGCATCAAACTTGGGATGAGAAAATAAGAATAAAAAAAAAAAATAGGCTGAAATCACTCCTGTTCCTTAAAAATTCTTCTACATCCTACCTGAAAAATCAGAAAGCTTAGAATGGGATGGCAAAATCCCAGGCACACTGATTGTATGGCTTAGGGACTGAGCTGTTGGAGAGCAGAAGGGGAAAAGGACCTGAGAGTCCTGGGGGGTGGGAGGTTGACCATGAGCCAGCAATGTGCTCTGGTGGCCAAGAAGGCCAAGGACAGCCTGGGTGGATTAGAAGGGCTGTGGTCAGCAGGTTCAGAGAAGTTCTCCTCCCTCTCTACTCTGCCCTGGCCACATCTGGAATCTTGTGTCCATTTCTGGGCCTCTCAGTTCAAGAAGGACCTCAGGGAACTGCTTGAGAGAGTCCAGCACAGAGCCACAAAACTGCTGCAGGCAGTGGAAGATCTTCCTCATGGGGAGAGCCTGAGGGGGCTGAGGGCTCTGGAGCTTGGAGAGGAGGAGCCTGAGGGGTAGCTCATTGCTGGGGATGAAGCTGTGCAGGGGCAGTGCCCAGAGGCTGGAGCCAGGCTCTGCTGGGGGATGCCCAAGGACAGCACAAGGGGCAGTGGTGGAAGCTGAGGCAGAGCACTCCCAAGTCCCTCTCCTCAGGGCTGCTCTCCAGCCAGTCCCTGCCCAGCCTGTATTGGTGCTTGGGATTGCCTCCACCCAGCTGCAGGACCTTGCCTTTGGTCTTGTTGACCTTCCTGAGGTTGGCTTGTGGTTCAATTGCTACAAAGTGCTTTATTCACAGAATCATAGAACGGGTTGGGTTGGAAGGGACCCAAAAGTCATCCAGTTCCAACCCCCTGCCATGTGCAGGAACATCTCCCACTAGCCCAGGTTGCTCAAGGCCTCATCCAACGTGGCCTGAAACACCTCCAGGAAGGGAGAATCTACAACCTGCCTGGGCAACGTGTTCCAGGTTCTCACCATCCTCTCTGTAAAGAATTTTTTCCTAATCTCCATTCTAAATGTGCTCTCCTCAAGCTTCAATCTGTTCCTTGTCATCCTTTCACTACAAGCCCTTGTGAAAAGTCCCTCCCCATCTCTCCTGTAGCCCCCTTCAGGTACTGAGAAGCCACTAGGGAGACCTTTTAAGGGGAGCACTTTTCCTAGGAGTAATTTTTCTGTCAAGTTATTCTGATTTGAAGATTTGGATATATGAGTGAGGTACCTGTCAAAAGTTAAGAAGCAGCTGAACAGCCTCAGAGTCATGGAAAACTGGGATATGCTTCTATGATCTCCTCTGACTTTCGCTGTAGCTATATGATCCATTCATTCTAAAAATAAAACTAGATATCCCTGAACTTTTTTAATTAAATAATATCTTTGAGGAGGCTTCTAAGACCTTTGCTTATAAGAAGTTCAATTCCTACCTCATCTACTAACTAGGAGCAAGTTCTTCCCCATGAGGGTAGTGGAACACTGCAAAATGTTGCCCAGGGAGGTGGTTGAGGTCCCATCCTTGGAGATATTGAAGGTGAGGCTGGACAGGGCTGTGGGCAACCTGATCTAGTTGGGGATGTCCCTGCTGACTGCAGAGGACTTGGACTGGATGAGCTTTGGAGCTCCCTTCCAACCCAGACCATGGGGTTCTATGACTGTGATTCTATGATTCTGTGCTTCTATGATTCTATGACTGTGATTCTACGATTCTGTGATTCTAGGATTTTGTGATCTTATCATTTGATGATTATTCTATGATTCTGTGATTCAGTGATTCCATTATTCTGTTATTTTATGATTCTGTGATGCTGTGATCCTATGATTCTATGACTCTATGATTCTGTGACTCTGATACTCTGATTCTCTGATTCTCTGATTCTGTGATTCTCTGATTCAATGATTCTGTGATTCTCTGATTCTGTGATTCTATGATTCTGTGATTCTCTGATTCTCTGATCCTATGAGTCTATGATTCTGTGTTTATTTGATTTTCTGATTCTGTGATTCTGTGATTCTATGATTCTATGATTCTGTAGTTCTCTCATTCTCTGATTTTCTGTGATCCTATGATTCTGTTATTTTATGAATCTACGATTCTCTGACTCTGTAATCCTGTGATCCTATGATTCTATAATTCTAAATCTGTATTTTGGGGTCCAGAAGGTAATTGGAACTGGTGTGGTCTGAAGACCATGCTGCTTATACAGAAGGGTTTTGCACACACACACACACACACACACATACACACAAACACACACACAGAGGTGGTGGCAGAAGGCAGCAGGCTGAAGCTAGTGCTTAAGATGAGCAATTTATCCTGACAGACTCTTCATTTACTTTGATGTCTGCATCAAAGCTTGCCAAAAGCTGCCATCTAGAGGAAACCAATCCCAGCCTTCTCCCATCCCTTTAAGGCTGCACAAGTGCTGGAGCTCATCTGTACCCCCTGAATTCCAATGCACTCTCTTTTCTCTTTGCCTTACTCTGTGTTTCAGTTCATTGCACCTTGTTATCCTCTGCAACAGTTTTGAGGAGTGGCTGAGGAGGCAGGCAGGGGAACATCCCAGGAGAATCAAATCTAACAGGCAGGGAGGCAGTTCGGTTAAAAGTAATCCTGGAACACAGGAGACAACCATGAGAGTCCTGGGAGAGAGAAGGCAATGTCCCAAGGTGGGCAAGGGATTTTAAATGGACAAGACTTAGACACATGGAAAAGGAAAAGGAGTAAAGGGTTAAAAGGGGGGAGGGGAGGGCGAATAGGAGAAGGGGGGAAGGGGAAAAGGGTTAAAATGAGTAAAGGGTTAAAAGGGGGGAGGAGAATAGAAGAAGGGGAAAAGGGTTAAAAGGGNGGGAAAAGGGGGAAAGGAAAGAAAGGAGAAAAGGGGAAATGGGGAAAGGGGGTAAAGGGAAGAAAGGGGAAAAGGGGAAATGGGGAAAGGGGGAAAAGGGAATGAGGAAAAAAGGGAAAAGGAGGGAAAAGAGAAGAAGTGGGGAAAGGGGAAAATGGGAAAAGAGGGAAAAGGAAATAAGGGAAAAAGGAGGAAAGGGGGGAAAAGGGGAAAGGGGGGAAGAGAGAAGAGGGAGAGGAAGGGGAGAAGGGGAAGGAAGGGGAGGAGGGGGAAGAAAGGGGAAGAAGGGGGAAGAAGAAAGAAAGGAGAAGAAGAGGAAAAAAAGGAGAAGAAGAGGAAAGAAAGGAGAAGAAGGGAAAGAAGGAAAAAAGGGAAAAAGGAAAAAAGGGGAAAAGGGGAAAGGGGGAAAGGGGGAGGAACAAAGGGAAAGAAAAAGGAGAAAAAGGGATAGACTTCAAATGTTTCTGCAGTTCAAGCAGCACCTACTCCAGCTTGTCTCTGGCAAAGGAGAGGAGAGAAGCTGCCCTGGCAGAAGGAGTCCATGAGCTGTATCTTGTCCCCACGAGAAGCACATCCTGAATCCTTTCACCTGCAGTTTAGCTGCCTGCCTCTCAGAGCATGAGGGACACCAAGGAACAGACATTCACATGGCCAAGATTAAATGCAAATGCAAAATGCCTGAGTGTTGTCAGCTTGCCACAGGCTGGCAATTGCATCACCCTGCTCCTGAGACACAGCCTTCCACACAGCAGAAATAGCTTCTGAGCACAAAGAAAGAGAATGGACCTGAGCCACGTTGTGGCCAACAGTTTGAGGCAAACAGGACATGCCTAGCCAAAGAGGTTGGTTTTAAACTAGGCCAAGTTTTCGCTTTGTTAGCACATAAAGTCAGGCTTTCACTGATCATGGAATCATATAGTGGTAAAGGGCTGGAAGGGACCTCTGGGGATCAGCAAATCCAACCCCCTTGCCCAAGCAGGATCACCCAGTGTGTCATAGAAACATAGAACTGTCAGGGTTGGAAGGGACCTCAAGGCTCAGCCACTTCCAACCCCCCTGCCATGGGCAGGGACACCTCACACCACAGCAGGTTGCTCACGGCCACCTCCAGCCTGGATGCAGAAACCTCCAGGGATGAGGATTCCACCACCTCCCTGGGCAACCTCTGCCAGTCTCTCACCACCCTCATGGGGAAAAACTTCTTCCTAACATCCAATCTGAATCTACCCACTTCTAGGTTTGTTCCATTCCATTCCCCCTGCTCCTATCCCTACCTGACATCCTAAAAAGTCCCTCCACAGCTTTCTTGGAGCCCCCTTCAGATCCTGGAAGGCCACAGGAAGGTCTCCTGGGAGCCTTCTCTTCTCCAGACTGCACAACCCCAACTCTCTCAGTCTCTCTTCATAGGAGAGCAGCTCTATTCTTCTGCTTATCCTCATGGCACTTCTCTGGACACCTTCCAGCACAGGATAAGTGGCACAGGGATCCCTAGAGAAGGAGACTCCACAACAGCAGAACAAACATTGTGCATCACTCACAACAGCAGAAGAAACCTTTTACGTCACTGCTTCTTCGTTTTACCTGATGATCAGACTTGAAACAAATCCGCCTTGAGTTTTCCTCCTCCCTGACAAGTGGCAGTTGCATTTTCTGCAGTGAGAGCACGTGCCAGCACAGACAACCTCTCCTGTCAATTCTGCCAGAGCATGCAAGAAGGGAGGTGATAGAATCATGGAATGGTCTGGGTTGGAAAGGACCTCCAAAGCTCATCCAGTCCAACCCCCTCTGCACTCAGCAGGGACATCCCCAACCAGATCAGGTTGCCCAGAGCCCTGCCCAGCCTCACCTTCAATATCTCCAAGGATGGGACCTCAACCACCTCCCTGGGCAACCTGCTCCAGTGTTCCACCACTATTCTTGTTCTCTTTTTTAATCTGACAGCCAAGTACAGGCTCACAGGACATTAGGGGTTGGAAAGGACCTCTGAAGAGCTTCCAGTCCAACCCCCCTGCCAGAGCAGGACCAGGGAATCCAGCACAGGGCACACAGCAACACATCCAGACAGGGCTGCAAAGGCTCCACACAAGGACACTCCACAACCTCTCTGGGCAGCCTGCTCCAGGCCTCTGGCACCCTCCCAGGGAAGAAGTTCCTCCTCCTGCTGAGGTGCATCCTCCTGGGCTGCACTTTCCATCCATTGCCTCTTGTCCTATGCCAGGCTGCAGCTGAGCAGAGCCTGTCCCTCTCCCTCCTGACCCCCAGCCCTCAGATACTGCTAAACATCCAATCCCCTCTCACTCTTCTCTTCTCCAGACTCAAAAGCCCCAGACTGCTTTATTCTCTTCACCTGGAGACATTTGATCCAGGCAGATAGGACTTCAGGTCTCAAGTTTCCAGTGTGAATGATTACTGCAACTTCTTTTTCTTTCTTTTCTTTTTTCTTTCTTTAATATTTTTTGTTTTTAATAGATGCTACAAATTCAAATTGGCTTTTGAGATGCTATCTGGGCCCCTCCAAACATGCATTTGGTTATGTGCAGCAGATCCTGCTCAGCTTCCAAACAATTAATTGAGAATCTCTTAGCCCTAGCCATTAAACAAATTACTCAGCCTGACAGGCAATTACATAGCTACATAGTTCTCTCCAGCTGAATGCTTTCAAATGTGGAAGTTTTTGACAGATGCTACAGGACTGAGCTTAAGGAAATGAAATCTCTCTGTTAATACTGAGCTACCTCTTTGCAACCTCTTGGAAATGTTTCTGCTCCTTGGCTCTCTGCATATCACAGTCTCACAGTACATCAGAGGTTGGAAGGGACCTCCAGAGATCATCCAGCCCAAAATCCCTGCCAAAAGTAGGATCACTCAGGGTGGTCTGCACAGGAATGCATCCAGGTGGGGTTGGAAAGGCTCCAGAGAAGGAGACTCCACAACCCCCTGGGCAGCCTGTTCCAGGGCTCTGTCACCCTCACTCTAAAGAAGTTTCTCCTCATGTTGAGCTGAAATCTTCTATGTCAAGTTGGAACCTTTTGTTCCTTGTCTTGTCACTGTGAGCCACCCAAAAGAGCCTGGCCCCCTCCCCTTGACACCCACCCCTCACATATTGATAGACATTGATCAGATCCCTCTCAGCCTTCACTTCTCCAGACTAAACAGCCTCCAGGGCTCTCAGTCTCTCTTCACAGGGGAGATGCTCAAGTCCCCAAATCCTCCTCCTGGCTCTCTCTTGGACTCTCTCCAGCAGGTCTCTGTCTCTCTTGAACTGGAGAGCCCCAAACTGGACACAGGATTGCAGCTGTGGTCTCAGCAGGCAGAGCAGAGGGGGAGCAGAACCTCCCCAGCCCTGCTGGCCACACTTTTCTTGCTGCCCCCCAGGACCCCATTTTCTCTCTTGGCCACCAGGGCACTTTGCTGTCCCATGCAGAACCTGCTGCCCACCAGCACTCCAAGGTCTCTCTCTGTGAAGCTGTTTTATATCACACTGCTTACTTTTTCTTGGGGCTTGTTTAGGTCTGGAGAAGAGGCTGAGAGGAGCCCTCATTGCTCTCTACAACTCCTCACAGTATTTTAATGCCCTGTGGTGCTGAACATTGTAGGATGATGCAACAAAATGATGAAAATTTGCCAGAGAGAGGAGAACTAAGTGACTCTGTGACCTCTGAGTGCCATGGCACCAGAAGATGGTGGGAGGTCTGCATGCAGGCTGAAAGGCTTTGGATAAGTTACTCAAATGTATTCATGTCATAATTTGATATTTAAATCCTATCATTTCCTGGGTTGTTTGGGGCTCCTCACTCCAAGAAGGGTATTGAGGTGCTGGAGTGTGTCCAGAGAAGGACAACAGAGCTGATCTAAAGGTTGAGGCTAATTTGAAAGGGAAGCAAGGCTGACGAAGTGCAGAAAAGCCTATTTCCTTCTTGCTTAAAAATATTACATTCCATAAGTGTTTGTGTTCTCTTTGACTGCTTTAGTTCTCACCTCAACCAGCAGTGCTGAACGCATGGAGAGAAACCAAGAAACCTGATCCCAACTCCCTGTCTTAGAATCAGAGAAGCACAGAATGGTCTCGGTTGGAAGGGAGCTCCAAAGCTCATCCAGTCCAACCCCCTCTGCACTCAGCAGGGACATCCCCAACCAGATCAAGTTGTCCACAGCCCTGTCCAGCCTCACCTTCAATATCTCCAGGGATGGTGCTCAACCACCTCCCTGGGCAACCTCTTCCAGTGTTCCACCACCCTCATGGTGTGGAACTTGTTCCTCACATCCAATCTCAATCTGCTCTGCTCTAGTTTGAAGCCATTGGCCCCGCTCCTGTCCCTGCAGGCCTTTGCAAACAGTCTCTCTGTAGCCTTCTTGTAGCCCCCTTCAGGTCCTGGCAGGCTGCTCTGAGGTCTCCCTGGAGCCTTCTCTTCTCCAGGCTGCACACCCCCAGCTCCCTCAGCCTGTCCTCAGAGCAGAGCTGTTCCTACCCCCTGAGCACTTTTGTGGCCCTCTTCTGGACCCTCTGTATTAGCTCCATGTCCTTCCTGTGTTGAAGGCTCCAGACCTGCACACAGCACTGCAGGTGAGGTCTCAGCAGAGCCAAGTGTCACAATCACCTCGCTGTCTCTGCTGGCAGTGCTGCTTTGGATGCCCTTGGCCTTCTGTGCTGCAAGCTCACATTGCCTGCTCCTGTCCCAGTTTGCTACTTTGCTCCTTTTCCTCATGAATGTTCTCCGGTTACTGATCTTCCCTCATTCTTCTTACCCATTTTTATTGGGTTTTTTTGGTTCAATTTCTGTGCAGGTTGCCCAAATGTGATGCTACCTAAAGGGATCTCTGCTACATCTCCTTTACAACTCACTAACCAGCATTTCTTTTGTTGTTGTTCCCTACAGAACTGTCTGCACTGGTTCCTCACTCAAAGATCCTGCATTCAAGGTCTCTGTATGGACACCCAAAGCAAAACATGTTTTGTATCTCAGCTGTTCAAAAGTGCCTTTGTCCTCTTCTTGATATTTCTTTGTGCCACTGCATAACAGAATGTGAGGGCAAACATTTCCTCTCATCTGGGAGAGAAAGAAAGTTTCCCTGAAAAATAAGCCAAAGAAGCAGAGCCCAGCACAAAGGGCAGCCCTCACCCAGCCCGGCTTCAAAACCAAATGGGAAGCCTGCAGCCATTCAATTCAGATGCAGCTCCCCATCTCTGTACTTCCACTGTCACTGCAGAGAATGTTCTTCCTGGCTTCAAAGTGCTTTGCTTTCATTTTGAAGAACAGAGAGGGAATGGTGAAATCAGGACAAGATAGGGAATGATGCAATCAGGACAAGATAGGGAATGATGCAATCAGGACAAGGTAGGGAACGAGGCAATCAGGACAAGATAGGGAACGAGGCAATCAGGAATAGATAGGGAATGATGCAATCAGGGCAAGGTAGGGAATGAGGCAATCAGGACAAGGTAGGGAACGAGGCAATCAGGACAAGATAGGGAATGATGCAATCAGGACAAGGTAGGGAATGAGGCAATCAGGACAAGATAGGGAATGATGCAATCAGGGCAAGGTAGGGAATGATGCAATCAGGACAAGGTAGGGAATGAGGCAATCAGGACAAGATAGGGAATGATGCAATCAGGACAAGATAGGGAATGATGCAATCAGGACAAGGTAGGGAATGAGGCAATCAGGACAAGATAGGGAATGATGCAATCAGGACAAGATAGGGAATGAGGCAATCAGGACAAGATAGGGAATGATGCAATCAGGACAAGGTAGGGAATGAGGCAATCAGGACAAGATAGGGAATGATGCAATCAGGACAAGATAGGGAATGATGCAATCAGGACAAGGTAGGGAATGAGGCAATCAGGACAAGATAGGGAATGATGCAATCAGGACAAGATAGGGAATGATGCAATCAGGACAAGATAGAGCATGGTGAAATCAGGATAAGACAAAGAAAAATTAAACCAGGACAAGATAGAGAGAATGATGAAATCAGGACAAGATAAAGAGAAATTAAATCAGAACAGGAGAGAGAATGGTGAAATCAAGACAAGATAGAGCATGGTGAAATCAGGACAAGATAGAGAATGATGAAACCAGGACAAGAATGATGTAATCAAGACAAGACAGAGAATGATGCAATCAGGACAAGATAGAGAGAAATTAAATCAGGACAAGATAGAGAATGGTGAAATTAAGACAAGAGAAAGAAAAATTAAATAAGGACAAGATAAAGAGAAATTAAATAAGGACAAGATAGAGAATGATGAAATCAGGACAAGATAGAGAATGGTGAAATCAGGACAAGTTAAAGAAAAATTAAAGTCAGGACAAGATAGAGAGTGATGAAATCAGGAAAAGACAGAGAGAAATTAAATCAGGACAAGATAGAGAATGGTGAAATTAAGACAAGAGAAAGAAAAATTAAATAAGGACAAGATAAAGAGAAATTAAATAAGGACAAGATAGAGAATGATGAAATCAGGACAAGATAGAGAATGATGAAATCTGGGCTACTCTCAAAAGAATAAAATACTGAAAACTTGAATTAAAAAAAGAGAAAATCACACACACACACACAAAAAAAAAGAAGTGGACTTATGGAACCTTTCTGAAATGCAGGAGGTCAACTGAATATTCAATGTATAAAATAGTCCAGAGCACAAACCAACTGCTCCAGGGGAAAGCTGCATCCATAAATCACTGTCAGGGTTACAGACATCCACACCACCAAGAGATTTCTCATCTGGAGAGGCAGAGCCTAGCAGATATTGCTCAGCATTGCCAGGCTGAGTTCCAGACAAACTTCTTATTCAAATTGATGGAACAAAACATTTTCTCTTCCTGGAGATCAGATCATTCTGTGGGCTGGAGAGGGCAGAAGAGTTGACAAGAGGGGATAGGCTGCATAAAAATTCAGATTAATTACTTGATTTCATTTCAGGGAGTGCATTCCACAGCCTCTGCAACCTGCTGTGATGGTTTGAAACTGTCTTTTTAATTTTTCCTTGCAAAGTTCAAAACAGAGAAAGTGAAAGAATATAAATAAGTCACTATTGGGTGTAAGAAAGCAAAATACTGATTGTTCTAAACACTTCCATTGGATAGATAGAAATGTTTAAGAACTATTACCCAAAACAAAGTGGGGCACTCTGCATTTTGCGTTCTGCAGTGACTGCGGTTTCCTTCTTCTCCTTCTTCTCTTCTTGCCGAAGATAACACACTGACCTTGGCAGCTAAGTTAACAACTTTTCTGCTTAACTAACTCTGCTTTCTGTCCAGGGGGGTCTGAGGGGGAAGCTCCTGGGAGGGAGGCTCCTTCAGGAAGGGTCCCTTTGGGGGGAAGCAAAGGGAGATTGGATGTGATTTTCTGTTCACTGTATATATTTGTGAGTGTTGTGAATTTTGTATATTTGTACATATTCATTGCATTTCATC
>VXBD01006469.1:41163-53690 GCA_013399975.1 Indicator maculatus | reverse complement strand
AAGCAAAGCAAAGCAAAGCGAAGCAAAGCAAAGCAAAGCAAAGCGAAGCAAAGCAAAGCAACAACTTTGAAAGGTAAACACTGATAGTATCAGGGATGTGCTGGCATCCTGCCACTGCTACATCAAGCTGTGGCAAAGGCCTGCAGTAACAGGAGCAGGGACAATGGCTTCAAACTAGGGAAGAACAGACTGAGATTGGATGTGAGGAACAAGTTATTTATCATGAGGGTGGTGGAACACTGGAAGAGGTTGCCCCGGGAGGTGGTTGTGGCTCCATCCCTGGAGATATTGAAGGTGAGGCTGGACAGGGCTGTGGGCAACCTGATCTGGTTGGGGATGTCCCTGCTGAGTGCACAGGGGTTGGACTGGATAAGCTTTGGAGGTCCCTTCCAACCCAGACCATGCTATGATTTCCAGGACTCTCTTTAGAAAGACTAATCTGTGGATAATGGTTTCTGCATCCAAGGTGGTGCTAGCAGACATCAAGCCCCCAAAAGTTCATGTTGGTAGAGCCTAAAAAATGTTGGATACTCAGAAAACTCTCCCAGTGAAATTATTTTTTCTTCTTTAGTGTTGATAGGTGAGGGAGGGGGAAGGGAAAATGCTCCTAACATTTTTTCCCTGCTTCTCATTTGAATATCATTTATTCTTATTAAGCCCTTCCAGAAAATTACACTAATTTATCATGAGTAGCAGCCAGCCCTGCATGTATATTATTCCAGAGACCTTGTAAGTCTCTATATGTCTGGAGAATATATTTTTTGTTCTTGCATAATTAAACATCTCACCTCTTTGATTGGAGAGCACAGTCTCAGAAAGGGAAGGCAAGAAGGAGAAGAGACTTTCCTGAAAGCAAGCAGGCTCCTAATTGGCAAAGGAGAATGGTAGAAGGCTAATCAGAATCTCAAACACTAAAAAATATTCAGGTTTGGGTATTTGAATATTTTATTTGGCTAAATCAAAACTGGATTTTTTCTTTTTTTTTTTTTTTTCCCTAGATATCTTGGGATTTATTCCTGACAGGACAGCCTTGAGCCTTGTCCACATCTCATCAAAGAGCTCACAATATAAATCCCAATGCAGCACCTGAATACTTATTGAAGGGAGCTGTTTCCATCACCTGCATGATGAGGAGCAGCTCTGTGGAGTCCAAGCTGTGATGCTTCCTTTATCTGGTCACCTTATCAAGGAAATGCAATCTGAACCTCACATCAGAACTCATTGCAACACACATTACAGTGGCTGTGAGATCAGCTGCAAGCCTGAAGCAGGGCAGTTCTGCTCAGCTAACCTTTATCTCTTCTTTTTTTGTTGTTGTTTTAGGTAATCAAGCTGAGCTGGTAGCAGACCTGAGCACTGGCAGTTGTCAAATGGGAATCACAGCATCACAGAAGGTTAGGAGCTGGAAGGGACCTCCAAAGCTCATCCAGTCCAAGCCCCCTGCCAGAGCAGGAGCACCTAGAGCAGGTCACACAGGAACACATCCAGCCAGGTCTTGAATATCCCCAGAGAGGGAGGCTCCACAACCCCCCTGGGCAGCCTGCCCCAGGGTTCTGTCACCCTCACAGGAGAAAAAAAAAAATCCTGATGATTCCATGGAACTTCCTCTGCCTCAGCTTCCACCACTGCCCCTTGTGCTGTCCTTGAGCATCACCCAGCAGAGCCTGGCTCCAGCCTCTGGGCACTGCCCCTGCACATCTTTATCAACATGAATGAAGTCACCTCTCAGGCTCCTCTTCTCCAAGCTCCAGAGCCCTCAGCTCCCTCAGGCTCTCCCGGTGAGGAAGATGTTCCACTACCTTCATCATTTTTGTGGCTCTGTACTGGACTCTTTCAAGCAGTTCCCTGAGGTCCTTCTTGTGCTGAGGGAACCCAGAACTGGACACAAGATTCCAGATACAGCCTCTGCAGGGCAGAGTAGAGGGAAAGGAGAAGTTCTTTCAAGCTCTGGGCAGCTGCAAGAAAGATCTTGAGGTGCTGGAGCATGTCCAGAGGAGAGCAACAAGACTGGGGAAGGGACTGGAGGGAAAGTTTGATGAGGAGAGGCTGAGGGAGCTGGGGGTGTTCAGCCTGGAGAAGAGGAGACTCAGGGGGGACCTTCTCACACTCTACAACTACCTGAAGGGAAGTTGTAGTCAGGTTGGGTGCAGTCAGGCTCTGCTCCCAGGCAACTTGTGCCAAGAGGAGAGGGCATGGCCTGAAGCTGTGCCAGGGGAGGGTTAGGTTGGATGTTAGGAAGCACTTCCTGATGGAAAGGGGAGTTAGAGACTGGAGTGGACTGCCCAGGGAAGTGGTGGAGTTGCTGTCCCTGGAGGTGTTTAAGGAGAGATTAGATGTGACACTCAGTGCCATGGTCTGGTGGATGTGGTGGTGTCAGGTCATAGGCTGGGCTGGAGGATCTCAGAGCTCTATTCCAGCCTCAATCATTCTGTGACTCTGTAATAACCTCAAAAGATAGAAGATCCCTCAAGTAGGACAATCCAGGCCATTTACAAAGCCTTGTACTGTCCCCATCCCCTAACCCCAGCACTAAACCTCTGCATTTCAGCAGTAGCAGCATTCCATCATTTACTCATGATGTGTATTTTTTTTCCCCCCTCCTCTACTTCACTCCAAGGGAGTAATGAGATTTGCTCATCAATTTATTCTACTTGATTTTTCAAGATTTGAACCCTTAGGCCAAACTAGCCAGCATATAATGAGAACCCTTAGGGATAGGCTCATATTAATTACTGGAATCTCAGCACTAAAAATAAGAGCAGAGCAAATCTTGAAAAAGGTTTCCTGTCTCATTTGAGTTAAATTCCTCTTTCAGAACTGGCACTGGGCACTCCCAGATAATTGCAGATTTAGTTCTCTTTCAATGAGTATTTCCTGTTTACAAAAATCACAGAGGGTGGGAAGGGAGCCTCAGAGGTCATCTTGCCCAACCCCTCTGCAGCCAACAGCCTCCAGCTAGATCAGGCTGCTCAATGCTCCATCAAGTTGCACCTTGAATGCCTCCAGGGATGGGGACTCAACTACCTTTTTGGGCAAACTGTTCCAATATTGCACCACTCTCATTGTGCAGAACTTCCTCCTGATGTCCAAATTAAATCTCTCTTGCTCCAGTTTCAAATCATTGTCCCTCCTCCCATCACCCTTCTGAGCAGTCCTTCCACAGCCTTCCTGGAAGCCTCCTTTATGTATTGAAATGCTGCCCTGAGGTCACCCCAAGCCTTCTTGTCTAGCCCCAACTCTCTCAGTCCATCTTCATAGAGGAGGTCAGAGACCTCTGACCATCTCTGTGGCCACCTCTGGACACACTCCAGCAGGTCCATGTCCTTCTTGAGTTTGGGACCCCACAGCTGGACACAGTGAGGTCTCTCCAGAGCAGAGCAGAGGGACAAAATCTCCTGTCTCAATCTGCTGGCCACACTTATTTTGATGCAGCCCAGGATGTGGTTTGCCTTCTGGTCTTCAAGAGCCCATTGCTGGCTTATGCCCAAACTCTTGTTCCTCCTTGTGCATCATCCACCTTCTGTCTGAAAATTCAACCACATTCCTGCATTGTTTTTTTAATTCTAAGATGGAATGGTTAACATCTCTTAGAAATAAATTATTTACACAACTGTGGTGGTGCAACACCAGAACAGGCTGTCCAGGGAGATTGGGGATGCCCTCTCCCTGGAGGTGGTCAAGACCAGGATGGATGAAGCCTTCAACAACCTGGGCTGGTGAGAATTGTCCCTGCCTATGGCAGGGGATGTTATACTATTTCTAATTGAAATGTGGGGGAGACCTCATTGCTCTCTACAGCTCCCCGAAAGGAGGTTGCAGTGAGGTGGGGGTTGGTCTCTTCTCCCTGGTATCAGATAACAGAGTGAGAGGAAGTGGCCTGAAATTGTGCCGGGTTGGAGATGAGGAACAATTTCTTTGCTGCAAGAATGGTCAGGGATTGGAAGAGGCTGCCCAGGGAGGTGGTGGAGTCTCCATCCCTGGAGATGTTCAAGAAATGTGTAGATTTGGCACTCTGGGACATGGTTTGATGGCTATGGTGGTGTTGGGTTGATGGTTGGACTCAATGATTTTAGAGGTCTTTTCCAACCAAAACAATTCTATGATTCCTTGATTTGAGTTCTGAATCCTGGATAGTTAAAAGCTGGAAACATCTAAGCCAAGGCTGGATCAAAAGCTTTGCAAAACAAGAGGCTGAATTCCAAACTTTGTAAACTCAAATCTTCCACAGCAGGAAACTGTGACCATAGGTTGAACTCTGAATGCCTCATTTGTTAATTACAAGCAATACATTTTAAGGTGCCCTCTGTTAACATCAGTTTCCATTTGGGACTGGATGTGGAGATGGACACAACAGAAAGGAGTAAGACCATAAAATAGAATATTGAAAGCATGGTGCTGAGACTGCTCAGGTAAAGTAAATTTTCTCAGAGCAGCTGGAAGCCCTGAAAATATCAGAAAATTGCTCTGCAAATCTATGAGACTCTCTCTGAGCTGTTAACAACTAAGTGTTAGAACCAAGAAGGAGAAAGCCTGGAAGAAGAAAAACATTTAGAGGATCTTGGAAGGGGGAGAAGGAGAAAAGGACACAAGAGAAGTTTTAACCAAGCAAATGAAATTCCTAGAAAATGAGTGGAATAATCAAATTTGATAGTTTGGGAAGGAAAAGGTGCAGGGTGTTTCAAGTGTGAGAAGGATTTTGATCATAGCTTAATGAGTGATGTATTTGAGATGAAAAATGAGTGACATATTTGAGGTGAAAAATGAGTGATATATTTTAGATGGAAAAATGAATATTTTAGATGGAAAAATGAATGATATATTTTAGATGGATAAAAAAAATAAAAGGTCAATGTGGACACAGAGTTAATTATAAAGTCAGAGGGGAAAGGGGAATCAGGCACTGGAATGGACTGCCCAGGAAGGTGGTGGAGTCAGCATCCCTGGAGGTGTTTAAGGAGAGATTGGACGTGGCACTTAGTGCCATGATCTGGTCCATGTGGTGGTGTTAGGTCATAAGCTGGGCTGGATGACCTCAGAGCTCTGTCCCAGCCTCAATAATTCTGTGATTCTGTTTACTTCCTGCAAGTTGGGAGACTTACAAAACCTGTGGCATACTTTGATAGGACTGGAATTGATTTGAGTTCTCTATTGCAGTACTTGGAGTATTGTAGTAAAGGACTTGCAGTGACAGGGTGAGGAGGAATGGATTGAAGCTTGAGAAGGGCAGATTTAGACTGAAGATTAGGAAGAAATTCTTGACACTGAAGGTGGTGAGAACCTGGAGCAGGTTGCCCAGGGAGTTTGTGGATGCCCCCTTCCTAGATGTGCTAAAAACCTTCCACTGGGCCAGGTGGTTCATGGGCATGCTCAGCCTGGACATGAACACCTCCAGGCAGCAATTGATTGAGTTCTTTATTACAGTACTTGGAGTACTGTAAAAAGACTTGCAGTGATAGGATGAGGAGGAATGGATTGAAGCTTGAGGAGGGCAGATTTAGACTGGAGATTAGGAAGAAATTCTTTAGTGAGGGTGGTGAGACACTGGAAGGAAAGAGGAATTGGAGAGAGGTTTGAATACTCTTTTTGTGTCTGCAGGTGGACACCAACATAAATTTGTAATATAATCATGCCACAAGGAAAAAAAATGCAACAAAAAACAAGAAACCAAGCAAAAAACAACCAACCAGACACCACAGGAACAACTTCTACTTTCAAGACCCACCTAGATGCATTCCCTGCTTTTGGCAGGGGGGATTGGACTGGATGATCTCTGGAGGTCCCTTCCAACCTCTAACATTCTGTGATTCCAGAGAGTGAGTTTCCCATTTTAAAGTTTGCAGAAGGACCCAGATCTGGGGGAGGGATAAATAAATAAATTGGGAATTCAGCAAAACATCCTAAGTTACCAAATGTGATATGATTTACTTAGGGAAAAGAGTTACCTAACCTTAAAGTAATGGCCTGACAACTCCTTGCAAACCTCTCACTGTCTGAGCTATCACTTGCGTTCATTTGCATAATGCTCAGATCAACTCATTAATCTCTGAAGGAAGAAGGAGCAAAACTTGTGAAAAAAAAAAAGATATTGGGTGTGAGCAGAGAAGGAAAAATGAAATGTCAATATTTGTTCAGCCAATCATTATGAGGGATTTTCTGTGGCACTCTTGCACAGTTATCCAGCAGCTGGTTAAAAGTTTTTCTTTCTGAAATCAGATGGAAATGCAGCATGTGGCATCAATTTCTGATGCTTCTCCTAAAGACTTCTACATGCTCCACTAAAGTGTTAAATAAAATAAAGACCTCTGAATGCTACCTTCCAGCCCCAGCTGTGCTCTAAGTCTATAATGCTCACATCTCCTTTTCCCACTTTCTTTGTTCCTTCCTCAGATTTCTGATTACTCCTCCCCCATTATACAGGTGAAGAGCCTGGAGAATAAATCCCATGAAGGAGCTGGGGATGATTAGTTTGGAAAGGAGGAGGTTGAGGGGAGACCTCATTGCTGTCCACAACTACCTGAAAGGAGGTTGAGGAGAGGTTGGTGCTGATCTCTTCTCACAGGGACTTAGTGATAGAACAAAAGGGAATGGCCTTGACCTACCCTCAAGGGTAAGTTCAGACTGGACAGGAGGAAAAAAAATTCTCAAAAAGAGTGTTCAGGGATTGGAATGTGGTGGGCAGGGAGGTGGTGGAGTCCCCAAGCCTGGCTGTGTTTGGAGGGGGTTTGGCTGTGGTGCTTGGGGCTGTGGTTTAGGGCTGAGCCTTGCAGAGTAGGGTTCTGGGTTGGACTTGGTGACCCTGAGGCTCTTTTCCAACCTGAATGTTGCTGTGATTCTGTGATCTTGCTGCTTTCTCCCCCAAACCCCAGAGAGGAAACAAGTGAAGCAGCTGTATAAAAATGGACATAATAGTACAAGAAGGTGAACATGGGACAGCTGCACCTGAGAGGCTGATCAGGGACAGTTGTGATTGCTGACTACAGATAGGCAGCAACAAGATGCATCCTTTGGGCTGAGCTTGGCAGCTGGTTTGAGACCCTGCTCAGAAGTGTAGCCTGAGAGAGTTGGGGCTGTTCAGCCTGGAGAAGAGAAGGCTCTGGGGAGACCTCAGAGGGGCCTTCCAGTAGCTGGAGGGGACTCCAAGAAAGCTGGGGAGGGACTTTTTGCAAGGGGTTGTAGTGACAGGACAATGGTTTTAAGCTATAACAGGGTAGATTTAGATTGGGCTTTAGGGAGAAGCTGCTTACAATGAGGATGGTGAGACACTGGAACAGTTTGTCTGGGGAAGTGATGGACATCCCACCACTGGAGGTGTTTAAGACCAGATTGGATGAGGCTTTGAGCAACCTGGGCTAGTGGAAGGTGTCCTGCCCATGGCAGGAGTTCAGAGCTAGATGATGTTGAAAATCCCTTCCAAACCAAATCATTCTATGACTCTATGATCCTGAAGGCCCCTTCCAACCCAAACCATTCCATGACTCCATGATCCTGAAGGCCCCTTCCAACCCAAACCATTCCATGACTCTATGATCCTGAAGGCCCCTTCCAACCATAACCATTCCTTGTTTTTATTCTGTTTCATAGACAGCAACATGCACATAAAATGTATGCTCATCACAGAAGGTTTTTGAAGCTTCATTAGCATCATCCCTGGATATAGGATGAAAAGAAAGCCTTAAAGGTAAGGAAAAATATCTACTGCTTTTTAATAAAGGTAAGAAGAAATCTACTGCTTTTTTATAAAGGTAAGGAAAAAAATCTACTCCTTTTTAATAAAGGTAAGGAAAAAATCTACTCCTTTTTAATAAAAGGTAAGAAAACCCTCCTGGTTTTTAGTTGTACAGGAGAAGCAAACCACTTACAAAATCAGAAGTGTAGTCACTGCAGGATGAAAATTGTAACAGATTTGAGGATGTACTCCAGAGCTACAACTTTTCATATTAATTTCAACCTCCCAGTTCACACAGGACACCAGAAGCCACAGTTGCCTGCATACTCTGTGCACCTTTCTCTCTCTAACCAAACATTTACAGCAACAACTCCCCCCCTAAAGAATCAGACACTCGAGGCTGGGCAGGGAAACTCGAGGCAGGTTCACACAAGGCAGGAGGCTTGCGGGAAAAAGGAGGCTTGAAAGCAAGGCAAGGCTTAAGCAAGGCTTGAGAAAAGTTTGAAGCAAGGCTTGAACAAAGTTTGGAGCAAGGCTTGAGCAAAGTTTGAAGCAAGGCTTGAGCAAAGTTTGGAGCAAGGCTTGAGCAAAGTTTGGAGCAAGGCTTGAGCAAAATTTGGAGCAAGGCTTGAACAAAGTTTGGAGCAAGGCTTGAGCAAGGCTTGAGGCAAGGCAAAGGTGACTACCAGGTCAACCTCTACATTCATCTGGCCAGCAACTGGTCCAATGGGGCACTGAAGCTAATGTGTAGCTGCCCAATTTCAAGGCATTCTGCCAGGCTTTAGATATAAAAGGTAGAAACAAAGGCCTTGTATCTGGGGGAGCAGGGGTCAGCTTACATGTTCTCACCCCAGATAAACAACTTGGTTACCAGCCAGGCAGGAGTCCTGTCCCCTTTGTTCTTTTTCCCGCCTTGCCCCTGTCTTTCTATGGGAAGGAGGAGAGAAAGGGACCTTGTCTAGATGTCTTAAGGCTTGTCTGGGTTTGTACTGGGCCATGTCATGGCCCTACCATGACAATACCACAATGAGCAGAGGGCTGGAGCACCTCTACTGTGAGGACAGACTGAGAGAGTTGGGGCTGTTCAGTCTGGAGAAGGCTCCCAGGAGACCTTCTTGTGGCCTTCCAGTATCTGAAGGGGGCTCCAAGAAAGCTGGAGAGGGACTTTTTAGGATCTTAGATAGGGACAGGACTGGGGGGAATGGAATAAAGCTGGAAGTGGGGAGATTCAGACCGGACGTGAGGAAGAAGTTCTTCCCCATGAGAGTGGTGAGAGCCTGGAATGGGTTGTCCAGGGAGGTGGTTGAGGTCCCATCCCTGGCCAGGCTGGATGAGGCAGTGGCCAGCCTGATGTAGTGTGAGGTGTCCCTGCCCGTGGCAGGGGGGTTGGAACTGGCTGAGTCTTGTGGTCCCTTCCAACCCTGACTGATTCTATGATTCTGTGATTCCAATATTGTTAAAAAAAAAAAAAGGTCAACATGGCTGCTCTTGTATGGAATAAAAAATAGTGAATAAATAACAAATAAATTAAATAAACACAATAAAATAAATGAAAAAAATATTGAGCAAAAAAATGTTAGTTTGGCTTCTTTCTTTTTTTTGTTTTTGTTTTTGTTTTTGTTTTTTTTTTTAATCTAATATGTATGTTCTGGTGGTTGAGAACTAACTGAGGCTTCTGTAACACATCAGGTGGCATTGGAGTGAGTTTACTGGAGAAGTGTATTTGCTTAACCCCTCCCAGGGAAACGTTGTGCAAAGGATTTGTAAATGTGGAAGCCTTGGGGAGCGGGGCTGCATTAGCAGCTTGCAAAGGTAGCCTCAGTAATTCACAGCTCAACAAAAGCTGAATGGGAGAAGAATTGTGCCTGACACAATAAATTCTGAAAACAAATGCAGGAGCTCCATCTTCTGGGGCAAAGGATGCATTGGCAGCTCCTTGTAGTGAAAGTGACACTGATGAGGGGACAGAGTCTGCTCAGCAAGTTTGCTGATGACACCAGAATGGGAGGCTTGGCTCTGACACCTGAAGGCTGTGCAGCCATCCAGCAAGACCTGGATGGACCAAGAGCTGGGCACAGAGGAACCTAATGAGGTTCAACAAGGACAAGTGCAGGGTCCTGCAGCTGGGGAGGAAGAATAAACTGCAGCAGGACAGGTTGGGAGGGGATCTGCTGGAGAGCAGCCCTGTGGAGAGGGAGCTGGGAGTGCTGGTGGATAACAAATTATCCACGGGACAGCAATGTGCCCTGGTGGTCAAGAAGGTCAATGGGATCCTAGAGTGTGTAAGGAAGATTGTGCCCAGCAGATCAAGGGAGGTTCTCCTCCCCCTCTACTCTGCCCTGCTGAGACCTCATCTTGGGTGCTGTGTTCAGTTTAGGGCTCCCCAGTTCAAGGGGGACAGGACCTGCTGGAGAGGGTCCAGTGGAGGGCTATGAGGATGATTAGGGGACTGGAGCACTGCCTGCGGAGGAGAGGCTGAGGGCCCTGGGGCATTTCAGTCTAGAAAAGAGAAGTCTTAGAGGGGATTTAATAAATATTTATGAATATCTGAGGGCTGGGGGTCAGGAGGGAGGGGACAGGCTCTGCTCACTTGCTCCCTGTGATAGGACAAGAGCAATGGATGTAAGCTGCAGCACAGGAGGTTCCAACTCCACACAAGGAGGAACTTCTTTACTGTAAGGGTCACAGAGCGCTGGAACAGGCTGCCCAGAGAGGTTGTGGAGTCTCCTTCTGTGGAGACTTTCAAGGCCTGTCTGGATGTGTTCCTGTGTGACCTGAGCTAGATTCTGTGGTCCTGCTCTGGCAGGAGGGTTGGAGAAGAGACCAGCACCAAGCTCTCCACAACCTCCTTGCAGGGAGCTGCAGACAGCCAGGAGGTCTCCCCTCAGCCTCCTCTGCTTCACACTAACCATCCCCAGCTCCTTCAGTCTCTCTCCAGCACATTTCTTCTGCAGGCCCTTCCCAGCTTCCTTGCCCTGCTCTGCCCTGGCTCCAGCACCTCCACATCTCTCTGGCATTAAGCTGCCCAAAGCTGGACACAGCACTCCAGGTGTGGGCTGAGCAGAGCTGAGTGCCAGGGGGACAATCCCCTCCCTGCTCCTGCTGGACACAGCATTGCTGATCCCAGCCAGGAGGCCTTTGGCTTTCTTGGCCACCTGTGCACACTGCTGGCTCCTCTTCAGCTGCTTGCCCATCAGCACCCCCAGGTCCCTTGCTGCCAGCAGCTTTTAGCCACACTGCCCCAAGCCTGGACCATTGCTGGGGGTTGTTGTGGCCCAAGTGCAGGACCTGGCACTTGGCCTTGCTGACCATTAACTTTGGCCATGGATCCAACCTATCCATGTCCCTCTGTAGAGCCTCCCTACCAGGTTTAAAAGGAAGGACATATAGATATATATTTTTTTGGGTTTTTTTGGTTTTTTTTTTAATCCCAAGCAAGTTTAAGGTTTGCAAAACATGCAAATTCTTGATCTATAATATTTCTCTATCATTTTCTTCACTTCCTCTCACACAACATCAATGTTTGTAAGCAGGCTGGCAGTATTATTTCAGTGTTATTGCCCTATGCTATTTTTCTATTGAGCTACACACATTAAATTGACTGCAAGCAGTTCCAGATTTATCTTCTCCATTAGAGGTCAGCAGAAGACTGTTTATGTATACAGGATCTGAAGAGCTCCCAGTACTTCTTAAAATTCCAGGTCATTAAGCATGCAGCAAGCAGGAAAAAAAGGTGAATTTGAGATTCTGGGTGAGAAAAAGCCAAGCCTTTGATTTCACAAGAACTATTGAATGGTCCACCTGGAATAACTTCATTGTGGAATCATTTTGGACCAACTGAGGCTTGAGGGGGTTCTGGGCAACCTGATCTAGTTGAGGATGTCCCTGCTGACTGCAGGGGGGGTTGGAGTGGATGAGCTTTGCAGGCCCCTTCCAACCCAGCCCATTCTATGTTTGTGTGATGGAGAGTTGGGATGAGGTTCCTTGGTTTGTCTCCATGTGTTCAGCACTGCTGGTTGAGCTGAGAATTAAACCAGTGAAAGAGAACACAACCACATGTTAAAGGCAATGTTTTTAAGCAACAAGAAAGGAGCTGTCATGCACTTTGTCAGACTTGCTTCAAATAAACCTCAGACTATGGAGGTCCCTTCCAACCCAACCCATTCCATGATTCTATGAACCCCAGGACTCTGTGTGTGTTTCTGTACCAATGGATCTTCCTTTCTCAGCTTGGCAAGGCTCTGACCAGCCCTCTTAATGTGGCAGACTTAACAGATAGCCTGTATTTCAAGCCAAAGAGAGCAGCCTTCTCTTCTCGGTGGTGCAGCTGCCTCTGAAGCACAATCTACAACAGCAACTTCTTTACCCTTCCGTGTGCCAAGACTCAGATCACTTACAAGAGTTCTGGGATGCACACAGTTACAACATGAAAACTAAAGGCAGCATGGGCAGAGTCATGCAGAGTAAAAACGTCTAGTAAGATTCTTCTTCTGGAAGAGGAGGTTCAGGGCTNGGTTGAGGCTCCACCCCTGGAGATATTCAAGGTGGAGATATTCAGGGCTGTGGGCAGCCTGATCTAGTTGGGGGTGACTGAATAGGGAATTGGACTGGATGAGCTTTGGAGGTCCCTTCCAAGCCTGACCATGCTCTGACTGTATGGTTAGGCAGGATTCACTGCTTCCTATTATTTTTGGACACAAGAAGCAGTTGGTTTGCAGGTGCTGCCAGCATCATTTTTCTATTTCTTCTCCATGACCTTCCAGTGCAGTGAAAAAAAAACAAAAAAACAAAACCCAAAACCCCAAACCTGACTGGTTTAGAAAAGAGTAAACTAAATTACCAGCCCAAATATTTATCAGTT
>VXBD01006469.1:0-34125 GCA_013399975.1 Indicator maculatus | reverse complement strand
TGGTTTAGATAGGCATGAGGTGTAGGGTGACAGGTTGGACTCTATGATCTTTGAGGTCTCTTCCAACCTTCTTGATTCTATGATTCTATGAATACTTCACCACTGCTCTGGTAACTAACTTCCTGAAGGGCAGGCAGAACGTTTTCCCTCACCTGTCCTCCTCTCTCTCTCACAAAATCTATGGGTTGATTTCTGTCACAGCTGAAAATCTGCAGTTTGCTGCCTCTCTAAAACAGGATTGTTTTGCAAATTTTCACACCAAAAAATACCCTGCAAGCAGAGTGACAGATTTGCTACTGCTAAATGAGCATCACAGGAAGAATTACAAAATGCTCCATACTCAGCTTGCAGAGAGCTTTCCCCTGCTTCCCCCTCCCACCCAGTACATTATTCTGCAGCATGATTTTAATGCCTTGTGGTGCTGAATATTGTAGAACAAAATGTTGAAAATTTGCCAGGGAAAGGAGAACTAAGTGACTCTGTGATCTTTCAGTGCCATGCCATCAGAAGATGGTGGGAAATCTGCATGCAGGCTGAAAGGCTTTTTGAAAGCCACTCAAATGTATTTATATGACATAATTTGATATTTCAATCCTCACATTTCCTGGGTTGCTTCAGGCCCCTCAAGCCAAGAAGAACATTGAGGAGCTGGAGCAGGTCTAGAGAAGGACAACAAAGCTGAGGAAGGGTTTGGAGAACAGGGCTGGCAAGGAGCAACTGAGGGAGCTGGGGGTGTTTGGTATGGAGAAGAGGAGGCTGAGGGGAGACCTCATTGCTCTCTACAGCTCCCTGCAAGGAGGTTGAAGTGAGCTGGGGGTTGGGCTCTGCTTCTAGTCTCAGGTGATAGAAGGAGAGGAACTGACCTGAAATTGTGCCAGTGGAGGGTTAGGATGGAGATGAGGAAAAAAATTTCTTTGCTGCAAGAGTCATCAGGGATTGGCACAGGCTGCCCAGGGAAGTGGTGGAGTCCCCATGCCTGGAGGTGTTCAAGAAAGGTGTGGCCATGGCACTTTGGGACTTGTTTTAAAGGCCATGGTGGTGTTGGGTTGATGATTGGACTGGAAGATCTTAGAGGTCTCTTCCAACTAAACAATTCTAGGATTCTATTATTATCCTTAAGAAAAAACAACAACAACAAAACTAACAGCAAACAACCCAATAAAAAATAAATTAAAAAACAAAAATAAAAATGACACAAAACCAAAACAACAACAAAGAAACAAACAACACTGTTGTGGTTTAAGCTTTCCCAGCATCTCTAAGGCCAAATGGAACAGACTTAGATTGCTTCTCCTCTCCCTTTTTGTTTTCCCTGTAGGGGAGAGCAAATCAGGCAGAAGAAAAGAGAGGTAAAAAAAAAAAATCACAGAAATCTTGAATCCATTTGGAAGTAAAAAGGTAAGTTCAACAAAATGTAAAAGGCACTTGAGTGAAAGGAAGGTTACAGAGGTATAAGAAAAAAGGGTAAATGAAAATATGCCCAAAACCTGGCACAGCTGGCAAGGGATTCTTTGGCTGCAATGTGGATTCTGTTTAGATGTAGTCCTTAAGAGTTTGGATGAAGCATGGGACAGGTTCCACCATGTGGTCACAGCAACAGGAGGAGCAGCAAGAAGTCTGGGGGGCAGGTGAGGGGAAGGAGAAGAGAGAAACAGGCAATGGCTCCTCTTAAATAGGCTGTGGACAAGAAGTGGGAGTGGAATAGACTTTGACCCCTGGGAGGCGGAACCAAGTCTTTCTGCCCACCTGGGTCTGGTTTCTTTGTCCACCTGGGGACTAGGTTCTTTCCAGCCCACCTCCTCCTGGGTTGGGTGTAACCTGGCACTAACACCAACCAAAAAAAAAAAGAAAACCAATGGGGGGAAAAAATCAAAATAATCAAAACCAATAATGACAAAACCCCACAACAGTTGTTGTGAAATCTAAGTAAGAAATAAAAAAAAAAAAAATCCATTTGGAAATCATTCCAGAATCTAAATTCCATGTGTTTTATTCAGGTTTAATTACATTTTGCATTATATGCTTTATCCAGGTTTAATTACATTCTGCATTATATGTTTTATTCAGGTTTAATTACATTTTGCATTATATATTTTATATATATATATAGTATATATGCATTATATTCAGGTTGATTTACTTTTTTTTCCCTCATTATATTAAAGCAAGAATTTATTTAGTTATTTTTTTACCCCTCCCCATTTTAAAAGAAAGTGGATTTTGGTTTGGTTTCTCTACAAACCAGCCCACTTGTCACTGAGATGAGCAAAATAATGAATTGCAAAGGGAGGGAACTCAGCAAAGCATGAGACCATTTAGCAAAATATTTATACATCCCCACGAAGGTCATTTGAGTGCAAATGTGACATTTTGAGCTGGGTGGCTGCAGTGAAAACTAAATCAATCAGAACCCATTTATCACTTAGCAAGGAAATTTCATGTTTATCTCCATTCTCCTTCTCATTTAAAGAGGTCTTGTGCCTGTAATTATTGCCTTTGAGTTTCACCTTCCTACTTTTTCCAGGCGATTTAGCTTTTTTTATTTTCTTTTTTTTTATATAATTTTTTTTCCCTTCCTTACATCTGATCTACTTAAGGGTCTGTTCTCCTGGAACAAATACTTATTAAAATGAAATTAATAACCCAGCTTCAGTCCTAGTATCTTTAAAAAATGGAATTCCATAGCATTTGGCACAGTTGCTATATATTTAGCATTGCCTTTATACCCTTTTTTCAGCTAATTTAAGCAAGTAGGCAAACTGTGGGCTCCAGCTTCACCTTCCAAACCTAAACTCTTCTCTTGCCTGGGTTTTTACTTAGGGGGATTGGTTAAATAAGGACAATTTCCTTTCTGTGCTCTGGGTTTCTACTAAGGGGTATTGGTTAAATAAGGACAATTTCCTTTCTGTGCTCTAAATTGAAGGGGCCTATGAGAAAGCTGGTGAGGAACTTTTTACAAGGGGTTGTAGTGATGAGGTGAGAGGGAATGGATTGAAGCTAGAAAGCAGCCCTGAGGAGAGGGACTTGAGGGTGCTGGGGGAGGAGAAGCTCAGCAGGAGCTGTCAATGTGCACTTGCAGCCCAGAGAGCCAAGCAGAGCCTGGGCTGCAGCAGGAGAAGTGTGGCCAGCAGGGCCAGGGAGGGGATTCTGCCCCTCTGCTCCACTCTGCTCAGACCACACCTGGAGTACTGCATCCAGTTCTGGAGCCTCTGTTCCCAAGAGGGATCTGGACATGCTGGAAGGTGTCCAGAGCAGGGCCGTGAGGATGAGCAGAGGGCTGGAGCTGCTCTGCTCTGAGGACAGACTGAGAGAGTTGGGGTTGTGCAGGCTGGAGAGGAGAAGACTCCCAGGAGACCTTCTTGTGGTCTTCAAGGATCTGAAGGGGGCTACAAGAAAGCTGGGGAGGGACTTTTTAGGATCTCAGGTAGTGATAGGACTGGGGGGAATGGAACAAAGCTGGAAGTGGGGAGATTCAGACTGGACATGAGGAAGAAATTCTTCCCCATCATAGTGGTGAGAGCCTGGAATGGGTTGTGCAGGGAGGTGGTTGAGGCTCCATCCCTGGAGGTGTTTGTAGCCAGGCTGGAGGTGGCTGTGGCCAGCCTGATGTAGTGTGAGGTGTCCCTGGCCATGGCAGGGGGGTTGGAACTGGCTGAGCCTTGTGGTCCTTTCCAACCCTGACTGATTCTATGATTCTAAGATGGAGGGGAGCAGATTTAGACTGGAGATCAGGAAGAATTGTAGGGCAAATCCATTACTTCACTTGGGAGATGATGCTAGCACCTCACTGTTCTCAAGGGGAAACTCCTGGATTCCAGTTGGAGTGTCCCCAGGAGTGACTTGTCCCCATTACCCTTTGTCTTTTCCATGGGATTGGAGACCCTCTTACAAGAAATATCTGGATGTGCTGGAAGGTGTCCAGAGAAGGGCCACATGGGGATGGTCAGAGGGCTGGAGCTGCTCCGCTATGAGAACAGACTGAGAGAGTTGGGGCTGTGCAGGCTGGAGAGGAGAAGGCTGCCAGGAGACCTTCTTGTGGCCTTCCAGGATCTGAAGGGGGCTACAAGAAAGCTGGGGAGGCACTTTTTAGACTGTTGGGTAGGGATAGGTCCAAGGGGAATGGAGCAAAACTAGAAATGGGTAGGTTCAGATTGAATGTCTCAACCTACTGTCCCTCTTAGAATGAAAAGACATAATTATGAATAATCCCCCAACTCCTTTTGTCTCTTCATGGTTAAATATTTTGGTTTGGTTTGGTTTTACACAATTATTCACAATTATTAATATTCCCAAACCCTTTGCCTCTTCATGATTAAATATTTTGGTCTGTTTTGGTTTCACACAACTATTAATAATTCCAAACCCTTTGCCTCTTCATGGTGAGGAATTTTGGTTTGATTTGGTTTTACACAACTATTAATAATCCCAAACTCTTTTTATCTCTTCATGATTAAATATTTAGATTTGGTTTTATACAACTCTTAATAATCCCCGACCCTTTTTTCTCTTCATGATTAAATATTTTAATTTGGTTTTACACAGCTATTAATAATCCCAAACTCTTTTTTCTCTTCATGATTAAATAGTTTGGTTTGATTTGGTTTTGCACAACTATTAATAATCCCAAACCTTTTTTTCTCTTCACGATTAAATATTTTAATTTGGTTTTATGCAACTATTAATAATCCCAGACCCTTTTTTCTCTTCATGATTAAATATTTTTGGTTTGTTTTTTCACAACTATTATAATCTCAAACCCTTTTTTCTCTTCATGATTAAATGTTTTGATTTGATTTGGTTTTGCACAACTATTAATAATCCCAAACCTTTATTTTCTCTTCATGATTAAATATTTTGATTTTATTTGGCTTTAAGTAGCTATTAATAACCCCAACCCCTTTTTTTCTCTTCCTGATTAAATGTTTTGGTTTGATTTGGTTTTACACAACTATTAATAATCCCAGACCCTTTTTTCTCTTCATGATTAAATATTTTTGGTTTGTTTTTTCACAACTATTATAATCTCAAACCCTTTTTTCTCTTCATGATTAAATGTTTTGATTTGATTTGGTTTTGCACAACTATTAATAATCCCAAACCTTTATTTTCTCTTCATGATTAAATATTTTGATTTTATTTGGCTTTAAGTAGCTATTAATAACCCCAACCCCTTTTTTTCTCTTCCTGATTAAATGTTTTGGTTTGATTTGGTTTCACCCAGCTCTTAATAATTCCAGCCCCACTGTCTCCTCATGGTTCAGCATGTTGTGTTTTGTTGCTCAAATACAATTCTGTGCTGAACATTCCAAAACATCCCAGCCATTAGAAACCTCCTCAAGCCATTTATCTGCCTTTTTTTTATACTTCCCTAAACCACTCCAGGGTGCCCATTACTGGCTGCTATCAGTATGCATGCAAAACCCAGTGTGGGTGAGCTGTGTTAATATTATGCTTCAGCAGCACACCCTGGAGTGTCTTCTTGCTTAACTGATGGAAAGGTCAAACATCAGGAGCAGGCTGTCATGTTTCACAGAATATTCTACATTATCAGTCTCTGGTACCTCATCCTTGTGGGAAAAATCGATGCAAGAAGAGGGGGGGGAAAAAAAATATAGCAAATATGATTCAATTAAGTCAGGATTTTGTTCAAGTGCTGGTGTGCAGCAGAATCTTGTAGTTCTCTTTGGGTAAGTGAGAAAGGTTGTTAAGAGAGAGTAAATGTTGTAAAGAGAGTTGTCAGAAATCATGTCTCAGCAGTAAAACCTCCCATCAAGAATTTTATTGGGTTCTAATAGAGCAAAATAAAAGGAAAGGAGTGAGCCTTAGTGAGCCTTGCAGGGGCTGAGGTGTTTACTGCAGAATCACAGACTGACAGGCAGGCTGGGAAAGACCCTGGGGATCATCATCAAGCCTACTCTACTGAAGGAGAGATCTTAGATGAGTCTGTTTTATATTAATCTGTTCAGAATAATGGTAGATTTAGCTATCAAAAACCCAGGTATGGAAGCCAGGGTAACAGGAACTGAATGGATGTATGGAAACCAGAAGTCTGAGGGACAGGATGAGCATCTACCACAGTCACAGTCTCACAGCATATTAGAGGTTGGAAGGGACATCAAGAGATCAGCAGATCCAACCCCCCTGCCAGAGTAGCATCACTTAGGGTAGTCCACCCAGGAATTCATCCAGGTGGGGTTGGAAAGGCTCCAGAGAAGGAGACGCCACAACCCCCCTGGGCAGCCTGCTCCAGGGCTCTGTCACCATCACTGGAAAGAAGTTTCTCTTCATGATGGGCTGAAGTCTCTCTGTTCAAGTTTGAACTCATTGTTCCTTGGCTTATCACTGTGAACCACCCAAAAGAGCCTGGCCCCCTCCACTTGACACCCACCCCTCACATATTGATAGACATTGATCAGATCCCTCTCAGTCTTCTCCAGACTAAACAGCCCCAGGGCTCTCAGTCTCTCTCTTCACAGGGGTGATGCTCAAGTCCCCAAATCCTCCTCCTGGCTCTCCCTTGGACCCTCTCCAGCAGGTCTCTGTCTCTCTTGAACTGGGGAGCCCCAAACTGGACACAGGATTGCAGCTGTGGTCTCACAAAGTGCTTTGTGAATTGAAAGAAGGGAAGATGTGAACCCTGGACTTTGTATTTAGGATCTTGCAGCCTGCTTTACCATGCAGGAAGAAAGCTGCCACACAACAATGTAATCATAGAATCATAGAGTTCTCAGGGTTGGAAGGGACCTCAAGGATCAGCCAGTTCCAACCCCCCTGCCATGGGCAGGGACACCTCACACCACAGCAGGTTGCTCACAGCCACCTCCAGCCTAGCTGCAAAAACCTCCAGGGATGAGGCTTCCACCACTTCATGAGAAGGTGAGAAGAGACCAGCACCAAGCTCTCCACAACCTCCTTTCTGGTAGCTGTAGACAGCCAGGAGGTCTCCCCTCAGCTTCCTCTTTTCCAAACTAACCATCCCCAGCTCCTTCAGTCTCTCTCCAGCAGATTTCTTCTCCAGGCCCTTCCCAGCTTCCTTGCCCTGCTCTGCCCTGGCTCCAGCATCTCCACATCTCTCTTGCACTGAGGTGCCCAAAACTGGACACAATACTCAAGGTGTGGCCTCCCGAGAGCTGAGTGCCAGGGGACAATCCCCTCCCTGCTCCTGCTGGAAACCTCATGAGATTCAGCCAGAGGCAGACTTTTAAGCAGAAGAGCATATTTAAAATTCAGCATAGCCATCCACACCACAGCAACTCAAGCAGAACTTGAATTACCAGTAAGAGATGAGCTGAAATTCATAGAATGGTTTGGGTTCAACCTTGGAGATCATCCAATTCCTACTCCCTTGCCATGGGCAGGGATACCTCACACAAGACCAAGTTACTCCAGCCATATTCCCCTAAGAAAACTTACAAACCCATCTGACCTGATATTTTAGCATGCATGTCAAGTCCTCAGATTCTTAACTCACACATTATTTTGTTTTCACAGACAGAAAAGTGGTTCTAGAAACAGAAGGAAGATGCAGTGCAAGGGAACAGATTCTGCAGTGGCTCAAGAACCAGAAGCAGGCAGTCCTCCTCTTCCTTTTTCATCATGCAGTCACTCATGCACTGCAGATTTTCTCTCCTTCTACATCTCTGTTAACATTATTCTTGCTCTCCTTGACTCTTCTCTTGCACTTTTCCTCTTCGTTTACTCTCAGAAAGTCTTTTATTCCACCTTATCAAAGCAGATGATGGTTATTGAATGTGACAAGCAGTTTTCTCCCTCGGTTTCAGAGGTGCTGTGGGGAGGGATTGCTGTGCTGCAGGCATTCAGCTGTCTGGATTTGCTACCAAAGCCATCTGCACTTTAGTTCTGGAGATCAAGTGGTTTCCTTCCTAAGGAGATCTTTTTTATTCCAATAGTCTCGGGGGGACTATCCTAAGTGATGCTGCTCTGGCAGGAGGGTTGGACCTGGGGATCTGTTGAGGTCCCCCAACCTCTGATGTATTGTGAGACTGTGACTAGGGGGACTGAACAAAGTTGGAAGTGGGTAGATTCAGGCTGAGAGGGATCTGATCAATATCTATCAATATGTGAGGGGTGGGAGACAAGGGGAGGGGGCCAGGCTCTGTTGGGTGGTGCACAGTAATACAACAAGGACCTATGGATACAAACTTGAACACAGAAGGTTTCATTCCACCATGAGGAGAAACTTCTTTACAGTGAGGGTGACAGAGCCCCCCTTCTTGGCCCCCAGGGCACATTGCTGTGCCATGCAGAACTTGCTGCCCACCAGCACTCCCAGCTCCTTCTCCTTGGGGCTGCTCTCCAGCAGATCCCTTCCCAACCTGTCCTGCTGCAGTTGATTCTTCCTGCCCAGCTGCAGGATTCTGCACTTCTCCTTCTTGACCCTCAGTAGGTTCCTCTGTGTCCAACTCTCAGTCTGTCCAAGTCTTGCTGCACAGCCTTCAGGTGTCTCAGCCAAGCTTCCCATCATCAGCAAACTTACTGATCAGACACTGTCTGTCTGTCATTGACAAAGATGTTGAACAGGACCAGACCCAGCACTGACACCTGGGGGACTCCACTGGTTGCAGCTCTCCAGCTGGACCTGGCACCACTGATCACCACTCCTTGCACTCTATTTTGCAACCAGATCCTAATCCATCTCATTGTCCTTCTACCCCACACTTCCTCTGAGCTTACACCCTGGAAAGTGTCACCTTTGGTATTTCATTCCCAGAATCCCTCTATCTCTATAAAATTGGCTGCAAGAGTTCAATTCTCTCTTTTCTCCCTCCTGCCTGATCTCTCTGGTGGGAGTCCTTATCTGGCAACCTGGGGAAGTATCTCAGGCCTGGTTGTGGTCTTCAGAGACCTGATTCCTTTGTCCTGAGCAATTCTGACCTCCTTAGACCTAATGGAAGGGAGGCAAGGAGGAGGGAGGAGGCAGGGAGGGGGAGGGGGACTGTGGAGAAAAGGATCACTGAGGCTTGTGGTTTAGTCTGGTTGGGGGGAAGGTGTTTTGAGGATGTTCCTGAACCCTTTATGTGTATTAGCTGTTTAGGATTGATGCATTCTGTATATTTTCTGTATATTTTTTGATTATAATTCTGTATTTCTCTCCAATTCAATTTATTTTACTCTTATGGGGGAGGTGTGATGGTTTAAAACAGGAGGGGGGAGTATGTGTGTGTCGGTGTGAGCTGAAATTCCCCCCCCACCGACAATAACCAGGCTAGCCCAGTCTGGAAGCAAATGAAAGCTGTATTTACAAGCAGAATCTACAATCTAGGATGAAATGCAATGAATATGTACAAATATACAAAATTCACAACACTCACAAATATATACAGTGAACAGAAAATCACAACCAATCTCCCTTTGCTTCCCCCCAAAGGGACCCTTCCCGAAGGAGCCTCCCTCCCAGGAGCTTCCCCCTCAGACCCCCCTGGACAGAAAGCAGAGTTAGTTAAGCAGAAAAGTTGTTAACTTAGCTGCCAAGGTCAGTGTGTTATCTTCGGCGAGAAGAGAAGAAGGAGAAGAAGGAAACCGCAGTCACTGCAGAACGCAGAATGCAGAGTGCCCCACTTTGTTTTGGGTAATAGTTCTTAAACATTTCTATCTATCCAATGGAAGTGTTTAGAACAATCAGTATTTTGCTTTCTTACACCCAATAGTGACTTATTTACACTCTTTCACTTTCTCTGTTTTGAACTTTGCAAGGAAAAATTAAAAAGACAGTTTCAAACCATCACAATGTGTAAAATTATATCTGCCTGCTCTTAAAATGAAGACAATGGTTTAAAATGTTTTTTTTTTCCCTGTTCATTCATTATGAATAATAATAATTGAAAAAAAAAGTATTTACCTAAGGAAGCTTTTAATTACAGACGTGATTTGAACTGAAACCACTGATGGCACAGCAGTGCTAGAGGAGACCTGTGTGCTCCCTGTGCTGTCACATATTCCCCCTCTCATCATCATCTCCCTGTCTCTTCTGATCAATTTGTTGTGCCACACCACACATCACCCTGTGAAGCACTCAAAGCCTCCTCTGTGAGTTAAGTAAGAGCCTGTGTGACCCAAATAGAATCAGAGAGTTGTGAGAAGAGACCTTTAAGGTCATCAAGTCCTACCAACAGCCTCAGACCACCCTTAAATTGTTATTTTCTGCACAGCTAAGTGCAGACATCTACAACATCCTCTCTGTTAATAAACCAAACCAGGACATTGCTGAAGATTCCCTTAAAATCTTTCCTAAGGAGTTCAAGGAGATGAAATCAGACTCCCATAAAGTAAAAAGAATATCAAATATGTTGCTTAGGCTTTCATAAAAAATGGGAAAAAACTTCTCCTTTACAAGGCTGAGAGACCTAGACTCTCAGTCTTCTCTTTCGAAGGCTAAACAGCTCTAGGTCTCTCAGCCTTGCAAAGGAGAAGTTTAGCCTTGGAAAGAGAAGACTGAGAGGAAACCTTCTGAATGTTTATAAATACCTGAAGGGTGGCTGGTAAGAGGCAGGGACCAGGCTATTTTCAGTGCTGCCCTGAGATAAGACAAGGAGCAATGGACACAAACTGGGACACTTCAACATGCGGAAAAGCTTTGCTGGGAGGGTGCTGGAGCCCCAGAGCAGGCTGCCCAGAGAGGTTGTGGAGTCTCCTTCTCTGGAGACTTTAAAGAGCCATCTGGGTGTGTACCTGTGTGGTCTGCACAAGGTGATGCTGCTTTGGCAGGGGGGGGTTGAACTCAGTGATCTTCAGAGGTCTCTTCTAACCTCTACCATTCTATGATTCTGTCATAGTCTCCTCCCCTTGAGTCCTGTGTCCAGTTCTGGGCTCCTCAATTTAAGAAGGATATTGAGAGACTTGAATGTGTCCAGAGAAGGGCAATGAGGCTGGTGAGGGGTCTGGAACACAGCCCTGTGAGGAGAGGCTGAGGGAGCTGGGGGTGTTTAGCCTGGAGAAGAGGAGGCTCAGGGCAGACCTCATTGCTGTCTACAACTACCTGAAGGGAGGTTGTAGGCAGGTGGGGCTTGGGCTCTTCTCCCAGAATGAGGGGGGACAGTCTCAAGTTGTGCCAGGGGTGGTCTAGGCTGGGTGTTAGGAGGAAGTTCTTCACAGAGAGAGAGATTTGCCATTGGAATGTGCTGCCCAGGGAGGTGGTGGAGTCCCCATCCCTGGAGATGTTCAAGAGAAGCCTGGATGAGGCACTTAGTGCCATGGTCTGGTTGATTGGATAGGGCTGGGTGATAGGTTGGACTGGATGAGCTTGGAGGTCTCTTCCAGCCTGGTTGATTCTATGATTCCATGATATCTACCTAAATACATTACAGCACAGGGAAGATGGCACTAGATGATCTGTAAAGTCCCTTCCAACTCAAGCCATTCCATGATACTCAGAAAACTACATGACAGAGAGTTTTATTTTCATTTTATTCCAGGAACTAAAGCCAGAGGTGGAAGGACATTTCAAACCATTTCAACCTTTCATCTATAGAAGGACTCCCTTTAATTACTTTGTTCCAGAAGAGCTTTGGCTACTTTGCTTTTATCCCCAGTCATGGTGTTTTGATGCAAGCTTAGCACACCTCCTTTGATTCCATTACCAACATCAAAGGCAGAGGAAGCCAAGGTTGTATTTGCATAGGGGGCAGTGAGGTTTCAGAGAGGAGCTTGGTACCCCTTACCAGTAAATGGATTATTTCCATTTGAAGATGCAAATATTTCTGTGGGAGCATGAAGCTGGAAATCCACTTCTTATTCAGGAAAATTAGGTTAAACACAGCAATTCTGAGCACACTCAATGAGGACCTAACATCCCTGGCTCACAGAAATGTGCCTAATGCACAGGGATTAGAGAGGGGAAAAGGAACTCAGTGAATAAAGTGGTATAAAAACTATATATAGATATAACTCTTTGAGTGTTTTAAAGTTTCCCTTGGGTTTTGTGGTGCTGTTTGTTTTGACTTTGAATGGGCAACAAGCTCCAGGGATGGCAGCAGCAGAGAGACAGACAGACAGACACAAGCCTTATGAGAATAAATCTTAGGAGGAGCAATTGAGGGAGCTGGGGATGGTTAGTTTGGAAAAGAGGAAGCTGAGGGGACACCTCCTGGCTGCCTACCTGAAAGATCATTGTAAAGAGGTTGGTGCTGGTCTCTTCTCACAGGTAATGAGTGATAGAACAAGAGGGAATGGCCTCAAGCTAGGACTGGGTAGGTTTAGACTGGACAGTAGGGAAAAAAAATGCCAGCAAGGGTGGTCAGGGGTTGGAATGTGCTGGGAAGGGAGGTGGTGGAGTTCCCAAACCTGGCTGTGTCTGCAGGTGGTTTGGATGCGGTACTTGGGGCTGTGGTTTAGGGGTGAGCCTTGCAGACTAGGGCTCTGGGTTGGACTTGGTGATCCTGAGGGTCTGTTCCAACCTGAATGTTGCTGTGATTTCCTTAGGAAGCACAACTGAAATAATTTACTTTTCCCTCTTGCACCAAGGGATATTAAAAAACTTTTTCATCCTTACTGTGGTCTGATAGATAAAATATGCCTCTTCTGTTTGCCATCTTCTTTTCCAAAGCTAGTCCAGACATCTGACTGGCTGGAGAGCAGCCCTGAGGAGAGGGACTTGGGGGTGCTGGGGGAGGAGAGGCTCACCAGGAGCTGTCAATGTGCACTTGCAGCCCAGAGAGCCAAGCAGAGCCTGGGCTGCATCAGGAGAAGTGCGGCCAGCAGGGCCAGGGAGGGGATTCTGCCCCTCTGCTCAGCTCTGCTCAGACCACACCTGGAGTACTGCATCCAGTTCTGGAGCCTCTGTTCCAAGAGGGCTATGGACATGCTGGAAGGTTTCCAGAGAAGGGCCATGAGGATGAGCAGAGGGCTGGAGCTGCTCTGCTGTGAGGACAGACTGAGAGAGTTGGGGTTGTGCAGTCTAGAGAAGAGAAGGCTCTGAGGTGACCTTCTTGTGGCCTTCCAGGATCTGAAGGGGGCTCCAAGAAAGCTGGGGAGGGACTTTTTAGGATCTTAGATAGGGACAGGACTGGGGGGAATGAAATAAAGCTGGAAGTGGGGAGATTCAGACTGGATGTGAGGAAGAAGTTCTTCCCCATGAGAGTGGTGAGAGCCTGGAATGGGTTGTGCAGGGAGGTGGTTGAGGCTCCATCCCTGGAGGTGTTTGCAGCCAGGCTGGATGAGGCTGTGGCCAGCCTGATGTAGTGTGAGGTGTCCCTGCCCATGGCAGGGGGGGTGGGACTGGCTGATCCTCGTGGTCCCTTCCAACCCTGACTGATTCTATGATTCCATCTCACTGAAGCCAATGAAAATGTCAAGGAGAGGAAGGTCAGGTGAGTGGAGAGATGTTCAGACAGATACTTGAATCTGAAGCAGCCTGAGGATTTTTCTATCTGCTTGTTCAGTGGTTTGACATCAATTCTTCTGAGAGAAGCACAAGAGTCTTCATCACACAGAAAGGAAATTCTGAAGGAAATTTTGCCCAGAAAGATGAGAGGGAAGTTAAGTCCCCTGGTGATCAATCCACACCAGAGGATTAAAATCATTCCTTGAATTCAGACAAAGCTGAGCTTCATAGAATCATAGAATTGTCAGGCCTGGAAGGGAGCTCAAGGCTCAGTCAGTTCCAACCCCCCTGCCATGGGAAGGGACACCTCACACCACAGCAGGTTGCTCACAGCCACCTCCAGCCTGGCTGCAAAAACTTCCAGGGATGAGGCTTCCACCACCTCCCTGGGCAACCTGTGCCAGGCTCTCACCACCCTCATGGGGAAGAACTTCTTCCTCACATCCAATCTGAATCTCCCCACTTCCAGCTTTTTTCCATTCCCCCCAGTCCTATCACTCCCTGAGATTCTAAAAAGTCCCTCGCCAGCTTTCTTGGAGCCCCCTTCAGATACTGGAAGGCCACAAGAAGGTCTCCTTGGAGCCTTCTCTTCTCCAGACTGTACAGCCCCAACTCTCTCAGTCTGTGTCCAGAGCAGAGCAGCTCCAGCCCTCTGCTCATCCTCATGGCCCTTCTCTGGACACCTTCCAGCACCTCCAGATCTTTCTTGTAACAGAGGCTCCAGAACTGGATGCAGTAATCCAGGTGGGGTCTCAGCAGAGTGGAGCAGAGGGGGAGGATCACTTCCCTCATCCCTGATGGCTACTCTTCTTCATATGCAGTGACAGGGGAAGATTTAAGAAGCAGAGGTAGCAGTGGCACTGTGCATAAAGAGGTCCTGTTGAAAATATCAGGTTATTGAAAGTCTTCCCCTCTTATTCCATCCTGAATTCATAGAACAAGTCAAAAAAGAAGGCTCTGCCCAAGCAGGCAAGTTAAAGAATTTATTATAAAACCCCAGACAGACTTCATTTACTTACCAAATTAATTATAAAAGCTTCTTACTTCCCTTAAAAGGTAACAAATATAAAAGGATACATTTCCTAAAAGCTGAAGTGACAAGTTATAAATATTAAACAGAAGCAGAAAATGCCACAGAAGCATGAGCCAGCAATGTGCTCTGGTGGGCAAGGTCAGTGCCATTCTGGGGTGGATCAGAAGAGCTGTGGTCAGTAGGTCCAGAGAGGTTCTCCTCCTCCTCTAATCTGTCCTGCAGAGTCTGTACTGGAATCTTGTGTCCAGTTCTGGGCCCCTCAGGACAAGAAGGACCTCTGGGAAGTGCTTGAAAGATTCCAGCACAGAACAAAAATGCTGCAGACAGTGGAAGATCTTCCTCATGGGGAGAGCCTGAGGGAGCTAAGGGCTCTGGAGCTTGGAAAGGAGGAGCCTGAGGGGGAGCTCATTGCTGGGGATGAAGCTGTGCAGGGGCAGTGCCCAAAGGCTGGAGCCAGGCTCTGCTGGGGGATGCCCAAGGACAGCACAAGGGGCAGTGGTGGAAGCTGAGGCAGAGGAAGTTCCATGGAAACAGGAGGAAGATTTTTTTTTTCTCTGTGAGGGTGACAGAGCCCTGGAGCAGACTGCCCAGGGAGGTTGTGGAGTCTCCCTCTCTGGAGATCTTCCAACCCCACCTGGATGTGTTCAGTGTGACCTGCTCTCTGTGATGCTGCTTTGGCAGAGAGCTTGGACTGGATGAGCTTTCAAGGTCCCTTCTAGCCCCTAACATTCTGTGAACAATATGATCAAACTGATGGTGAAGGAAGGCTGAAAACACCTGAAGGGAAAGAGTTTTGAGATAATAACATATTCTAAAATGATATTTAAAAATATAAGGTGTTTTTGTGGTTTTTTTTTATTTTGCTTCCATGAAAACATAGCTGCCAGATCCATATCTGGTGCAAATTCAAGGTTGAATACAGAACAGCTGCATCAAAGAGAAGAAATCCCAACAGGTACAGCTTCTTCACAGCTTGTAGAGGCAATTAGCCATCAAAGAGGAGAGAGTGAGGCCTGATTATGCAAACTCTTTGGTTTTCCCTCAGACTAGGAGAGAAATTCAGTCACCTGAGTTCAGTAGAGTTGAAATGAGGAGCACCCTTAGGAAAGACTGAAGAGCACAGTGAATGAACAGCATCACAGGCATCACTATGTCAAGTTCTGGTGCTCTCAGTGGAAAATGGATGTGGAATTGTTGCAGAAGCTCCACAGAAGGCCACAAGGATGATCAGAGGGCTGGAACACCTCCTGTGTGGGGGCAAGCTGAGAGAGTTGGGGCTGGAGAAGGGAAGGCTCCATGGAGACCTTATAGTGACCTTCCTGTACATGAAGGGATTACAACAAAAGCCAAGAAGGAGTTTTCATAAGGGCTTGGAGAGAGAGGATGAGAGGGAATAGGTTGAAGCTTGGAGAGAGCAGATTTAGCCTGAAGATTAGGAAGAATTTCTGTCCAGTGAGGGTGGTGAGACACTGGAAGAGGTTCTCAAGGGTGGTTGTGAATGTGCCCTCCCTGGAGGTATTCAGGGTCATGTTGGATGAGGTCTTGAGCAACCTGGACTGCTGGGAGGTGTCCCTGCTCAGGACTACATCATACAGTCCTGGAATTGTCAGGTTTGGAAGGGTCCTCAAGGCTCAGCCAGTTCCAACCCCCCTGCCATGGGCAGGGACACCTCACACCACAGCAGGTTGCTCACAGCCACCTCCAGCCTGGCTGCAAAACCCTCCAGGGATGAGGCTTCCACCACCTCCCTGGGCAACCTCTGCCAGGCTCTCACCACCCTCATGGGGAAGAATTTCTTCCTAACATCCAATCTGAATCTCCCATCCTTTAGCTTGGATCCATTCCCCCCAATCCTGTCCCTTCCTGACACCCTCAAAAGTCCCTCCCCAGCTTTCTTGGAGCCCTCTTCAGATTCTAGAAAGCCACAAGAAGCTCTCCCTGGAGCCTTCTCCTCTCCAGCCTGCACAACCCAACTCTCTCAGTCTGTCCTCACAGCAGAGCAGCTCCAGCCCTCTGCTCATCCTCATAAACAGATTCATAGAATGGTTATGTTGGAAAAGGTCTCTGAGATCACCAAGGGCTGGTGGCTCAGCCACCTCCCCGGGCAGCCTGCTCCAGTGCTCTGCCAGCCTCAACATAAAGAAATGGAACTTCCTATGTTCAAATGTGTGCCCATTGCCTCTTGTCCTGTCACTGGGGATCATCAAGAAGAGTCTGGCCCCATCTTAACAAGCCTTTATAGATTTTTGCAAGCATTAATAAAGTCTCCCCTTAGCCTCCTCTAAGCTAAACAACCCCAGCTCTCATCCTGGAGATCACAGAATCAACCAGGTCAGAGACCTCCAAGACCATCAAGTCCAATCAACCACCCAGCCTTATCTAATCAACTAAACCCTGGCACTAAATGCCTCATCCAGGCTTTTCTTCAACACCTTTCCTCACCTGAGAGATGTTCCAGTCCCCTCAGCACCTTAGTGGCCCTGTGCTGGCCTCTCTCTTTGTCTGTTCTGAGCTGGGTGATGTATTAGAGCACAACAACAAGGTGTAACCTTTTATTTTTTTTTCCTGGCAACAAGAACAAAAAAGGTTTTCAATATCCACAACCCATCCCTGCTCCCCCAGCTTTGGCACTGGACCTAGCTGCTGCTCCAAAGTGCAGAAGGTTGGGGAAAAGCTCCACACTTCTGTTTTACAGCTCTCAGCCTAATTAACTGCTTGTACTTTGGTGTTGTACCTGCTCAATTCACAAGGCTAACATGCAGGGGAGGGAGTGAATTGTTTCTTCTGTGTCAGATACAGTCACCAAGGGGCTGGAAAGCAAAGCAGATATGTAACACCATCCTGTAATACAGCAAAGATGATAGAAGCAAGGCAATATATTCATCCTCTTGCTATTAAATATGCAGTGTTTGCTCCAGTTCTTCTGACAAGCAAATCTCACTGCAGCTGCAGAACATGGCACAGAAGGGAAAAAAAAATAAAACAGAACAAAACAAAACATGCCACATTCTACTGAAATTCACCTAGTGGGGAGAGCAGGAGAAGGTTTGTCATGGAATCATAGAATCACAGAATCATAGAATCACAGAATCACAGAATCATAGAATCATAAAATCACAGAATTATAGAATCAAAGAATCATAGAATCATAAAATCACAGAATCAGAGAATCAAAGAATCACAGAATCAAAGAATCACAGAATCAAAGAATCATAGAATCAAATAATCATAGAATCAAAGAATCATAGAATCATAGAATCAAAGAATCATAGAATCACAGAATCAAAGAATCATAGAATCACAGAATCATAGAAAGGTCTGGGTTGAAAGGGACCTCCAAAGCTCATCCAGTCCAACTCCCTCTGCAGTCATCCCCAACTAGATCAGGTTGCCCACAGCCCTGTCCAGCCTCACCTTGAATATCCCCAGGGATGGAGCCTCAACCACCTCCCTAGACAACCTGCTGCAGTGTTTCACTTCCCTCACAGTAAAGAATCTATTCCTAACATTCGATCTCAATCTGCTCTTTTTTAGTTTGAAGCCATAGTCCATAGGGCTGTCCCTGCAGCCCTTTGCAAACATTCCCTCTGCATCCTTCTTGTAGCCCCTTCAGGTCCTGGCAGGCTGCTCTGAAGTCTCCCTGGAGACTTCTCATCTCCATGCTGAACACCTCCAGCTCCCTCAGCCTGTCCTCAGAACAGAGCTGCTCCAACCCCCTGAGCATTTTCATGGCCCTTCTCTGGACCCTCTCCATCAGGTCCATGTCCTCCCTGTGTTGAGGACTCCAGAGCTCGACAGAGCACTCCAGGTGAAGTCTCCCCAGAGCAGAGCCAAGTGGCAGAATCACCTCTCTGGATCTGCTGGCAATGCTGCTTTGGATGCAGCCCAGGATGAATTGACCTTCTGGGCTTCTGGCTGCCCTGTAGGGAAGAGGGGGTGCCACTTGTCATTGCTGAATATGGGAATCTAAGGAGAGAATTTCTCTTGCAGGGCTTCTTTCTTTACAATGACTCAGGACACAGAGCCACTTAGGGTCTTAACATCCCCAGATTCTGCTACAGTGGCTCTACTGGGAACTGGTGAGGTCAAATCTTGAATCCTGGGTTCAGCTTTGGGCCCTTCTCTCCAAGAAGGACATTGAGGAGCTGGAGTAGGACCAGAGAAGGGCAGCAAAGCTGGGGAAGGGTCTGGAGAACAGGGCTGGGGAGGAGCAGCTGAGGGAGCTGGGGGTGTGCAGTGTGGGGAAGGGGAGGCTGAGGGGAGCCTGCAACCTCTCTGAAAGGAGGCTGCAGTGAGGTGGGGTTTGGGCTCTGCTCCCTAGTCTCAGGTGATAGAAGGAGAGGAAATGTCCTGAAATTGTGCCAGCGGAGGGTTAGGTTGGAGAGGAGGAAAAATTACTTTGCTGCAAGAGTGGTGAGGGATTGGCACAGGCTGCCCAGGGAGGTGGTGGAGTCCCCATCCCTGGAGGTGTTCCAGAAATGTGTGGCCACGGCACTTGGGGCCAGGGTTTAAAGGCCATGGTGGTGTTGGGTCAGCAGTTGGGCTGGATGACCTTAGAGGACTCTTCCAACCAAAACAATTCTATGACTCTAATCATGCACTCCTCATAAAGGGTTCTTTAGTTATTAACTGAGTCTCTGATTTGATCTCTTTGAGCATCACTTCATCTTCAAATAGGAGTTTGACATGAGAGCCTTCTATACGATATTAGACTTAGGCAAGGGACAAGTGGCACAGAATGATAGAATTGTTAGGGTTGGAAGGGACCTCAAGGATCATCCAGTTCCCAATGTCACTAATTGCTGAACAGAGCCCAAAGGGCAGGATTTTACCCAGAGGGGACCAACTTAGCTCTAAAAGGTAGGGTTAAAAAAGCCTCTTCTGGATCTTTTAATCTGTTGTTTAAACATGACCTAAGAACCTGATTCATGACCTGATTCATGACCTGATTCATGTTTAAACATGACCAAAGAATTCTGATTGCAGCAATGCTGCTGTGCTTTTGTGAGAGAAACAGGTCTGATTTCCCTGGTAGTGATATCACAACAGATAAGGCCATGTCATTAAATCAGTTGGATCCTTCCCCCCCCAAAAAAATGATAATGCAGAGATATTTAGGGATGGTTTGGTTTTGTTCAGATGCCTCTGCTTCTATTTGTCAAAGCTGGGTACATTCCTGCAGAAAGAAAAGTCTAGAAGGAACCTCTTTGGTTTGGTTTGGTTTTCACTGAACACAGCAATTTGAATGCTTCCCTCTCCTTCCTCTGCCATCAACCATCTGGTCAGAGATGTCATTAGGATGTGCAGTGACCTTACACCAGGAAAACAACCATCTTTAAGTACACCACACTGAAGCACATGGATAAGTCTCCTTTGTCTGATGTTGGCTAGCCCACCACTTCTCCAAATGCTTTTATTGATCCCTGAGATGCCTTTTTTTTTTATTTTTATTCCTTAGATCATGCAGAGCTCAATCTAATGTCCCAGCTGGTAGTCTTTGTGAAACAAGTCCAAAGCAGTTACTAGATGATGAGCACAAAGGTGGCTGGTAGTGGCAGATAGGGAGAGTTCAGCAGGAAGTAAACTTGAGCAAGTATTGAGTGAAAGGGAGAGAAGCAGAGTAAAGGGTAAAGGAGCAGAGGAAAAGGTAATGGAACAGAGTAAAAGGTAAAGGAGCAGAGGAAAAGGCAATGGAACAGAGTAGAAGGTAAAGGAGCAAAGTAAAAGGTAAAGGAGCAAAGTAAAAGGTAAAGGAGCAAAGTAAAAGGTAAAGGAACAGAGTAGAAGGTAAAGGAACAGAGTAAAAGGTAAAGGAACAGAGTAGAAGGTAAAGGAGCAGAGTAAAAGGTAAAGGAACAGAGTAAAAGGTAAAGGAGCAAAATAAAAGGTAAAGGAGCAAAGTAAAAGGTAAAGGAGCAGAGTAAAAGGTAAAGGAACAGAGTAAAAGGTAAAGAAATGGAGTAAAAGGTATAGGAACAGAGTAGAAGGTAAAAAAATGGAGTAAAAGATAGGTAAAGGAACAGAGCAGAAGGTAAGGAAACAGAGCAGAAGTTAAAGGAGCAGAATAAAAGGTAAAGGAACAGAGTAAAAGGTAAAGGAGCAAAATAAAAGGTAAAGGAGCAAAGTAAAAGGTAAAGGAGCAGAGTAAAAGGTAAAGGAACAGAGTAAAAGGTAAAGAAATGGAGTAAAAGGTATAGGAACAGAGTAGAAGGTAAAAAAATGGAGTAAAAGATAGGTAAAGGAACAGAGCAGAAGGTAAGGAAACAGAGCAGAAGTTAAAGGAGCAGAATAAAAGGTAAAGGAACAGAGTAAAAGGTAAAGAAATGGAGTAAAAGGTATAGGAACAGAGTAGAAGGTAAAAAAATGGAGTAAAAGATAGGTAAAGGAACAGAGCAGAAGGTAAGGAAACAGAGTAGAAGGTAATGGAACTGAGTAAAAGGTAATGGAATAGAGTAGAAGGTAAAGGAGCAGAGTAGAAGGTGCAGGAACGTGTCCAGAGGAGAGCTGTGAGGATGATCAGAGGGTTGGAGCTCCTCTGCTATGAGGACACCCTGAGACAGTTGGGGTTGTTCAGTCTGGAGAAGAGAAGGCTCCAAGGAGACCTCATTGTGGCCTTCCAGTATCTGAAGGGGGCTATGAGAAAGCTGGGTGAGGGATATTTCACAAGGGCTTGTAGACAAAGGATGAGAGGGAATGGACTGAAGCTTGAAGAGGGGAGATTGAGCCTGGAGATTAGAAAGAAATTCTTTCCAATGAGGGTGGGGAGACACTGGAACAGGTTGCCCAGGGAGGCTATGGATGGGATGTCCCCTCCCTGGAAGTGTTCAAGGCCAGGCTGGATGAAGCCTTGAGCAACCTGAGCTGGTGTGAGGTGTCCCTGCCCATGGTGGGGGAGCTGGAACTGGATGATCTTGAAGGTGCCTTCCAACCCAAACTATTGTATGAATCCAGTTCATCAATGCTGACAAGGTTAAGTCAGTCCCCACGGCAGGGGGATTGAAACTGGATGATACTTAAGGTTCCTTCCAACCTCAACCATTCTAGGAACCTATAAACAACTCCCAAGGAAAACTGAGCAGGACACCCTAAGATAAACTTGCCTGAGGTCTGAGAGATGCAGAAGTTTGCTCAGAAATATTCCAATGAAGTATCACTGCCTGCTGGGTAGAGTATGAATCACACAAACTCAAGACTTTCCAGCCAGAAAAAATGAAACTGGTGAAGTAAAGCAGTGCTTGATAGGGCTCTGCACGGTTTTTATCACAGTTACTCAAACCAAAAGAGAATTACACCTTGAGACAACCTAATGTTAAAAAGAACTCTGTCCTAATCCTTGAAATAGTGATGAGCTTCTTGATATTCCGCCCCCCCCAAATTAAAACTTCACCCCCAGCTATTTTAAATTGAAATATCAGTGCCACAGGCAGCACTGGAAAACATTTTCCTCTGGGTAGCTTTATCCCATTTTGCTTTATGGTTTTCTTTGTCTCAGTGTACTCATCACTCTTTTTGTTATCACTGCTCTGGAGTCATTTCAGGAACAAGGTGTAGAGGAGAAAAATCATAGAATCATAGAATCATAGAATCAAGAAGGTTGGAAGAGACCTCAAGGATCATCGAGTCCAACCTGTCACCCTACACCTCATGCCTATCTAAACCATGGCACCAAAAAGGGAGAAAAAAAACCCCAAAACATTTATTCTATAGCTTCATTATTACATTTAACATCTAATAAATAAAAGGAGCATGTGCTTTGTTGCCCTGACAGTTCCATCAGCTCCCAGGAAGGATGTTGTTACACTTAGCCTTCAGGACTTCAATGAACAGTTTTTCAGAGAATCATAGAATCAAGGAATTGTCAGGGTTGGAAGGGAGCTCAAGGCTCAGCCAGTTCCAATCCCCTGCCATGGGCAGGGACACCTCACACCACAGCAGGTTGCTCACAGGCACCTCCAGCCTGGCTGCAAAAACTTCCAGGGATGAGGCTTCCACCACCTCCCTGGGCAACCTCTGCCAGGCTCTCACCACCCTCATGGGGAAGAATTTCTTCCTAACATCTTATCTCCCCTCCTCTAGCATGAATCTGTTCCCCCCACTCCTATCAGTACCTAACACCCTAAAAAGTCCCTCCCCAGCTTTCTTGGAGCTCCTTCAGATCCTGGAAGGCCACAAGAAGGTCTCGTTGGAGCCTTCTCTTCTCCAGACTGCACAACCCCAACTCTCTCAGGCTGTCCTTAGAGCAGAGCAGCTCCAGCCCTCTGCTCATCCTTGTGGCCCTTGTCTGGACACCTTCCAGCCCCTCCACATCCTTCCTGGAACAGAAGCTCCAGAACTGGATGCAGAGCTCCATGTGGGGTCTCATCAGAGTGGAGTAGAGGGGAAGAATCACCTCCCTGGCCCAGCTCGATGAAGCCCTGGGCAGCCTGATCTAGCTGGGGATGTCTCTCAACTTGATGACCCTCTAGCTGAGGAAGTCACTCAGAGTCCTGTTGTCACACTGTGAAGACAGTCTTAAAACCATCACACCTGTCCAGCCTCACCTTGAATATCTCCAGGGATGGGACCTCAACCACCTCCCTGGGCAACCTGCTCCAGTGCTCCACCACCCTCCTGGTGCAGAACTTGCTCCTCACATCCAATCTCAATCTGCTCTGCTCTAGTTTGAAGTCACTGCCCCTCGTCCTGTCCCTGCAGCCCTTTGCAAACAGTCCCTTTCCAGCCTTCTTGTAGCTCCCTTCAGGAACTGGAAGGTTGCTATTAGGTCTCCCTGGAGCCTTCTCTTCTCCAGGCTGAACACCGCCAGCTCCCTCAGCCTGTCCTCATAGCAGAGCTCCTCCAGCCCCCACCAGTTATCTTCATGGCCCTCCTCTGGACCCTCTCCATCAGGTCCGTGTCTTTCCTATGTGGAGGGGCTCCAGACCTCCATAGCTGTTGGTATTTTCCACCCTGCCTTCACTAAGAGAAGCAACTGACCTTTAAAATGAATTCTCATTTTGATGGGGGCAAAAGGAGAGCAAGATCTAAACCAGACAGGGTTTGTTTTGTATGCTTTTTATTCCTCTTGGTCTAGACTTTCACAGGCAGCTAGCTAACTAGAAGCAGATTATAATTTTCATCTTCTCTATCATGGCTCTTTGAAGAGTAGAGAAGCATAACCTTTCTTCTGATGAAGTTAATTTAAAATGAAAGCCTGAGACAGTGAGCAGAAAGCCCACATGATAGAGAAAACTGGGGAGAGAAAGGGTTGAAAGTATCTCTTTTAACCCTGCAGGAAATCTGAATTACTGAGATGGTAATTTGGGGGTGGCTGTGAAGGGCACAGCTGAATGAAACCTGCTAAGGTTCAAAATCATTAAGAGCTTGTCCCTCCCAGAAAGCTTCTAATTTTACAGCCTACATTGTATGCAGAAGAGAGAGGGAGGGAGCTGCTCACTCTGTAGCTGCAAATTAAAACAAACAAAAAGCAGTAAATATTGTCAGATGCAATCATACCCTGGGCTGCAGCAGAAGTGTGGCCAGCAGGGCCAAAGAGGGGATTCTTTCCCTCTGCCCAGCTCTGCTCAGACCACACCTGGAGCTCTGTGTCCAGTTCTGGAGCCTCTGTTCCAGGAAGGATGTGGAGGGGCTGGAAGGTGTCCAGAGAAGGGCCACAAGGATGAGCAGAGGGCTGGAGCTGCTCTGCTCTGAGGACAGACTGAGGGAGTTGGGGTTGTGCAGTCTGGAGAAAAGAAGGATCCAAGGAACCCTTCTTGTGGCCTTGCAGGATCTGAAGGAGGTTACAAGAAAGTTGGGGAGGGACTTTTAGGATGTCAGGTTGGGAGAGGACCAAGGAGATGGATCCAAGCTAGAGGAGGGGAGATTTAGATTAGATATTAGGAAGAAATTCTTCCCCATGAGGGTGGTGAGAGACTGGCAGAGGTTGCCCAGGGAGGTGGTGGAAGCCTCGTCCCTGGAGGGTTTTGCAGCCAGGCTGGAGGTGGCTGTGAGCAACCTGCTGTGGTGTGAGGTGTCCCTGCCCATGGCAGGGGGGTTGGGACTGGCTGAGCCTTGAGCTCCCTTCCAACACCAACAATTCTATTTTTCTGTGATTCTATTTTTTTTTTAAAGAATAATTTTGTCCATGTTTAAATTTAGAAAAGATGAATGTATTTTCATAGCTACAAACAGAAGCTACACCAACTCCTCTGCCTCCCATGAGACTGTAGAAACTGTTGTTACTCTGCAGATACTTTCTGCCACCTGCCAAGCACCTTGCCAGTAATCCAATAAAAAATAAAAAATAACAACAACAACAAAAACCCACATGGGTAATCATTCACCTTGTAATATTAGAGTGGGATAAAATGGAGATTGAACTTTAAATGTTGTCTGCTCTGAAGTAAAAATGGCATTACTGAGGAATCAGAGAGAAGGATCAGAAGGAAGGATGAAATAATATAGAAAGGACATGGACCTGAAGGAGAGGGTCAACAGGACAGCCACAAAAATGCTCAGGGGATTGGAGCAGCTCTGCTCTGAGGATAGGCTGAGGGAGCTGGGGGTGTGCAGCCTGGAGAAGAGAAGGCTCCAGGGAGGGCTTAGAGCAGCCTGCCAGGACCTGAAGGGGGCTACAGGAAGGATGGAGAGAGACTGTTTGCAAAGGTCTTCAGGGACAGGACCAGGGGCAATGGCTTCAAACTAAAGAGATTGGATGTGAGGAACAAAGTAGAGAAGAGATTGAGATTGGATGTGAGGTACAAGTTCTGCACCAGGAGGGTGATGGAACACTGGGACAGGTTGCCCAGGGAGGTGGTTGAGGCTCCATCTCTAGAGATATTGAAGGTGAGGCTGGACAGGGCTGTGGGCAACCTGATCTGGTTGGGGATGTCCCTGCTGAGTGCAGAGGGGTTGGACTGGATGAGCTTTGGAGCTCCCTTTTGGCCTGGACCATTCTAGTATTGGTCATTCAGAGTGAGAGAAACCTCTGTGAATAAAGAATCTGCTTTCCTTCAGTTCTCAAAGGGCAACAAGTCTCAGGGTAAAAAAAAAAAAAAACCCAACAACAACAACAAAACAAAACAACAACCAAACCAAGCAACATCAGCAACAAAATAATAGAAATAAATACATAAATCAGTAAAACTGCAAAGGACTATAATTTGCTTTTCTCTACACAAACCTCCTTTATACACTGGAAAGATTACCATGCAAAAAGTGGAAATTTAACTGTGGCTCCAGCAGCCACTAGATGTCAACAGAGCCTAGCAATCCACCATTGGAACGAGATGCAGAGAAACAGACTTGCAGTGATCCTCCTTACCTGCATTTGTATTGATCACAGGCTCACAGGATCTTAGGGTTTGGAAGGGACCTCCAATAGTCACTGAGTCCAACCCCCCCTGCCAGAGCAGGAGCAGAGAATCCAGCACAGGGCACACAGCAACACATCCAGACAGGGCTGCAAAGGCTCCACACAAGGACACTCCACAACCTCTCTGGGCAGCCTGCTCCAGGCCTCTGGCACCCTCCCAGGGAAGAAGTTCCTCCTCCTGCTGAGGTGGAACCTCCTGGGCTGCACTTTCCATCCATTGCCTCTTGTCCTATGCCAGGCTGCAGCTGAGCAGAGCCTGTCCCTGTCCCCTCCCTCCTGACCCCCAGCCCTCAGCTCTTGAGAGACATTGAGCAGATCCCTCTCAGCCTTCTCCTCTCCACACTAAGCACCCCCAGGGCTCTCAGCCTCTCCTCCCCAGGCACTGCTCCAGGCCCTTCAGCATCCTTGCAGCCCTCCCTTGGACTCTCTCCAGCAGCTCCCTGTCCCTCCTGAGCTGGGCAGCCCAGAGCTGGATGCAATATTGCAGGGGAGGTGTGAGCAGGGCAGAGCAGAGGGGGAGGAGAAGCTCCCTGGCTCTGCTGGCCACACTCCTCTGAATGCCCCCCAGGACCCCCTTGGCCTTCTTGGCCCCCAGGGCACATTGCTGTGCCATGCAGAACTTGCTGCCCACCAGCACTCCCAGCTCCTTCTCCTTGGGGTTGCTCTCCAGCAGATCCCCTCCCAACCTGTCCTGCTGCAGTTGATTCTTCCTGCCCAGCTGCAGGACTCTGCACTTCTCCTTCTTGACCCTCAGTAGGTTCCTCCTTGCCCAGCTCTCACTCTGTCCAAGTCTCACTTAAGCAAATGTACGCTGCTTGGCTCCATTCAAAATCCAATCCACTCCAGCCCCAAATCCAATCAAGTGAAAGCAGTGGGAGAAGAGAAATCATCCCCCCCACACAGATAAAACACTCCAGGTTCAGATGTGCACATGTGGTAAATGTCTTTTTCTGAGGTATCAGCTGAACTGCCAGCAGGTATCCGAAGAGGCTGCCTGGAGGAGAGATGAAGCAGAATGAGTGTGGAAAAGCCAGGATAGATTCTTCCTTCTCTCACTTCAGCATCTGTGAGATTTTATGCAACAGAAGCCAAGGAGCAGGGGCAGATCTGCCATGCCCCCCATGTGCAGATGGGATACTCCCCCTCCATGCTTTCCTTTGGGAGCACTTTGCTGCTTCAGGAGACAGTTGTGGCACGAAGGGGAAGTGTGGAGTCTTGCACCTGGGAAAGAACAACCTCATGGAGCAGGAGAGACTGGGGAGTGACCTGCTGGAGAGCAGGGAAGGGGAAAAGGCCCCGGGGGTCCTGGTAGGTGGAAGGTTGACCATGAGCCAGCAATGTGCTCTGGTGGCCAAGAGGACCAAGGGCAGCCTGGGGTGGGTTGGAAGGGCTGTGGTGAGGACGTAAAGAGAGGTTCTCCTCCCTCTCTACTCTGCCCTGGTGAAGCCACATCTGGAATTTTGTGTCCAGTTCTGAGCCCCTCAGTTCAGGAAGAACCTCAGGAAACTGCTTGAGAGAGTCCAGCACAGAGCCACAAAAATGCTGCAGGCAGTGGAAGATCTTCCTCAGCAGGACAGCCTGAGGGAGCTGAAGGCTCTGGAGCTTGGAGAGGAGGAGCCTGAGGGGGAGCTCATTGCTGGGGATGAAGCTGTGCAGGGGCAGTGCCCAGAGGCTGGAGCCAGGCTCTGCTGGGGGATGCCCAAGGACAGCACAAGGGGCAGTGGTGGAAGCTGAGGCAGAGGAAGTTCCATGGAAACAGGAGGAATTTTTTTTTTTCCCCTGTGAAGGTGACAGAAGCCTGGCACAGGCTGCCCAGGGAGGTTGTGGAGTCTCCCTCTCTGGAGACATTTCAAAGCCCCCTGGATGTGTTCCTGTGTGATCTGCTCTGTGTGACCCTGCTCTGGCAGGGGGCTTGGACTGGATGAGCTTTGGAGGTCCCTTCCGTCCCCTAACATCCTCTGGTTCTGTATCTTACTGGGGTACCTTTGCCTGCTTCCAGTTGAGAGCTAGAGATGAAGTTTATTTTTACTTTTGTGACAATCAGGGAAGCTGGAAAGAGGAGAAATAGAGTTTTCCCTATGAGAAAAAACCCAAACCCAACCAAAGCTGAGCACTCCTTCATTCTGACAGGAAAGGAGAGGCTCAAACTGACTCTGCCAAGAACCAGAAAATTAATGACCCTTTTTCACTTTGAAGTTCACTGCCCTAAATACCAAGATGAGCACACAGCCTGAGGACAGCCTCTGCCTCACATTTGCACAAACTTAAGTTATATCAAACCTCTCCAGATCTAGCTGAGGTCAACATATACTTAAACAATTTATCAACCACAATAAGGAGGCCACAAAACCCACCTGGCAGATGTCCTACTTTGACTGTCCCTCCATGTCAAAACCTTTTCTTTTTAAAGCAATGAAGATTCTCAACCAAATTTTACCTTCCTGTAACAGACCAAGCTGCCAGTCTTGAATTTATGGCATTTTCAGACCTGCTTTGAGTTGTGATAAACCTTGAACTGTAGAATCATAGAATGGTCTGGGTTGGAAGGGAGCTCCAAAGCTCATCCAGTCCAACCCCCTCTGCACTCAGCAGGGACATCCCCAACCAGAGCAGGTTGCCCAGAGCTCTGTCAAGCCTCACCTTGAATATCTCCAGGGATGAAGCTTCAACCACCTCCCTGGGCAACCTGTTCCAGTGTTCCACCACCCTCCTGGTGCAGAACTTGTACCTCACATCCAATCTAAGTAAGATCCATTGGTACATAAACACACAGGGAGTCCCAGAATTGCTTTTGGTTGAAAAAAGATCTCCAACCATCAACCCAACACCACCATGGCCACTAAACCATGTCCCCAAAATGTCACATTTCCTACTCTCATTTACTGTGTGCCACATTGCTGATAAAAGGTTCATTGCCTGATGGAACTAATTGCTCCAGATTATGCAGTCCTGGAGAGCTCTTGGAGCAATGGAGCAGTTTGACATGACTATAAAATCAGACTTTTACTGTGCCATTAAAATAATGTTTTGTCCTGAGTGCTTTCTGGTTTGCTTGACATGCCCACATGCATGCATAAAACTCTCAATAGCTATAAAAAAAAAAAAAATTTGCTTTGCCAGCCTTGCTCCTTCAGAAGTGATGTACAGCAAGTGTAGAACCACACACACACAGAGTCTGGTGGTGTAGAGAAAGAAAATGAAATGAGAGACTGGATTTATAGAGATCATCCTATGCCATCTCTTCTTATGGATATGGGAAGGAATTTATAATCCACTCTGCTTTTCCCCCTATGTGAGGAAAGGAAAAGGAAAAGGAAAAGGAAAAGGAAAAGGAAAAGGAAAAGGAAAAGGAAAAGGAAAAGGAAANAAAGAAAGAAAGAAAGAAAGAAAGAAAGAAAGAAAGAAAGAAAGAAAGAAAGAAAGAAAGAAAGAAAGAAAGAAAGAAAGAAAGAAAGAAAGAAAGAAAGAAAGAAAGAAAGAAAGAAAGAAAGAAAGAAAGAAAGAAAGAAAGAAAGAAAGAAAGAAAGAAAGAAAGAAAGAAAGAAAGAAAGAAAGAAAGAAAGAAAGAAAGAAAGAAAGAAAGAAAGAAAGAAAGAAAGAAAGAAAGAAAGAAAGAAAGAAAGAAAGAAAGAAAGAAAGAAAGAAAGAAAGAAAGAAAGAAAGAAAGAAAGAAAGAAAGAAAGAAAGAAAGAAAGAAAGAAAGAAAGAAAGAAAGAAAGAAAGAAAGAAAGAAAGAAAGAAAGAAAGAAAGAAAGAAAGAAAGAAAGAAAGAAAGAAAGAAAGAAAGAAAGAAAGAAAGAAAGAAAGAAAGAAAGAAAGAAAGAAAGAAAGAAAGAAAGAAAGAAAGAAAGAAAGAAAGAAAGAAAGAAAGAAAGAAAGAAAGAAAGAAAGAAAGAAAGAAAGAAAGAAAGAAAGAAAGAAAGAAAGAAAGAAAGAAAGAAAGAAAGAAAGAAAGAAAGAAAGAAAGAAAGAAAGAAAGAAAGAAAGAAAGAAAGAAAGAAAGAAAGAAAGAAAGAAAGAAAGAAAGAAAGAAAGAAAGAAAGAAAGAAAGAAAGAAAGAAAGAAAGAAAGAAAGAAAGAAAGAAAGAAAGAAAGAAAGAAAGAAAGAAAGAAAGAAAGAAAGAAAGAAAGAAAGAAAGAAAGAAAGAAAGAAAGAAAGAAAGAAAGAAAGAAAGAAAGAAAGAAAGAAAGAAAGAAAGAAAGAAAGAAAGAAAGAAAGAAAGAAAGAAAGAAAGAAAGAAAGAAAGAAAGAAAGAAAGAAAGAAAGAAAGAAAGAAAGAAAGAAAGAAAGAAAGAAAGAAAGAAAGAAAGAAAGAAAGAAAGAAAGAAAGAAAGAAAGAAAGAAAGAAAGAAAGAAAGAAAGAAAGAAAGAAAGAAAGAAAGAAAGAAAGAAAGAAAGAAAGAAAGAAAGAAAGAAAGAAAGAAAGAAAGAAAGAAAGAAAGAAAGAAAGAAAGAAAGAAAGAAAGAAAGAAAGAAAGAAAGAAAGAAAGAAAGAAAGAAAGAAAGAAAGAAAGAAAGAAAGAAAGAAAGAAAGAAAGAAAGAAAGAAAGAAAGAAAGAAAGAAAGAAAGAAAGAAAGAAAGAAAGAAAGAAAGAAAGAAAGAAAGAAAGAAAGAAAGAAAGAAAGAAAGAAAGAAAGAAAGAAGAGAAGTTTATCAACGTCACTCAAGGTCTTTTCTGCAGGCAGGTGAGTTGCTGGAGGAATCTCTCTGTACATACTTCTGTGCAAAGGGACCTGGGGTTGGTTGGGCTGGAGAAGAGGAGGCTGAGGGAGACCTTATTGCTCTCTACAGCTCCCTGAGAGGAGGCAGCAGTGAGATGGGGATTGGGCTCTGCTCCCCAGGATCAGGGGATACAGCGAGAAGGAATAACCTGAAATTGTGCCAGGGGAGGGGTAGGTTGGAGAGCAGGAAAAATTTCTCTGCTGCAAGAGTCATCAGGGATTGGCAGAGGCTGCCCAGGTGGTGCAGTCCCCATCCCTGCAGGTGTTCCATAAATATGTGGCCATGGCACTTTGGGCCATGGTTTAATGGCTGTGGTGGTGTGAGGTTGGAGGTTGGATCTGATGATCTTTGAGATCTTTTCCCACTAAAACAGTTCTATAGCTGTATGATTCTGTGAAGAAAAATAGGAAAATGCCCAATTTAACCTGCCCATTTCTACAGCTCTGAAGGACACTATGACAGCAGAATGGACTCTACACCTGCTCCCTAACACTGAATGGATGTCAGAAAGTTTCTATCACAGCTTGACAGGGAAGGATTTAATCATTCAACATCACAGCAGATCATCCTTGATTTATTTCAGGTTTCTTCTAAAGGCATAAACCAATCATCACCTGAAATGAATCTGAAAGGAAGTCCATGAGGATGAGCAGAGGGCTGGAGCTCCTCTGCTATGAGGACAGACTGAGAGAGTTGGGGTTGTGCAGTCTGGAGAAGAGAAAGCTCCCAGGAGACCTTCTTGTGACCTTCAATTATTTGAAAGGGGCTACAAGAAAGTTGGGGAGGGACTTTTGAGGGTGTTGGGTAGGGATAGAAGCAGGGGGAATGGATCCAAGCTAAAGGAGGGGAGATTTAGATTAGACATTAGGAAGAAGTTCTGAGGGTTCATGAGGGTGGTGAGAGCCTGGCAGAGGTTGCCCAGGGAGGTGGTGGAAGCCTCATCCCTGGAGGTTTTTGCAGCCAGGCTGGAGGTGGCTGTGAGCAACCTGCTGTGATGTGAGGTGTCCTTGCCCATGGCAGGGGGGTTGGGACTGGCTGAGCCTTGAGGTCCCTTCCAACCCTGACAATTCTGTGGTTCTATGAATTTGAGGTCATTATCATTCATTATGAGCTCTTGTTTCTTTTCAGCCACCATTAGATGGAGACAACTGGCCTGGGCTGCTACTGGTGTCACCTGTGGCTCACTTGTCCTTGTGCACAAAGTCAGGATGGATTTGGTTTGGTTTTCTTGATAGTTTTTTGCTTGGTTAGTTTAGGTTTCTTTGTTTGTTTTTGGTTTGGGTTTTTTGGTTGTTTGCTTGGTTGTTTGGTTTGGTTTGGGTTTTTTTCTGCAACCAATAAAACACTGATGAGTTTGTGGGGGGTTTTTGTTGTTTTTTTTTTTTCTCTCCCCCTCCTGCTTTCACTTCAGATGAGAAATTTAGGACTGGCCAGCTTAGAAGTATCTATGACAGCTGTGAAATTGACATCAAAGTCATGAAGGAAATGAAATGCAAATGACCTGAAAGGCATAAGGCTGCTCAGCTACCTTTTAAGACCCCTGCTTTGTTTGCTTATGGCATCTTCAGTTACCACTGCATGTTTTGAAGACCACTCTCTGGTACCTTTCCATGAGAGATGCTTTACAAAAGGGCAAACTCTGTGCTCTGCCAATTAGGGAAAGGATTTGCAAGGCAGGAAAAATGTGTGTGGGGGAGAAAATCATCAACAACTCTGAAATTTTTGGGTTTGTTTTTTTTTTTGGAGTGTCAATCACAGGGTGAGGATCTCTATTGATTAAATATTAAGACCCACAAAGCTGAGTTAGAGCAAAGCTATTAATCAAGCAATCTCAGAATCATGCTGAATGCAAATGGGGGGAGGTGAGCTGATCTCAGGGGAGCTATATTGATTTGCTCTCCTTGAGAAAGTGCCTCCAAGAAAAAAGGATGAGAGAGCTGGGGCTGTTCAGCCTGAAGAAGGGAATGCTCTGAGGAGACCTTAAAGTGGTCTTCCAGTACCTGAAGAGGGCATACAAGAGAGGCCAGAAGTGATTTTGTTACAAGGGTTTGTAGTGATGGAATGAAAGGGAATGGATTGAAGCTTGAGGAGGGCAGATATAAACTGGGGATTAGGAAGGAATTCTTTCCAGTGAGGGTGGTGAGACACTGGAACAGGCTGCCCAGGGAGGTTGTGGATGTCTCCTGCCTGGAGGTGTTCATGGCCAGGCTGAACAGGTCCCTGAGCAGCCTGGGCTAGTGGAAGGACTTGAATATGTCCAGGGAGGGGACACCCACAGCCTCCCTGAGCAACTTGTTCCAAGTCCTCACCACCGTCAGTGTCAAGAATTTCTTCCTAATCTCCAGTCTAAATCTGCCCTCCTCAAGCTTCAATCCATTCCTCCTCATCCTGTCACTACAAGTCCTTCACTACAATACTGCCAAGAATGTCAACAGAGAACTCAATCAATTCCAGTCCTATCAAAGCATGACACAGGTTTTGTAAGTCTCCCAAACTTGCAGGAAGCAAACAGAATCATAGAATTATTGAGGCTGGAATAGAGCTCTGAGATCATCAAGTCCAGCCTATGACCTAACACCACCACATTCACTAAGTGCCACATGCAATCTTTGCTTAAACACCTCCAGGGATGGAGACTCCACCACCTCCCTGGGCAGTCTCTTCAGTGTCTAATTTCCCTTTCCGTCAGGAAGTGCTTCCTAACATCCAACCTAACCCTCCCTTGGCACAGCTTCAGGCCATGCCCTTTCCTCTTATCACAAGTGGCCTGGGAGAACAGCCTGACCCCCACCTTCCTGCAACTTCCCTTCATGTCCAGCAAGGAGAAAAACCAAGTGGCTATGTGAGTGCAATTTGCCTTTTCACTAGCTGTCCAAAACCAGCAAGAGCATTCTAGGAGCTCATGAGCACAGAGTCACAGGATCCCAGGATGTCAGGGCTTGGAAGAGAGCTCTGGAGATCTTCCAGTCCAACCCCCCTGCCAGAGCAGGAGCAGAGAATCCAGCACAGGGCACACAGCAACACATCCAGACAGGGCTGCAAAGGCTCCACACAAGGACACTCCACAACCTCTCTGGGCAGCCTGCTCCAGGCCTCTGGCACCCTCCCAGGGAAGAAGTTCCTCCTCCTGCTGAGGTGGAACCTCCTGGGCTGCACTTTCCATCCATTGCCTCTTGTCCTATGCCAGGCTGCAGCTGAGCAGGGCCTGTCCCTGTCCCTCTCCCTCCTGACCCCCAGCCCTCAGCTCTTGAGAGGCATTGAGCAGATCCCTCTCAGCCTTCTCCTCTCCACACTAAGCACCCCCAGGGCTCTCAGCCTCTCCTCCCCAGGCACTGCTCCAGGCCCTTCAGCATCCTTGCAGCCCTCCCTTGGACTCTCCCCAGCAGCTCCCTGTCCCTCCTGAGCTGGGCAGCCCAGAACTGGATGCAATATTCCTGAAGAGGTCTGAGCAGGGCAGAGCAGAGGGGGAGGAGACCCTCCCTGGATCCACTGGCCACACTCAGTAGTTTATCCTGGCCAAGGTAAGCTGCACTGCTGTAGTCGGTTCTTTCCATATATTATCAGGTGCATTCTGCACCTTGCTTTGAAGGTGCAGCAACCCTGCTGTTATTCCAGCAGGGGTGTTTCTGGAGGAGTGAAAGAGTGAAATAAGTGAAAGAGTGTAAATAAGTCACTATTG
>VXBD01006468.1:750940-813736 GCA_013399975.1 Indicator maculatus | reverse complement strand
TTTCCCCCCGTCCCATGGAGTCATTGGAGCATGATCCTCCACAAAGGACAGTTCCTGTACTGCTGAGGACAAACCCACAGTGCTCATTAGGATCAAACTACTGGGTAGTTTGGTGTCCTGAGCTCTGTTCTGAAAATTAAGGACCTTAAAACTAAGTGTTTTGCTACTTCTAAAAATGAAAAAAAAATCACAACAAACTCTTTTCCTGGCAGTAGTACAGTAACAAACTGAATACCTTTTTCACCTCAACTGTAATAGATGAGAGAAGGTGGGGGGGATTCAGGGGACAAAAATCCCACCTGCCTGGGAGGGAAGAACAAATTCACCAAGGTGAATTAAATAAGATTATGAAGTGGACTAAGCACCTACAAGGTGAGGACATTGGTGAACAGTCATTTAGAGGGCAGAAGTAGGATGAAGGATTTTATGGGTAAATCTCACCCTTCAGGACTGTGAGATTCATGACGCTGCAATGGGATCCTGCAGGGCACAGGTGAGCAGGACAAAGGCAGAGGACTGTCCTGCCTCTAGGTGTCAATAGCTCTTCCCTATCCCTAATGTCATGGCAAGGACCTTTAGTACATCCAGCTCATTACTTTAAGTGGAAGAAGTGGGAGCAAGGCAATGCCTGGAGCTGGTTGTTCTTCTCCCCAATGGACTCCCCACACATGCCACAGTACAGCTCCATCTCCTCCACGCACTCGTGGAACTTCACTACATGGTCACGCAATTCTTGCTGCTGCCCCTTTGTGCGATAGATCCTTTCACACAGGCAGTGGAGCTTCAGCAGGCCAAGCTGCACATGAAGGGCAGAAACACAAGACAGGTGAAGGCAGACCAGTAACAGGGGGAGTAGAAATCAGCCGCCTCAGCCAGCTAGAGAACCATCTGTACAGAAAGCTGGTTGAGGGACAGGAATCGGCCTGAGGACATTAGGATTTTTCACCACTTCCTGTCATTAACCCTCCTTCTCTGTATCACAAAAGGGCTGCCAGGTTTAAGGCTGCTGCAGCCCTTCATCAAGAGGTTTCCCTGAGCTATCTGTGACATTGTATTCCACTTCCCTTTGCCTCCAGACAGCACACTGTTCAGCTGCTTATCAGGACAAACATTTTTTCAGAGACTCCCAGTCCTCTAGCTCTCTGCTTGTTTCATATCCCGTTTTCACTGCTTCCATCCACCTTTGTTTATCCCACTGTGACTCCTCCCTCACTGTTCAGAGCTGCACACTGACGATCACTGGTGCAACTGCTCACAGCTGAACACATCACAACAAAGCAAGTCCCAGGCATTGACCGGTTAATATGGACACGTTAATAAGCAACAACAAGTCTGGCTACTTCAATGCTTGGCTTCTTAAGCTGCCTGACAGAAGACTACAGACAGTTCTGAAGAGAAGCTGTAAGATCCTACCTTGTTCCCTAGTCCCTCTGCCAGCTCTTGTGCCTTTTCAATGCTTTCCAGAGCCTGTGAATGGAAAGCATGTATCATCAGTTCTTGGTCTGACATATAAAAACCAGACTTGTTTGAATGCTTTGTGGGAATTATTAAAAAGAATGAGGTAAAGAGGCACAGAGTAGAATTTGGCTAAACAAGCACTCCTGCAGCTCTGGAGATGCAAGATTTTCCTGACAGATTTTCCTCCCTTCCCAAAGGTGGAAACTTAAACTGCTTTATTAGGCAACTGACATTGGGATGAGTAGCATGAGAAATGGAAACTGAGACTGGCAAGTTGAACAGGCTTGGATGAGGATTCAGGGTTGTGACAGTTGAGGAGGTCACATTTGGGGTAATGGGCATAAAGGACCTTGACCCACCAGGGCAGATTTCCCTCTAATGCTTGGCATAGAATACAAATGATTCTGTATCTGATTCTGACCATATTCCCAAATGATTTTCTGTTCTCACTTACCTATTTCACATCACAGTTTACATACCTTCAAAGTTTCTTTGGGAATTTGATGCCATGTTTGTCTGCAAAGCACACGGTGGAGCTGTGGAGCTGTCTGAACATCATCGCTATTGCAACAATGAGCAATGAGCTTAGTCATCTAGCTAAAAGGTAGGCAGTGGAATCTATTTCAGAGTGTAAGCATAAGCTGATTGCCTACAATGGCAGGAGCAGGCTTTCCTTCCTCAGTGCTGGTTTCTTAGTGTAGTGCCTCAAGTCACCAGGACTGATGATGATGAGACCATTCTGTAAATTGGCAGCCTGACTCAGCAAGGATGTTTACACCGTTACTAACAGGTTCCAGGCTGAGAGGGATCATTTGGACAAATGTAACAGACCCTGCTAGCAGAACCAAGGGCCAAGTCTCTACTGCACTTTGAGGAGGTTTACAGTTCAGATAAAGACTATATGGTCTAATCTAATCTAATCTAATCAATTTCTGTAGAAATGATCTTGTAACTGACCTTGCCCAGCTCCTTCTGGATCATCCAGCACTTAGTCACTCCTATTAGCACCTGGACCAGGCCCAGGCGGTTTCCAATCTCTGTCATGATGCTCATGGAGGAGTCATACCGAGGAAATGCTGTCTACAGAAGAGGGGAGGAAAACACATCTTTGCTATGGCCTACTTTACACGCTATCTTGCTATCCCCTCTGTCCTTCCTGTCAGGAAAGAGCTGTACCTGCACATCTTTGCGACTGCGATGAATATCTGCAAAGCACAGCAGACATAGTGCTTGCAGGGGTCGGTCACCATGCTGCAGGGCAATCTTCATGGACTCCTGAAATAAATGGTCTTTGGTCAGCAAAAGAACCTGTTTCTGGTTCAGAACAGCAGGGCTGGGACTGTGCACTGCAGTCACTGAAAGGTCAGCTAAAAGGAAATGACACAAACTTTTTAAGGCAAATAAAGTCTTGTTCGCAAGTTCCCATCCAATGGCCATTCATAGACCTGGGTTACTGAAACCACACCTCTAGGACTGGGAGGCAGCAGGAACATCTAGCATCAAGTGACTGTGCCATGGTATCTCTCATTCTCCCAATCCTGTAAGCAAGATCCCCTTGCAGAAACCTGGCAGCTCTGCCATCTGCCCACACCCTGTACCTCACAGCGGTCCATAGCATCTGCCAAGCGCCCCAGCTTCCGATAGGCTACTGCCATGTGGTACTGGCTCATTGCACGGTACTTCAGGCTCCAGCCCTTTCCGTAGTCATTCACCAGCTCAGCTGCTTTACATGGGAAGAACAAGGCTTTCTCATAGTCCTGTAAGCAGACAAGCAGACAGACAATAGTTACAGCAAAAAGGAGAAAAAAACCCTCTTTATTTACTAACACCGCAACAGTTCGCAAATTTCTGTACACCTTTCAACTCCTGCTGCTCCTCTTCCACATGCTGTGAATCACTAGATATCAGACTGTGGAAGGTGCAGTTGCCATATACCATATTCATATTACTCTCTGGGTTCAGGACATGTTAATGTTGGAGGGTGTTTTCAACCCACCATACACTGTGACAATGACACAGTTTTATGTAGTATGCCATCAGCCTTACTCTGTAGGAACCATTTACCCTCCTCTATAGCCAAAGGCTGACACCCTTCTCTGCTCTTCAGTCATCGCTGCTTTCAACATCTACACAGAATCCTGATGGTCTCTGCATGATGAAGTCAGGATCTTCAAGAGGCTGGTTATTCATCGTTGCAGGAAACAGGAGTAAAAAAAATCATGGCCTCAAGCAATCCACATTAAGTAATGGTATAACTTTTCATTTTTAAGCATCTTTCTGCATTAGAAGTGTTATAGAAAGAAATCTTATTTTACAGTGAGTGCATAAAATTATCTAAATGCCTAAAACCAGTCTCAACAAGTTACACTTGACTAGAAAAGTTCTCATATGTTTTAATTCTCCAAGATGCATACAGGAAGCCACAACTTCCTCCCTTCTTATTTCATATCTTAAAAGTATCCAGCACAACGTTCTTTATTTTTGGTATTCTCAGGGAAGTTTCCTGATAGTTTTCAGCACTTCAGTTGTTGAGTCTTCCATTAGTAGCAAAAGTCAAGACTTTGCGAGGAAACATATTTGTTGCTGTTTGCAAGGGAAGGAGAAATCACTCCACCCCTCAGTCCCTGTCTGTTTAGCTCATAGCTGTTTGCCTGTGACAGAAACAGAGAATCCAGGAGTTCTGGCTGCCAGTTCTGTGTGCTGCTCCTCTGATGTCATCTTTGAAGGCAAGTTTGATCTTTTCAACACACAGAACATTCACAGCTGCTTCTGCGGTGCTGTATAAACAGTACACTAAATCCTCCCATCCTTACTGTGAAGGAGAGAACTCCATGATGATTTCACAAAGAGATTTTAGCTTACAGTGCTTCCTCAGTACTTCACTTCCCAGAGAAATAAGGTGAAATTCACACAATTTCCAGTTCTTTCCCGAATCCATGAGACAATCACCCTTCTGTCCCTTAGGTTACCGCACCTTTATCTGGGCGTAGAAGTTGCCAAGGCTGCAGCAGACGCGACACTCCAGCATCTTGTCATCGTTGTTGTGTGCGTAGCGTAAAGCTTTCTCAAAGCACTCCAGCGCCTTCTGGAAGGTGCTGAGGCCCAAGAAGGCATTGCCCATGCTGAGGCTGACCTGGCCGTTCAGCTGCAGGCTGACTGTGGTACCCTGCATGTTCAGGCATGTCTTGCAGTAAGAGATTGTCTTCTGGAATTCACAGAGTTTCTCATTGCTGCGAGCCAAGTTTAGGTAGCTCTCTGTAAGGTAATCTGGGTCTTCCAGCTCCCGTGCTGTGTCGATCTGTACCACTGCAAACTTTAAGTAGAAAAGACAGTGCTTATAAAAGTGTGTCATTTATTTACAGATAGCTCAAACACCCAGAGTAGCACCCTGTACTGGAGAAGTGACTCATCTCTGAGCAGGGTAGGCAATTCTAGCAGCACAGACCAAGAAGCATTGTGTACACTGAGCAGTTATCTGGTGGTCTAAACCCTGCAAGCAGCCTGAAGAAACCTCCCCCTCTTTCCACACAGTCTCTCAGGCAAGGAAGATGAACCAGGCTGGTGGTTAGGGGAAAAAAACCTGCTAAATGGCTCTCAAGAGAGGCAGGTAAAGCAGGAAACATCTGACACAATGCAGTTCAGTTTTCTTTCACCAAATTTAATTTATTCCACTTTCTCTGGAATTCTTAATAGGGTACCTTGATTATTAATAAAAGAAAGTAAGCTACTTTCAACAATTTTTTACCAACAAATTGCAGTCTTGATTGACAGGTTTTGTTCTGTAACCCGCAGGATTCATTGCATACAGTTCTTTTAAATTACTTGAAGTCTCTTTCCTTTAGAGTGCAAACCCTTCTGAGCAGTGACTCTTTTGTGTTTCATGACAAAGCAAGCACACTGCTGGCTTGAATTAGTACCACCAGCAAAGGTAAATGCTTAGCAATTTTCTCAGTATTTCATTACAGATTATCAATTATGTTTACAGATAACAATTCCCAAGGGCACCGATTACTTCCTTTTTTCATAGTGGTAACACAAAATAATTTAAGCTACTGGAACATTTTATATTCTTCACAAAATAAAGAAAAAAGCGCCCAACCATAAATTGCATATGTGTGAGTATGCAAGTTCTCAGCTTCTTAGCACTTTAGGAAAGCTGCTGTGTGCACCCAGTAATGTGCATTAGCTCAGGCTTCCTCACGTTCCCTTACCTTTGCTCAAGTTCTTCATTATTTCCTGAATGCCACAGCCTCTTTTCTTGGTGTGAAGTAATTCTCCTCTCCAAAAGATGTTGAGCAGCACCACCCTTCTTAAATCACAGTTAATTTCATGCCTTTAATTCTAATCCCTTTTATCTTGTTACCTTCTCTTTCAATAGTTTATTGCTAAAGTTCTCCTTCCTCTATCTTTGATGACTTGTGGTGTAAAAACTTGATTTTGACTGAAGCCATTTTCCCTTCCTAATACTGGAAAGAACTAAATTTCACCTACTGGGATCCCACTTCCTGTTCTCTTCTCAGGTAACACATTAAAGTTCAAGTACAAGCCCACTCCTTTCTTCATTTCTTGTTTTACTGAAGCCTTCAGTATTCCCTTCAGGTAGCCATATCTTACCTTTTTTGCTTCTCTCTTCCCTGGTCAGTCTGTTGTTTCTGCCACCACCTAATTTCACATCACTTGTCAGATCTGTTTAGCTTCAAATGTTTTCTGAGTATATTGATACCCCTCTTTTCTTCATTCTGAGAATCTGGGTTTAAGATAGGGCTGTAATATACGCATGGGTTTACTAGGAAGATGTGTCCCTGCTCTAAACAGAGCTACCAAAAAGTTTGATGTGGATACTCCCTTCATGGTTTGTGCTATATGTTGAATGATTACCAGTCTAGTCAGAGGCAAACAAAACTATCAGGACTAGAATATCAAGGCTAAATCTTTAGCAAGACCCTATTTCAGGCTGGAATAGTTTCTTAAGACTATTAAAACATCATCTTGCCACCTCCCCAAACACTGCGTGCTGCTCTCTATGTGCATCCTGTTACTTCTTGGATCCACATCCCAGCTTCTTTCTGCTCATTTAATCTAACATGGTCATCCTCATGTTCTTGAAGTGTAACTTCAGCTCCTTTTTACCATTCTTCCATTAAGCTCCATATCCTCATTTCTTCTGTGTTGTCCTGACAACCTGGGAGCCCCTCTTTGACCGCAACTGTCAGATCCCTCCTGGAATGTCTCTTGACACCTCCTACCAAAAAAGCATATCCTCTTTCCCCCTGTCTTGCCCCACTGCAAACAAATGGGTGTAATAAAAAACAATGTAAGGTCTGTATTAGATATCGTCCTGTTCAGCTGCTATTTGGTAACAGGCACATCTCCACGAGACTGCTGCATATTCTAGAGAGCGCACTTGGAGATCTTTGTACACTGACATACACACTGTAAACAGTTTTACATTGATGGAGCAAAGGCCCTATTTTCATAGCTTCTTCCTGAAGCCTGATTGCATGGCGTGTCTGTGTGTAGGGAATAAATCAAGAAAGGTCTCCATGATTATTAGGAGAGCCTCAAAAACCTGGTCATGCTGAGGGAACAGACCCAATGAAAAGGGCTATTCTGTGTTATCTTGTGGGCTGGAGCTATTGGTCAACAAGGCAATTATATACATGGTTACCCCCCAGTTTCACATTTTAGTCTCCAGCCACTCTCTGTAGTGGGCACGACACAAAGCATGCATTCATCTCCAGTTCTCCTTACCTTCAGCATATCTTTGTATCTGCCCATCTCTGCGTGAGCAGTGATGAGGCAACCCAAAACCCGAAACCTGCCAGCAGGATCCGCAGACTTCTCCAAAACCCTCATCCAGACTCGCAAGGCCTTTTCGGTCTGATTAGACTGGTAAAGGTGGAGTCCTTTCTCTATCTGTTGCTTTGTCTGGTCCTGACCCATCTCCCTTGCATTCAAAAGCCTCATACACTAACCTCTAAGGAGAGCGAGAAGGAAGTGCGTAGAAGAGATCACAACACAAACTGCCCCAGTGGAGGAGGGCGGATTGGGTGCTCAGAAGGCTTGAAGCCATAAAAGCCGAGCCATGTTGGGGGGCTGGAGTTGTGGTAGGCAATGGCAAGAAGTGGCTGCTCAGCATTGAAGGCAGAATCCCAAATCCACAGGGCAAATGTCTTGCTCGCTAGGGCTCCATCAGTGCATTTGCCTGCCCAATCTCATAAACGAAGAGAGAAAGCACAACAGGGAGAGAAAGAGAAAAATCTCAGGCGACAGAAGTGAAACTCAATCCAGGCAGCCAGTACTGGACTCCTCCCCATTGGCTGCAGCTGTGCCTGCCATTCTGGCTCACGCGGCTCCCAGGAATGCTGCTCAGGCTCCCAAGGTCACAGCAGCCAACTGCCACTCCTGCCCACCAGTATGCAGTTTATAAATACACTGGAAAGAGACAATTGCCTGCAGTCACAGTGATGTCTCCGTTGTCACTCTCCTCTCTCTGGCCATCCCATTTCACAAGCATTGGTGGTGGTGGGCTAGACTGGGAGGTGGCCGCCTCTGCCAGGACAGGAGCTTTAGGAACAATACATGCCTTAAAGTGAGGCATGAACTAGGTGGCTCCAGCACGTGCATGTCCAGTGTTATACCTGCAACAGTGCACCTGATATGTTGGCAGGTGCAAAATTCATCCTCATCTTTGGGAACCACAGCTGGCAATATGGGCTGCTTGTGGACAAAAGCTAGCTCTGTCACAGGTTTGCTGCAAATATGGCACTGACTTCTTAATTTCAGGAACATTTACATTTACATTCAGCAGCTAAGCATCTTGAAAACTTCTGTTTGTGACTGACTGCTGCTCACTGTCATCAGATACCTGTGACACTCCTCCAAGAATTTTCTGCAGTAGTCATCAAAGGAACTGCTGAAGTTGTGCATCCAGAACTTGATCTTTTATGCTGAATGACAATAATGACCCAAAGCAACAGATTTCTGCACTGACTGTGTAAAAGAATTGTTAGCTCAATTAGAAGGCAACTTCAACTCAACTACACACCTCCTCTAGGAATCTAGTTTCATTATTTCCATTGATGTGTGTATTTTTAATGGACCAAGTCTTGGTTATCTACAGACGTACTCTGTCCTTCAGAAGAAGAGATACCAAACTTGGGGGGAATGCCTCAGGATATCCAGCATTTTTCAGATACAAATGTCCCAGACACCTGTTTTGGGATCCTTTTTACAGACCAAAGAGAAGAATTCAGTTTTAATAACAGACCCACATGCAGAAGCAGACGTCTCCAGCTGCCTCCCTGCTTCTGTGTAAATTTGGTGGCAGAAAAGGTAAATACCAACAGAACCATCCTGGCTAGTGTCATGGGGACACAAACCCAAGGGAGCCTTCATGAGGTCACACCCCCTCAGAATAAAGAGCCACAGCTTGCCCAGAGCTTTTACAACATAGCAGTCACTATCTTAAGAGATTCCATCCATACCTTTAGCCAAAATTTTCTTAGCAAAAATATTAAAAAAAAAAAAAACAACATTTTAAATGGTAGAAAAGTCTTGCCACAATCAGGCCAGTTCACTTTTGGGAGCTTATATCCTCCATAATTGCATTACTTAATTTAGCATTGTTTTTCAGAGAAGAAAGGTGCTAGGGGATGTTTCAGCACACGTGCTGTGTACTTGCAAACTCTGGGAGTAGAAAAATCTACAGAAGGCTGATGAAAAGTAATGCGGAGGCATAGGTGGTTAAGGTGCAAAAAATCACGTCAGCAGCACTGTTAAAATACTAGCTAAGGACTTTATAGGTTTTAGGGCTTCCATACAAGTATGATTCAGAATTTAAAAAGTCCTTCCTCCCTGCAGTAATTCTCATAAGGTCTCTCTGAAGGTGGGTGTTGAGATGGACACAAGATGCAGCAGAAGGCTGATCCTCATTGAAAGCTCTCATAATGGTGAGGCCACCGTATTGCTGGACTTTGAGAAGTTAAGAGGCCAGGGACAGCAGCCACTGGAGTCTGCTACATAAGAATTGAGATGGGACTCAAGAACTGTGAGAGCAAAAATCACATCACTCTTTTCTGGACCTTCTACAAGGTCCTGTAGCTCAGACTCATCCTGATGCTTCTGGACCACTGCCCCCCTCTGGTATCCCAGAAAGAATAGGTGAAGTGAGAAGAGGATGCTTTGAAGTCCATCAAAACCCATCAAAGAGGGAAAATGATCTGTCCCATTGATCGCACTCTGCTGCCTTGGTTTTGAGTTCTCCCAGGAAATGGTGCTTAGTCTCTTAAGAATCAACTCACAACATGCCTCCTGAAATAAAAACCTATCTAGTAAAGGGCTAGATCCACCCAGGTCAGATCAGTAATTTTCGAAACATAGAAAAGTACTCTGCTAATGAGCATGCCACTAGTAAATGGGTACAACCACCAAGACACTGACTACTTGTGCTGCTTCAAGCAAGTAATGGCAGTGTGATCATCAGTTTGTGGCTCTAGTTAGTACAAGATTCAGGTATAGCTTTTACAGTAAATGATCCACAGCTTCTTCTCAGGAACTGCAAACACCAAATCTGGGACTCTCACCTGTCATGCAGTAGAGCTATACATGCAGTGTAGCTAATCACAGTCACTTCTTCAGAGTGACCACACTGAGCTGATTGTCTTCCTCTCCACTGCTCTTCATAATGTATCATCAGTGGCTCCTGGCCATAAGAAGACAGCAGAACATAGCTGGTAAAGTCAGGAAGACTGGAGACGAGGTAAAACAAGTAGTGAAAGGTGAAGGAGGATGTGAATGGAAAAAAAATTCTCCTAAAACATTCAACATCAGGACTTAATTTACAGGTTTGTGTATTTCCTATCGATCTTGATAAATAGGACAAGTCATGTGAAATGCTGATTATTTGCAGATTAACACACTGGCTCTTATTTGTGGTTTAACTGTCTACTGATTAGTGGTGGCCTTTTAAATAAAAAGAAAAAAACTTCCTCAGGAAATAAAATAGCCACCTACCCAGAGGGATCTAGTATCAGTTCTGTGGTGCAACCGGCAGAGCTTTGGCTGTGTAAGATGAAGCTTGCCAGCCTTCTGAACAACAGGAATGTTCCATCCTGCCTAAACAACCCTTTTTCTCTCCATCCTTCCCCTCTGAGGCATCTGAAGCGCAGTCCCCTCCAGTCTCCCTTCACAACAGCTGCATGCTGGCAGCAGGACTCCCAGCACACTCTGCAGCAGGTGGCTCAGGGCCTTGCTTCACAGTTGGAGCACTGCAGGGAGAGGAATGCAGCACTGAATCCTGACGCTCCCAAGTGCTCTCAGATTTACAGTCTGTGTGAAAAGTAACAGGGTGAAACAGAGTATTCCAGATAACAGGGAAAGGACACCAGAGAGAAACATAGCTGCCCTCAGAATGCTTGCAGTCTCTGAGATGCAAGATGGCAGAAGGAAGCAGTAACATCACTTTGTTTTAGGAGCTGCCAGGCATGTGGCAAAGTCATGGCCACTGTGCTACTTTCCTTCCCAAAGAGGCAATAACAATGTCAAACTCACAGAGTGTTTCTAAACGAATTCTACTTTTCCTACACCGATTATTTTTTTTAACAACTCATTTCAAATTATTCCTCTCTTAGTTCTCAAAGCAAAACAGATAACTTCTGCTTCTCACACTACCTGAGCTAGGAAGTAACCCCAACCCATTTGGGCTTTCAGTATCTCCAGGAGCAGGAGCACTGGGGAGTGCTGCTACCATCATGCTGCAGAAGCAGGACAGGTTCAGCAAGCTTGGCCATATTCCTGGAAGGGTAAGGAGGCAGTGCTGATTATGGGGCTCATACAAGCTGGTACATCTCTAATCCCACACACCACCACACACAGGTGCTGTTCCTGTATAGCTCAAATCTGGCATTATGCTGAAGTTATTTAGCCCCTGGAACACCATGAAACAGTGCATGGACAGCACCAACTGTCAGGCTGGATGTACCTACACCTCCTCAGTGTATCACATATTTGCAACACTCAAGATTCTCAGCTTTTCTGCATCTAATGTCACAAGGGGACTTGATTGACAAAGGATATAAAATGGAAGCTCAACAACCAAAAACCTTTTCCATTTCTACTCCAGGTAAAAATCCATAGAGTACATCCAAGATAAGTGGTATTGGGTCATGGTAAGTTTTGTGGCTCACAGCTACAGAAATCGGAAGAGAAGTCCCTCATCTCTCTCCTCATCTTCCCACACTTGGACACAAAAAACCCCTCAAAGTTTAAGACACAAATACAACACACAAGGACTCTTCTCAAACAGTTTAATAGCAAATAAACAAAGGAAGGTACCACACTTGGCATATACAAAATGACTTGTTGTCGGTGTGTCTGTGCAATTAAAACAGCTTTAAGTTGCCCTTTGGGACAAAAAGAAAAAAAAAAAACCAACACACACACAAAAGGAAGAAAATTCCTTTAACACATACTCGCTCGTTCCAAACTTGTAACAAATCTTTTCATTTTTAAATCCACTACACAAACTCTGTGATCAGAAAAGCAATGTGTGCTCCTCTGCTTTTTAAACCATTAAAGTAAAATCTGTAATTCTCTACAGAGTACAACACAATTTCACACAAAAAGACAATTTGTTTTGCAAATCAAAACAAGAAAAAAAAAAAGAGGAACAGCTCAAACAAGGTAAAGAAAAGCATTTCTATGACTGAACCACGACTTCAGAGTTGATTAAATCCCGTTACTGCAGAACAGACTCTACATTTGGTCATAGTGGCAATTTGTTTTTCTCGTCACATTGTGAATCACTTTACATTGTTTTCTAGTAGAAAAGGCAAAAAACTGTACAAAACCCCTAGTGTTAAATACAATGTTTGTACCAATAAAAAAGCCCACAGGTTTGTCTCCAAAATGTAAATTTTCTTTTTTAAATTATTCACAAAAAGCAGCCAAAAATCAGAAAGGCAGCTGCTGCTCCGCTGTCTCAAATCCATTAAAACCACCACAGAACAATTAAAACAACCAAAGGAAGAAAAGGAAAGAAGAAAGGAAATAAACATCCATTTGGCATTTTGGTTAATTCAGATATTTCTCCACAGGTTTCCCCATGGTTCCTTATGGAACCGAATGCGCACGTACGGAAACGTACTGGCAGTTACTCGAGCGGCTGCAGGCTACCAGTGACCCCTCCCACCCACAGCCCTGTGCATTCAGACTGTGGGACTAACAGCAGCCAGCCTGCCACCCTACCTCCCAAATCAACCATCCTGTCACCCAGCCTCACACTTTGACCCCAGGTCAAAGCACACCCAGACATGTTCTATCTCACAAGCAGATTAAGGACTGTCTGCACACATCTAGCCAGTACCTACTGAGAACACAGCATCCTCAGCCAGCTCAGGAGTAGGATAGAAAAAACTGCTCTTTCATCTCTGTGTTATCCCAAGCACTGGACAAAAGTAAGATTCCTATCCAATCAAACACAATTTGTTTTCTCAGAAAACCCCTTCTCCTGGGATTATGTATCACATTTCCTGCTGCTCAGATACCCACACTAGCTTGCTTTTCCTGACTGAAACGTCTTCGCAGCACACACCCTTCAGGTGCCTTCATCTAGAAGCTACATCCCACCTTCTACCTGTGCAGATAGTACATAGGGTAGGGTAAAGTCTGTTACCCAGAAAGCAGTAACATGTTCTAGTTCATCCTACATGCCAGACAAACTGCTTAGCTCATTGCCCAATTAAAAACTAAACAAAAACTAAAAGAAATCTCCGTAGAGATTCCCCAGCTCAGGCCCTTGAGAAGAGAGCTGGGGATGGTACCCTGTTCAGGTAACAGCTTCAGAGGCTGTTGTATTGTGCTTGTCACTTGGGAAAAGAGCTAGCAGTTGCAGGGCCAGGTTTACAAACACTCTCTCTGGCATATTTCAAACACTTCATTTCAAGAGCTGATCTAGAGATCCTTCCAAGATCCTGCCACCGAGGTCTAACTGATGGTATGAAACTGGGGCTGGACTTCACAAGAACATGCCCTCAATTATACAGAATGCTCATAATGAGCGTTCCAAAGGAGCCCTAGCTGCAGATAACTTTGGAAACAGAAATACTATAAAGTTCCCCCAACTTTCTGCTCCCCAGCTACCCCTTCCACCAAAACCCCCATTGCAGGAACAGCACAGCCAAGCCCCTGCAGAGCCTCTGACTGCACTGGAGATGGACTTGGAGCCAGGTGCTCTGTCAGGCAGACAGTCTAAGTGCACAGGTAGATGCCCTCAGGTGGCTTCTGATCAGTTATTTGTCATATGAAACCCACCAATTTGAAGGATACCTTTGAAACCCATTAAATTGCTCAGTTTTTGCACAAACTATAGAAAACAGAGAGGTGAAGGTGATATATACGAGGGTGTGAAGAAAACAGCAGGAAACATGCAAAACATTTCTGGGCTCTATCTTAGTTCAAAAGATTAAAAGGAAAACATCACATTTTGCTGAGGAGATTGTAGTTACAAAAAAACCAAGCATGCTGGAGCTTAACGAAATACCACATCAACTTTGATCAAATTTTCACTGCAGACTGATAATCACACAGGGAAGCAGGGGCAAAAATAAAATTAATAATTAAAAAAAAAAATCAGTAAATGCCAGGGCAAAACTGAAGCTACAATCATAAGAAAATGTGGTTCAAGTGTTTTCTGCTGATGCCACTCAAGTCACAAGTTTGAACTCATAAAAACACATGCTGTCTCCTCAAGCACAGAAACCAGATCAGCAAAATGTGACTAGGAAGCCTCCTGGAAGATTGACTCACACCACATAATTGACTTTTTCTTCGAAACTGTGTTTTTAAAACTAAGCACACAGGAAAATCTAAGCCTAGAAAGTGATTGGCTGTATGTTCACAGGAATACAAATACTCCACAAGGTATGCTAGCAAGGCTGCTCTGAAGACAATTACAAAGAATCAGATTCACAAAATCAAGTGGTTATCTTACGAAGGTCTAGAAAAATAGAAATTCTTTTATATTCAAATGCAAGTTTAAATATTCCCCTTCAGCAGTCTTTCTAGCAAAACCAATTTGGCAGCACAAAAAAAAAAAAAAAGAAAGAAACAAACATAATAAAAATACACATCAGCATCAAAGGTCAACACAAGGTCAAAGGTGAGAGTTCAAGCATCAGAGAAGCTGAAGAGACAAGGATTTGGACGATGTACTTGAACGCCACATCGACATGCTTTAGGCACAACGATGAACAAACGGCAGGAATCTAGAAAAAAAACAAACCAGAAAGAGGGAGACCCACTGAGTTACACAGAGCAGTACATCCAAACACGGAGAGAGAGAACAAGAATGGGCACCGTACAACGAGATCTCCTGGGGAAGGGAGATGACAGGGAAGGGCAGCACATGCCAACGATGGACAAGTAAAAGTCAAAGTACATGAAGGACACCAAGTAAACATCAAACTGCCAGAAACCAAATGGAAGCAGAGGCCTGGGTTTCTCTCTCAGCGCCCAGCCTGTGGAGCATTTCCACAGCCTAATGATAATTAATTAGCATGCATTCACCTTGTCCTCTGCCCAGTTTCTCTACCAGTTCTGCTTAGGAAAACAGAGTAAGCTCCTTCCTGAGGAAACCAACTCCAAAAATGGCTCCAGGGCTAACGTTTGCCCAGAGCAACTGAAACCACAAGAGACAAGACAGAGGACACAAGGGATTCAAAGGTGGTTTGATGGATGAGACTTCTCTTGCATCCTAACAGGGGAAGTTCTTAGGCAGTGGTAGCCTAGGAAACTCATGTTTCTTCCTCCAGCTACAGTCCCTTCTCATTCCCTAGGAGCCTTGAAACTGGGAGTGGGTGGATTGGAATAGGGTGGGAAAAAATAATACAAGACAAAAACTCCACATATTAGAGAATAATTCTTTAAGACCTGACTTCAAGTTAAGACTTGTCCTAGCCAAACACTTTTCATATCATTAGACCTGCCCATGGATTTTCCATTCCCAACCCTTTATATAAACATCCCCCAGCTTCTGACTTCATGAGGAGGGGATTCTGGGCTCTGAGAATTTCTACAGTCACTGTTGCCAGTTTGGTGAGCAGAAAAAAAAAAAAAAGCTTTTTTGAAGAATTTATAAATAAAATAATTCTTATGTCAAGTGATATAAATATCTTTGTTTCCTCCCCTCAGCTGGTGAACTACAAGAGATAAGGAATATTTTCGTAAGAATGTGGGAGGTAGGGGAGAGAGGAATCAAGTTTTTCATTTTTCTTCCTGCCTCCCCAGCTCCTCTTTGTTGTGTTTGTGACCTGATTCTTCAGTGTATCTCAAAGCTGCTAGTTAGTGACCAGAGCAAGGTTGAGACTTGCATGTTATCTTATGGTGTGTTCAGGAATAGCAAGTGCTGCACTGTAATCTAGTCACAAGGCAACAAGAAGCATGTTGTCTACTAAAACAGCAACATTCCACTTAGTGGAAATGCTGAGGTTAATGTGCTTTTTACACTTTCCAATTCACGGAAAGGGCTTAGTGTGGAGTTTAAACCAACTGTAACAAACGAGTACAATGTGGCTCTTGCAGGTATTGCTATAGTTCTAGAAATACTCTAGATTGCAGACTGCTGTAAGGTTTCAATTCTAAACCAGAAAGGCAAATTCATCACGAAATGAGGCATGAGAAATAACAAGAGTCATGAAATCAAGTGTCATCTAAGCATGTACCATAAAAGTGGTGTAATTTGTTTGGTTTGGGGTTTTTTTTATAAGAGATTTTTCAAACACGTCACTCAGCAATTTTTAGGGGAAAGAAAGTTTCATTAAAGCCTTGTGGAAGGACTGGCCTACAAGAGCAGAGCAATGAGAGGCTGGGTAAGAACTTAAGGACTTGGGTAAAGTTATTCCAGTTCATCCTTGTTCTGTTCTCACAATGGTGACAACTCTGCCTTTTTGGTTTTGTATTTTATGATAGATAAACTCAGGGATATATTAACATCCTCATGTTGAAAAGTCTTCAACAGGAAACTGTCAAAGCATTTTATATGTTCATAGCCACACCCTTCATTTGCAATTTGCTTTATTCAAGTTGCTTTTAGGTATTTCCAAATGAAATGGGAACAATTGCATTCTGCTTGGCTGTTCTTCCCTAACTCACAACCATTAACAAGAAGAAAAACTTCAGTTAATTCTATCACGCAGGCAGAGTCTATTATGTTCTGCGGCCGTCTGGACTCAGAATAAAAGCTTTTTCTTTATAGATGTATTTGCCAGTGACACATTTTCTAAGGCCCCTATTTTCCAGGTTGTAGTACCCACAGCTAGTAAACTGCCTCACCCCTAAAACACAGAGAGATTCACCATCATTGTCTTGGATGTTTTGGAAAAATCCCAATCCTCCTGTTTAGGATTAAACTTTAATCACTGTGTGTCAAAGTGTTTTTTTCTAACAGTGCAAGCTTTGTATTACTGAAAGAAAAAACCCCAACAAACTACAAAGAGATAATCTATTGTAGACTGTTGATCATCTGGGGGAACTGAAAAATCCATGATTTCATTTAGTATAGTACTTGATAATTAGTATAAGTCTAAGGCCTATTGTGGCCTATCTAGTAAAATCAAATGTTGTCTGAGAAAAAAGAAAACATCTATGAAGTTAAGAATTTCCTTAGGTAACATGGAATTCTCTTTCATCCGAAGTCCCACTAGTTTTTGTTGGGGAAAATTCAGATTCTTTGGTTTATAAGCATACAAAATATTTTGCCTGGGTGGCTACTCAAGCCAACCCTTCTGCAGTTTATTTGAATTCACCCAACTCTTCGTATCCAGGAAATGAAGCATTTGACACAGATTTGATCTGCACTTGAATGAGATTATGATAGGAATTAACAAAAAAAATTAAAATTTAAAAGTCCCAAGTCACCACAATCCCAGACTTTCTTGCCAATGAGTGAAGAGGAAAACTGGCTTAAGACTGGAAGGCAAGAAAGGCCTACATCTCCAGACTCTGCAGCAGCTCCCAAACAGACACCGAAATGTTGACTTCATCAGTTCTGTTATGAGAAAAACATCTGCCCAAGTCACAAATTTGATACATTTATTCACTTTGGCAACATACACACTGATACACCAGGAAAGGAAAATCTGAAACAAAATACACAAAAAGGGCAACATCTTCAGCTGGTGAAAAGTGATGCAGCTCTGCTGAAGAGAACAGAACTGCACTGATTCAAACCATCTGAGGATCCTAGCTTTTAAAATTTAACCTGCATAGATTTTTCTTCTTTTTCTTTTTGGCAACACTTACAGTTATGCCAGTAAGGCACAAGAGCTAGCCCATGTTAGGTATCTTAAGGTGATTATGTTTGGGAGGAGTCACTGATCAAACTAAGCCACACTGTAAACTGGTGAATCTCCTTAAGTCAACAGGAGTTGCACCTATTTGCAACAATGCCACACATCACATTACTGAGGATGCAGAAGCTAGGATAGCTAATTTTGGACAACTGAAATGACTAGTAAAGAGGCTAGAGCATCAGGTTAAAAGAAAAACAGGACAAAGGTCTGAGATAGTACAGTGGGGTAGGGTGCACAGAAGGTAAGAGTGACTGTAGAGACCCCAGAGCACAGTGCTCTCCTCCACTGGTTCACAGCATTCTTCTTCCCCATTTAGCAGCTGCTGGGCTGCCAACAGGTCACTGAAAGTCAGTAGTTTCAATCATGCACATCATTATGTGTGTAAAACAATCACATTCAGGATTCTACAAAACCCTGGCCTTTTTTTTTTTCCAGTGAAATAATTTAGGTAATAAATACTCTCCACCCTGGAGCTGTATAAAACTTCTATAAAAATAGAAACAACATTCTTGGTTACAGCAGGTTGCACGTGGAACAGTTGCTCCCAACTAGCTTTGTTTTTGTTTCTTTTTTTTCTTTTTTTTTCTTTTTAAAAAGTATACTATTTATTAAAAAAAAAATCCCATTATCACCCTGGAGGCCTTCACACTCCAACACTCTTTTCTCAGAAAACCAGGACACATCTTTCCCACTGTGCAGAATTCAAGTGTATATGGTTCACTTAAGTGTATGTTCACGTTTCTAAAGAGATTCAAATAATTACCACGGAAGGGTACCACGTGCCAGCCTAACTGGGAAATTTGGCAGTCTGGCCTTTGAACTTTTACCACCACAAAATGATTTGGATAATACTGATGTATTTACCTGTCTGCCATCAATACAGACAGACTAGCATCAACTACAGGATCTTAACTTAAGAATGGAAAGGACTCTTCTTGGATACTGCAGGCCAGGCCCTGCAGTTCTGAGGTTTGAGATCCCAGGGGACCCAGTCCCTGGAAACGCACAACATTCCCACCACCACCCAGGTGTGTGGATTCTGAGCATGATCTCTGGTTGGATGGGCTTAGTGCTCCTTCTGCTAGAGAAGAGTCCCAGTCCAGAGTCAGCCCCACACACTCAGTTAGCAGCTGGCTCCCAGATTGCCAGGTTAGCTGGTGCCCTGGGAAACAGCATCACAAACCAGGAACACAGAGAAAACAAGGATAAGGAGAAAAATATGAGGTAATTGGAACTTCTGTTAAAGACGCACAGAAACTGTAAACGTCCTCTTGTGACAGAGGTGGATTTTGGTGGTTGTAAAGTGGGACTCTTGATTTCTTGAAATAACTCAGGCCAGAGTGTCAAAAGTCCTTTGAGCCCCCTAAAACAGTGTATAACAAAGGCCCTCAGCAATGCATTAGCAGTTCCACAAGTGTGCAGAAGTGTGTGTTCATTGAAAGGGCAGGCTCAATTTCGCCTTGAAAGAGAGGGTAGTACCACAAGGCAGAAGACGACTGAATGGCTCAATGCTCTGCTCTGGTTCCACAGCTCCTCTGTCAGCCTGTTTTGTACTGCTACACACCACCTTAAAGGAAAACTGCAGTATAAAGGAATACCTAAATACCAAACCAAATCACTGCACAAATTGTGTTTTGATTAAAAAAAAAAAAGACAAAAGGATCTTTGCAACAGAGCTAAGACTGAGAAATCAAATCTTATGAGAAATTGTATGAAACAGGAGCCTCAAGAGCTGTGTCAGGGTAACTCTGGGCTTTCTATCTCAATTTAACAGTTGTTTTGATAGAGAAACAAACAGCACTTACATTATGCTTATCAGAATTAAAGTAACACTCTGCAAAAAGGACACTATTCCATAGAAATGGGGAACATGGTAAACGCTTAAGAAAAATAGTCAGAAACACCATAATTCTGCAGGTTACCAGGGATCATGTTTCTTGTTTCCAGCCCCAGATGTAGTCAACCAGATTAAGCTGCCTCTCTCTTTCAACCTTCTACTTCAACCAAGATAAAGTACATAGCGTAAGTTTTCTTAAATATGGAGAAATTCACTGCATCTCATTAATAGTCAGCTGCAAATGGACAGCAACATTTTCTGGGCAGGGACATTATATCTAATAATTTTATAAAGTGCTGTGTACATTCACAGTGCTATAGAAACACTACTTCATATACAGATAAAAGAAAAAAAGAAGGGGAAAAAAGAGAAATCACTGCAGTTTTCCTTTGGCTTGTTAATGTATTCACCCTTCTATCCTGTCTCCTGCTGTAGAGATGATTTACTAAATCCCCACCATGGCATAGAGTTAAGGAAACTTCAAAAAGTGGATGGGGCATGACAAAGGCTATATATATGAAGTCAGTTCTTTGCTCACCCAAACTTGGATGGACTCAGTTCTTCTTCCCCATCTTTGTTTTCATCAGCTGTTCTGTGTTATTTCTGCTTTCCCTTCTCCTTTCCCCCATGGTGGTGTGGTGTCAGCTTTGCTTCTCCTCCTCCTCTCTACCCCAAGGCAGTGTGGTGTCACTTTCTGCTGCTCCCTTTATCCTTCCCTCCCCACCCCAGGGAGCTGGCATTGGTCCTTCGCAACACACACTGGTTACAAACACAGCAAACTTCAAATAAGAGAAAAAAAAAAACAAAAAACAAAACAAAACCAAAACGAAAACCTCAGCGATATGGCACCTAAACTCCAAAGTAAAACACTGGAAACAAAAGTACAAACTTGTCTTCCATCCGAAGCAAGATTCTCAACAGAGGCTGCAGCCGAGTCTTCAGGGGAAGATGTGCCAGATAGAAGGCATGGATCAGCTTCCAGGACTGTAAAAACACAGCCTTAGGGCTTCAAATCACTAAGTGCGCTCCTCTCCAACTTACCAGAAGATCCTTCTCACTCCAGTCCTGGAGGGGAGGGCGCTCAGTATGGCTTGCTGTCATTCTTGGAGCGCTTCAGCTGCACTTTCAGGCGCTTCATGCCAATCTGAAAGCCATTCATTGACTGAATGGCTGCCTGTGCAGAGACAGGATTGTCATAACTTACAAAACCTGAGGAAAGGAAAACACAATGTTACACCATGCCAAAGCAGTCCACAACAGCTCCTCACAACTGCAAGTGCAGATACTCATAAAGTAAGAGAGGCTTGCATGAAAGGCCATTTTCAGAAGCTCACAACTGTCCTAGAGTTTTCATTAAAACTTCTTACTATGCGTTGCTTTCTGACATACACAGCTTTTGTCAGAAGATATATAAAGCTCAGGAGATGAAAATAACATTTTCTAATTTTCCAACAAAAATGAGTACTGTTGTTTGCTTTATAAGAACTTGTACCTGGGGGAAAACTAAACCTGGAAAATGTTAATCTATATATTAAAGCTCACTGAAGATAGAAGACTGAAATCACCCTCTTGGCATTATGGAGGGAGATTTGTTTGGAGCAAAGGAGCTGTCAAGGTAATGTACCAATGCTGAGGTTTCTCTTTGATAAAAGGTTGCGTGTCGTTCCAGAGAAAGTGCACCCCCACAATAAACTTCTCCAGGATTTGGAAGGAACCCATTTTAAGTAACTCCAGTCAGGGGCTGGTGTCGCTACCCGAGGAAATCATTCCATATGTGGGCATCACAGCCCAAGGCTGGGCACTATTTTTGTGTTCTCACTATGCATCAGACTGTCCATGTCTTTTGGCTCAAATAGTAAAAAGTACAGGATATCACATAGGCACAAAGCTATCAAAAACATTGAGAAAGGTTCATCTCTCCTATTCCATCACAAGAAATCTCCATCTACCAAAAATGTCAGGAGAGCTTACAGCACTACAAAAATGCTACTGGGCTTTCAATTTGAGCAAAATAAACCTATGAACTTTTCAGTCCAAATGTGCAGCTTCCTGATACACAAGCTAAGAAGGAATACATTCTCTGCTCTTTTGGCAGCTAGTTGAAAATAATCTATTTGGATAGTAACAGTAGCATGACAGGCTGAGGTACAGCTTTAGGACACACTTCCAACTCCTAGGTAAATACAGAATAAGAAGAGTAAAAGTAGGATAAAAGATGCAACCAAAGTGAGGTAGTAAATGGTTTTACTACTACACGGTTTTTGAGATTAGAAGGAAGCTTTATAAATTGCTTTCAGAGAATTTACAGAGCATCAGAGTCAAATTCTCCTGTACTGTATGGCAGCCATAATAATCATACATAAAAATATTCCCATAGATAATTTAATAAGCAGTATATATAGCAATGTAAACAATTAGTGAAAAGACAGAAAGGGGGAAGAGGTGGAACTATACCATGATTAGAGTCTGCCAATAGCACATTACCTAGGGCCAAATCAGTATAACGAGGCATAATAGTACAAAATCAAGAAAAGCAGAAATGTCACAGTGAGCATCAGGGAAGTTTGGAGTGATTTACCTATCTTTTACGAATATAAAGAGAGAATCACTACTTGATTTAAAAGTTAGAGTAGACAATATACTGGAAAAGAGATTACGAGAAGTAAGCCACCTTTCTACTGGTAATGAATAGACCTCCACATACCAAAACACTTGCTGAGATTGGTCTGCTTGTCAATGAAAACCTTGGCAGAGACGACATTTCCAAATGGCATGAACATCTGCAGCAGATCCTGATCCCCAAATTCCTGGGGAAGATGGTAGATGAACAGATTGGCTCCCTCTGGACCTTCAAAAAACAAGTTGGAACATAAATTCAGAAAGAGCATGGAGAACACAGGTCCACTTCACAAAAGGAGATGAAAGCGCCATTCAAGCCAAATTTTTCATATAGAAAAATGAAACTGCTGTCTGCACCTGTATGGAGTACTTAATTCCAGAATAAATCAGCAAGACCCTTTGCTGGGATCAATCATTCAAATAATTCTAGCACTTTCTCACAATTTTATGTTTGTAATTGCCACAGTGTCATGAAACAGGTTCACAGATCTTTGCTGTGACAAAAGCCAAATAACAAGTTTGAACCACAGATGCTGACTGAATCAAAAATAGCTAGCAAAACTTCCGTCCCAAAGAAACTAAGTAAATCTCAATACAAAATAGAAGTCATCGCATTACTTGTAATCTGACAGATTCTTCTTTAAACATCACGCTACCTTCTGCTGAAAACATAATTCCTGTATTCTCCATTACTTTATACTACATGTTAAACTGATCCTGAATCTGAACAGTGAAGAGATGAGGATTGAACATCTGTATAAAAACTACCTTGGACAGCCTGTAACAGAGACCTCATAAGTTTTCCTTCTTTATGTTTAGTAACTCTAGGATTCTAAAAAAATATTGCCAAATGATATCTGTGCAGATAAGACAGCTGCAAGGGCTGAGCTTGCCCTTTTGTAAAATCTCTCTCAAGCTCTTTCTGCAGCTTTCTGGTTACCTTCTTTCTGACTTCCTGCTGCACCAATATTCTGCTGTGTTAAGAGACTCTGGTTGTAGAGTGTGGGCAATGCAGCAGCAGCGTATTGCTGGATTCCAGAGTAAGCCTGTGTAAGGGCTTCCATTGTGCTACCTGTCCCATTTGAGAGCCCGCCACTGCCAAGTCCTCCATTTAAGGCTGCCATTCCTGTATAAGAAAGAGGAGATACAGATAACTCAATACTGCCATTGTGCCAGATCAAATACTCTTCAGTGTTACTAAAAGCAAGTAGCAAAAAACCAGCCCCACAGAACTAGCCCACCTGAGGACTGACAATCCTCCAGCCCACCATAACACACAACAACATACCTGCTAAAGAGCTAACATTGAGGCCTGCTGTAGCCCCTGCCAGCGTCTGCAACGCTCCAAGAGAAGCCATTGGATTCACAGAGGAGCTGCTACTGGAGCTAGGTGAGGAACCTGCTATTAAAATAAGATAATTAAACTTCAAGCAGTGCATTTTGGTCCTGATAATTCAACTTCCTCATTAAGCAGAAAAGGCTAGTAAGAAACAGATGGAGGCAACACAGCCTACTTTATATGAAAAAATAAACCCCCAAACCCACATAATATGATTGATCATAATGCTTGTATCTTCTAATCCCTTCCTACACTGCTAAAAAAATTCTACTTCCTATCACATCCATTTCTTGCAGCAATAATAATTTCTTCAGGTGCAAGACACCTAAGATTCAGACAATACACAGATGTTAGCTGAACTTTGTACTTTTGTGAGAATCATTTGCTACATATTAAGACCTTTCCTTGAAACATCACACAAGGATGAAAAAGACCTGACATACAGATACTGGGAACATAAAGAAAGCTCCAGTGGAACTGAACATATGGTTTTCTCATACTGCCAGAACATGAACAGCAGATGCCCAGATTATTCTGATACATAAAAATAATTTTTCATTAAAAATCCCACTGCAGCAGCTGGGGCTTGGGCCAAGAAGTCTTGGAATATATACCCAAAAAATAGTCTATCCTTTGTTGGCTGTGCCACTAACACCTCCAATCACATTTCCTTAGTAAGAGGTATGCAGATACAGTACTTAGCAGACTGACAGGGGACAGTCCAAGGAGTGGTGGTCAATGTTGCCAAGTCCAGCTGGAGAGCTGGAACTAGCGGAGTCCCCCAGGGATCAGTGCTGGGTCTGGTCCTGTTCAACATCTTCATCAATGACGGGACAGAGGTGTCTGCTCAGCAAGTTCGCTGATGATACCAAACTGGGAGGCTTGGCTGATATGCCTGAAGGCTGTGTGGCCATTCAGCAAGACTTGGACAGACTGAGAGCTAGGCAGAGAGGAAACTAATGAGGTTCAACAAGGATAAGTGCAGAGTCCTGCATCTGGAAAGGAATAANTTCAACAAGGATAAGTGCAGAGTCCTGCATCTGGAAAGGAATAATAAACTGCACCAGTACAGGTTAGGAGGTGATGTGCTAGAGATCAGCCCCCTGGAGAAGGACCTAGGAGTCCTGCTGGATAACAAGTTCTCCATGGGACAGCAATGCACCCTTGTGGCCAAGAGGGCATTAAGAGGAGTGTGTCCAGTGTTCAAGAGAGATTCTCCTCCCCCCTCTACTCTGACCTGGTGAGACCTCACCAGGAATACTGCGTCCAGTTTTGTGTTCCCCAGTTCAAGAGGGACCGGGATCTACTCAAGAGAGCCCAACAGAGAGCTACCAGGATAATGAAGGGACTGGATCATGTGTCCTATGGGGAGAGGCTGAGAGACCTGGGGCTTTTTAGTCTGGTAGCCTGAAGAAAAGAAGACTAAATGTTTATAAATATCTGAGGGCTAGGTGTCAAGAGGGAGAAGACAGGCTCTGCTCAGTTGCACCCTGTAATAGGACAAGAGGTAATGGATATAAACAACAGCATAGGAAGTTCCACAAAGTCCCTGCTGGAGTGGGATATAGTAACTAAACTGAACACAGCAAACTTACCTAACGAGACTCAGCAATAAGTTGCACTTAATCAAGTTAACTGCACCTAACAAAAGCTGCAGAGAGCCCAGGGCGCTGCATTTCCTGTCACTGTTCAGTTTTCCTACTGACAGAGGAAATGGCAAACCTCCTGTAGGAAAGGTTCCAGGCAAACTCTCTTAGTAACTTGGTGATTGAAAGGCTATGTCCCAAACTGTATTTTAAGGTGCTTCTCTGTAGAAAAAGATACACTTCCCATCCTATCAGTAGCATATGAACTGTTGGAAAAACATAGAGACCATCAAGTTTGTATTAAAAAAAACCAAACAAAAAACCCCAAACAACATCACCAACAATCCAAAAGCCCCACAGCTGGCTGAATGAAAGCCAGAGTTCAGGAAAGATACAGCTGCATCAATTTTAGAAGACTTGTTCCTGCAACCTTTATGGCTCATCTGCGTTACTTAAAAAGATGCTACATTTAACAGATGAGAGCACCATTAAAAAAAACCCTAAACCAAACCAACCAAACCAAAACAACCCAAACCACAATAAAAGAGTAGTTGTATGAGAAAAAAAAGAATGAAGCCAAGCCTAGAGAACAAAGTAAAAGAGAAAATGGATGTCTTCCCTACTTTAAAAAGGTTGTGACTTTAAATAAAATCATTTGAAGCACCACAAAAAGCTGAACACACAGCTATTGCAGTTTAGCTGACTTTAGCAGGAATCCCTTTAGGCAAAAGAAGGGATCTTTTAGTACTGAAAACACCAACACAATCTATCACTGATTTGGCTTATTTTGTTTTTCATATACATATAGGATTGGCTGTACTGAGTAAGCATTTGATTCCTTATGATGACTGAAGGCAGATAAGTAACAGTAGAGCAGAAATACAGGGCAATCACAAAGGCATACTTCTTGGTCCATAGGTACCAAGGCAGCAATTTGTCAATCTATTTTTTTTTCAGCCAAAGGCAATATCTTTGTATTAAAGCAACTATTTTAATTCACTGATTTTAATCGTTGGACTCTATTATATGAGAAGGCATGAGTTCTGCAATTTAAATCATGCCTTATGCAAAGAAAGAATTCTTTTAGTTATGAACTGTCAAGTGACAACTCCACCTGACATCCTATAACTCTTGTCTTGAAATATCTAATGACTGGTCTTTTCCTGTTCATTTTCATCATAACACTCATATATTTGTAGGCTTCATTTATATCCTCCTCTCATCTCAGTCTTCTGTTTTTCAGACTCCCTTGTTGCTCCTCATAGGGAAAGAGTTCCACAGCTCCAATCATCCTTTCTCTTCTGGCTTGTGTGTGCTATTTTAGATCAGGAAACAACACATAATAATATGGATGGAAAACCAATATACATTCTTAATTCCATCCCTAGTGCTTAACATTGCCTCTGTGCAGCTTTTGGTGGGTTGCTGGGGTTTTGCGCCTCCTGCCGAGGTTATTTAGATGCATCTGTGAGTTTTATCTAGTCAGAAAGACTCTAAGAGAAGTAACTGCCAGTTCTTGAAAAGGTTTCAGAAACTTTGAATGTGTAGCAAAGAATAGTTAGGAAAGATGAAACCCAGACCAAGACATCAACTACCAACTTATGGAGGTAGAGAAACTGAGGTAACAGTAAGTCTGTTCTAATTCAGTCATCTAGCATCCAAGCAATGAACTAAAGAACACTAAAATCCAAGCAATGAATCTGACTGAACTGTACCAGGATTAGTTCCAGCAAAAGCAGAAAGACTACAGTGCCTGTGAAAACAATTCTGCTGGACACATGGAAACACATATCATCTTTTGCAGTCCCTCTATTTTTCCCTGGAGCAGACAATTCTTATTGAAGTCCGAGTCAAAAAGACGTCAAACGACACTTCAATCCTGAAATACTTCTTTAAATATTTTCTTGAATGTTCCTTTCACAAGCTAGCAGTTTAAATCAGTTTGTGTCACGGACTACCTGTAGGTGGATGCAGCAGCAGTTTTGTTCAGTTCCAGAGAATAGCTGCTTTATTGCAGGGTTGAAGGTTTTGCTCCATCCTATTCTACATCAAAATACACAATACTGCATGGAATTATCTAAATAAAACCACCTGAGGTGAGCAGGAAGACAGCACAACAACACCTAACACCTCTTGAGCTCAATCACTTTGATAAGGAACCTATACAAAGTCCACAGACTTTAAACTGCGTGGACTTCAAATTCTCCAAACACAGAAGGTACCAGTGCAGGTGAAGGAAAATATCCAAAAAGTAACTACACACGATGCTCCCTGGATTTTCCCTGCAGTTTGAGGACAGTCTGGGAGAGATGCCCAAATAAGCATCAGGTGAACATTTGGATGACAGATGGACAGAAGTCAAGCCGGTAGTCATCTCATCTGCAGTTAGGTTAAAGAGGTTATCACAGCAGATATTGCCATATGTCCCACAGACAAAGAAGACGTTTACTAACACCTGGTACCAACCAGCTATGAAACGAGTTTTTTCAAGGTCTAGGAATGGTTTAGAAGGGATGCCAGGAATGTGTGGAGTCCAACAGCCTTCTATGTTAGCACATAAATAAGAATAGTCTTCTCCCTGAGCTTAATCACTCCGACGAGTAATTTAGTTCTTATTTCACATCCAGTCAGAATTCTCTCTGTTGCAACTTGTGTCCATTGCCCTTGTCCTTTCAGTGTACACTTCTGAGCAGAGACTGTCTCCGCCTTTTCTAGTATGTCTGGCATTTGAACTTCACAATCTGCCAGTCCCTCTCTCCACCTCAGTAAATCAGAGGACAAACTTGCTCCAGTCAGTAGATGAGAGAGCCAACAAGGAAATCTTAGTTCTACATGCCAGTCACATCGAAGTATAACCTGACAGTTCCAGCACTGCTACTGTATAAGGAAATATAGGAGAAATTCTCATATATTTTCATCTTCCTGCTTTCTCTGTGATGAAGAAACATCAGCAGGTTCTAAGTGCAGCTCTTTGTAGCCTCAACCCTTTGTTATTTTATTAATTGCAGAATAGTACACCATAGCTGGGAGTCAGGATAAATTTTGAGATTTTAATCTGTAAGGATTGCAGACCACCAAGTTACCCTGCAAAAAAAGCCCTGTCCGGCATCAGTATACTCTTTGAGCTGAATTCTTTCTTGGGGATTTCTCTAAGTAGAAAACTGTGCAAAGAACCCATGCTTTATCTCCTGACCATGTGACACAAGGTTTTCTAAACAGCTTTTCCTCGTAATCTCTTCATAATCTGTTAGTCCAGCTCCTTGGTCCTCCCAAGCAATACAAAAAGCTACCTGTGGAAATTTAAAGCATACCACGAGCTGCTTTGGTCTCTTACAATCACCGGGAAGGATGTCAACTCTGTGGGCTGAATTTCAAAACTGGATAAGCAATCCAGCTTTTTATGAAAAGAAAAACAAACAAACCCAACCCAACCAAGCAAGCAAAACAAAAACAAAAAACCCAACCCACAAAACACACACAGCAACAACAAAAACCACAAAACAAACAAAAAACCCCACCAACACAAAATCAAACCCATGTACCACACAGGAAAAGTGACACCCTGGAAACAGATAGTCTCCCCTCCTCTATCAGGATTTAGAAAAAAACGAAAATAGGACAGAAATAACTGAATAGGATACTGATCCTCATTGGTGGTAAAAACTGAGCATGGCTGATGTAAGCACATTTTAACTTATTTTTTCCTTTCTTGCTTGCTGCATTTAATGATCACATTTGACAACAGGACAGCAAAAGAACACTATTTGGACATTTTGGCCTCTCTGGATAATGTACATGACCTAAAGTGAAAAAAAAACCCACAAAACAAAACTAAACCACACAAAAGAAAAAACAGAAGACCAAATCATACACTCAGTTCCAGACAACTGCTTTCCAATAAATGTGCTAGAGGTCTGTTTATTTTGCTACTATGAGGCAGTTCTAGTATCTTTGTCTTTGTTAATGCCAGAGGAATACAAATTGTACTGTTCTAGAGCACAGAATGTATTACTTCACGCTTAAAGCAGATCTTCTATCTCCCTGGCCAGAAGAACAGTGCACATCTGCCGCAATACCTGTCTAACATCATGGATAAACCAAATATGTGAGAAGACTACAGTAACGTGACTGGAAAGAGATCACTTACCTTTCTGTTTCCTGATAATCTTAAAAATTCTTTATACTCTAAATTAATCTGACCATTTGGAAGAAGGAACACAGCAGGAAAAAAAAGCCTTTGATGGTGCAAAGATATCTACCCTAGACAAAGGCTATTTACTCTATTCCTAAAACTTAAAGAATCAATATAAAAGTGACAAAAAAAGGATAGACAAAACAGGTGACATCCTGAGGCAACACCATGCCATAATGCAGGGCAGCATGGGCAAGTCTCTTACCTGAGCTGGTGAGCACACTCAGGGGACTGCTGGAGGACGTGAGTGCAGCGGTACCGCTGGGTGTATTCTGAGCTGCACTGGCTGCAGCTGCTAACGCAGCCAGGTTCTGTAACTGCATTGCATTCAGTCCTGCAACACAGTGAACAATGCACAGAGTTTCTTCTGTAACAGCCACCATCAACCAAGCTCCACAGGTCCAACGACACCAGCATATCAAACGGAGTAGTGGGAAGGAGATTAGAAACAACAGACTTAACACTAGTTACTGATTTTTTTTTCCACACTCTGATTCCTTGTCATAACTGAAAAAAATAAGTTTTTCTTTGCCCAGATAGATGAGTAAATGACCAGGTGGATACGATCTCAGGTGTCTACTCTGGAGTGCAGAAATTTTCAGGAAGTGTTCTCTCCAGTCACAAAAGCATGGCAGCTTCAGCTGAGAGTTAAACCAGCATCTGACAGCAAATCTGCGAGCTAGAGAACTCATCTGACAACCAGGCCAACAACCTCCTCTTCTGTCATCTCCCTATGCTCTCTTTGTAAGGGAACAGCTATAACTCAAGGAGGGCCCACATCCACACCTTTAGCCCACCAGTATCTCAGTATCAGCATATTTTGTTTGGTCCCCTTGGCAGACAAGAAACAACAGTCACTTGTGAGAAAACGTGAAGCAGCATCAACTCCTGACCATACGATCAGCCAGGCTAATCAGTGGGTCAGACAGGAGAGATAAAGAGGAATGGGAAACATCACGCATGCTATGCATCAGCAGCCAGGAACACTGCAGGGGAAGGGAGGTATCCTTGTCTTAATGAGCTTGACTGGTTAATTTACTCATCCAACTCACCTAAACTTTGAGTCATATTTTGTGAATTAAACCATTGGGTCAGTCCTGCCCCCTTTTTAATGTCATGGGATGATTGCTGATAAGATCTTCTCCTGAATTCTTTATTTAGCCATCCAGTGGGAGGCTAGCTTCATTCTTCCAGTTCTGCCTCTTGCCTTTTCCCTTGCTTTCCTTTTTTGTCCCTACCTTTGCTTATTCTAACAAGTCCTTCTTATCTGACTTCAGACAACCCTCAGTAATTCTTCACAAAATGAAAACCAAAATTAAGCTAATCACCATTCATTTAAGAGCAGCAAAATGCACTAGGCAGATGTGGCAGCTCACCTTGCAGATGCTCAGCAAACACTTGGAGACAAAGCACACATCTCACATAATTAAAATCTCGATTTTGTAACTTCAGTATGTAAACAGGGCACATACGAATGTAAGTTCCAATCCAGTAGAAACCATTTATTTTCTAATGCCCTTCCACAATCCTCAGCATAGCTTGTTTGTTTTTTTAAATCTTTTTCAATTGTTTTCTTTGTGACAGGATCTGTTCTCCTAACCACATCTAGTGCCTGAAACAAGATGATTCAGCCTTTATTTAGATATTTAGATTCTTGAGGTGCCACTGTAACATAAAAGGAGGAAACTAAACCAAAAAAGTCATACTTGTTGTTTTTATTATTCTCCAGAGGGTTAAGAGTGCAAGTGCAGGAGCCAGTAAAGAACAGAGCAGTTTGCTTCCTTTCTGAAGCAGTTTGGCATGTGCACACTGCACCTGTCCTCTTGTCATCGCATTGTTCTCCCATCTGCTTTCAAACAAGGTCAATATTAAGTTTTGTCTGCAAAGTCTGATTCAGTTTGGAATCTAATGACCTGCTTAATTTTTCTTCTTACAAATTTAAGGAGATAAGCTGAGGTATTAACAGGATTTTTAAACTGAAACTTTCTGTTATTATGTTATTTATATCTCTGAGCTATTGACTTTTAAGGTGTTTTGTAAACAGTGCAGACAGAATTACCCTGAAGGCTTTGTAGGCCACCTCAGCTAATGAGCCCCTGCCCCAGTCCTAACTGCAGTAACAATTAACATGAACTGCTATACTGTTTTTTCCTGCTTAAAACAGGAAACCTAAACTGAAACACATGCATGGGTGCTTAGTTCAAAACACAATGCTGCACATATGCACCTGTATGGATGAAAGCAAACACATGGAGGGAGCCATCCTTCTGTTTCCTTAAAGGCAGACAATCTTAAGAGCCAGAGGTGGGGGAGTTTGCCAGCACACAACTTACCTTAGGGATAGTGGTTAACTAAGATTAAGAAGGAACATCCACACTTCTAGCAGAGGATTTCTGTCCTTCCAAAGAAGTGGGTAAATTCAGGATTACTTTTTTGAAATGAGGTTAATATGCCTATAACCTTTTGGCAACTTTCTCTACCCTCCTCCTCCTTTTTTTAGCAGTGAATTTGTCTTCTGGTGGAAAAAACTCACCTCCCATTGGGTGGAGGCTGCTCAATGTGTTCAGGTTCCCAGATGATGCAGCTGCTGTCTGCTGAAGGAGCTGCAAATAAAGCTAGACATTACACCAAAAAACAAAACAAGAGTGAGAGTGAGGGCTGGCTCCGCTTCGGGGAGAAAATGCATCACACCACAGCCAGAGCGCCGTCACAAAGGGAATGCCCACTGCCCATGCACCACACTGCAGCGAAGCGCAAGAGAACTCTCCTCACACCCTACAGCCAGAGCACCACCAGAGTGTAAATCCACGCTGCCCATGCATCACACTGCAGGCAAAGCGACAGCACAACCCTTCCCTTGCTCAGTATCACCAATGCTGAGAGAAGTTTATGCCCTTCTAAAATTGAATTCACTGCACTCTACAAGGCAGTCAGACACTGCAGGCCCTGAAGAGATGAAAAGAACCCAAATTGGAAACTCACTGCTAAGTACTGGGGTCCAAGCGTGTTGAGACCAGCCAGGTTTCCCCATACTGAGGCAGCACTGATCTGTTGCATTTGTTGTTGGAGTTGCTGAGCAATTCGTTTCTGCTCTTTGTCCTTCTGCGTGTCGGCAAATTTTACCACAATAGGAGAAGAGCAACCCTGCAAACAGCAATTCAAACAATTACATACTGGCTGTCCCCAGCAGTTACAAAAATACTGCATTAAGACCCAGTGATTGGACGCACTTCCCTCCCCCTCTCTCCACATACATGCATATATTCAAACAGCACATTTCATCAAAGGTTCAAAATTTAATTCGCTTTTAATGCTATTTGGCATTTTGTCCACAGGTGCAGGCTATCTCAAGCTCTAAAAACAGGAGCACCATAAACACAGAGGTTCAGGAGTGGTATTTGCTAAGAAACACACATCGCACTTATTCTTCTCTCTGCTATCTAGTCCTCCAAACTCCACAATGACTGCCTGACAAACTACGTCTTCTCCTGACACCCACTAACTTATTTTACCTCCATGGTTTGTGCTTGGTGCATTGCTTTGATTGCTGTTTGTGCCATAGCTCTTGTTGTAAAAGTCACAAATGCACAACCTGGTGAAAGAACAAAAAGGAACCAAGTCATTCACTACATCTGTAATTACTGGGATGAATAAAGAAATGAAAATACCTTGGGGAGTGGAGTGGTGGAAGGGTGTAGGAATCACAGAAAGAGCTGAAATGCCACATTGATTTGCAAAAGGCAGCAAGGCAGCATCTAGTGGAGAACCCTGAAGTGTCTGGAAAGCTTCCTGCTTACCTCGGCTCAGGCCATCTGGGCCCCGTAATATCCTGCACTCTTCAATCTGCCCAAAGGGGGAGAACATCACTCGGATATCATTTTCGTTGCACTTCTTGGATATCATCCCAATAAACAACTTCCTATCTTCTACTGCTAAGAAATTAAAAGACAAGAGTATTACCATGAAATATGCACTTCTAGATCTTATTTTGTCAAGTCCTCTCCATTAAATGCAGTTATTTCCCTCATATTTAGGGCAGGGCATTGTCAAAACCAGACTCCAAATAATGTAATCTCTTCAGTTTAAGAGAATACATATGAGACACCTCAATGAACCTGAAGGATGCTTGTCTTATGTTGTTTTATTGTTTAGATTTTGCTCCTTCTCCCTTGCAAGCCTGTGAACTGGAAGAACGTAAGAAAAGATAGAAATATACCACATTGAGCACTTCACTGTGTGTCCTACATTTGGTTCCTGGTGACTGAGAGAAGACTCGAATGTATTTATTTCATCCTCTGCTTTTTCCGTCTTTAAACTACAAACATACCTTAATGTATCTAAAGAAGCAAGTGAGCTGCAGAAAGTTTCTTTCTAGCCTCTTTATCATGCCAATCACTTAAATTTAGATCTGCCTATCTCCTCATGCTCCTGTCTCAATAGTGGAAGCAACAGCAGCTGTTAAAACAGAACAGTTTTAGTCCTGTTTTAGATTAATCCATTCTGATCTGTACCAAAAGCATGAAAATGAAACCTCGGATCAGAACGGTATGTGCTATTGTATCTTGCCTCTAAATGCTCATGGTACCAGATAGATCAGAGCTGAAGAACACCTATCAGTGTACTGACTCTTTAAAAATAGTCCAGAAGGACATTTCTCTTCATTTCTCAGTCAGTGATTACTAATATCAGTTAAAGATCACTGAAGGGAGTGGGTAATTTCACATTCAGAACAGAACCTTTTACCTCTCATTTTACCTATTTAAGGATGCTAATCACCTCAAAAATTCTTGCTTTTAAAGGATGAAGCAAATTCTGCAGAATATCATTTGGAAAGATAAAGCAGTCTGCAAATACAACATCCAGCACAATTTAAAATATCACATGATGAAGGCTGTAGCACAATGTGAGGCTTCAACAGATAAAATCTTCTACTTAGTGCCACGCTGAGGGGAAATCCACTCATTTGCTGCATCTTCTATGGTATTGAAGAGGAAAATTCCCAATTATTCCAGCTGATGTGACTTAAACTGATTCTTAAATATTAATATTTTACCCAGCTCACTTCCAAGCTCTTAGAGCAGGAAGCTGCTTTCAAATCCTTTCTGCAGTCCACTTCAAAGAGACACAGAATTCCTTTTACAAATGGCAAGTTAGAACACTTTAACTGATACTTTCTCTTTTGTATTTTCACCCACACCTTTTAGCACAAGCTATATAACAGCCTCAGAACTGTCATCCTAAAATTCTACAGAATTTTTTCTTCTTTCCATCGTTTTCTCAGGATATTCATGTGTGTGTATAATGCAAATTTGATTTTAGAGAACCTGTTCTAATCTCCTACCAACAATACTATGAAAGAATTCTCCTTAAAGATCACCTAGTCCCAACCCTTGTGCCATGGGCAGTGACACCTTCCACTAGACCAGGTTGCTCAAGGCCCCATCCAACCTGGCCTTGAACATCCTGACAGGTGGGTCATCTACAACCTATCTGGACAGTCTACTCCAGTGTCTCACCACCCTCACAGCAAAGCGCTATTCCTTATGTCTAATCTAAATCTACCCTCTTTCAGTTGAAAGCCACTGCCTTTTGTCCTATTGTAAAAAAGTCCCTCTCCAGCTTTCTCGTAGGTCCCCTTTAAGTGTTAAAAGCCACAATAAGATCTCCCCAGAGCCTTCTCTTGTCCAGGCTGAATGTTCCCAACTCTTTCAGCCTGCCCTCACACAAGAGGTGCTCCAGCCCTCAGATCATCTTCATAGGTGTGCATTGGACTTGCTGCTCCTTACACTGAAGGCCTCAGAGCTGGACCCAGTACTGCAGCTGGGGTCTCAGGAGAGCCAAATACAGGGCGTTAATCTGTCCATACTGCTTTGGATGCAGCCCAGCATACAATTGGCTTTCTGAGCTGCAGATGCACATTGCTGGGTCATGTTGAGCTTCTCATCAACCAACACCCTCAAGTCCTCCTTCACAGAGCTGTTCTCAATCCACTCACTATCCAGCTTGCAGTGTTTGGGCATGTCCTGACCCAGATGCCAGACCTCATGCTTGGCCTTGCTGGCCTTTGCACAGGCCTGCCTCTCTAGCTTGTTAAGGTCCCTCTGGATAACATCCCTTCCCTCTATGGTATCAGCCACAACACTGAGCTTGGTGTCATCTATAAACTTGCTGAGGATGCACTCAATCACACTGTTCATGTCCCCGACAAAGATTTAAACCACCTTAGTACAAAAAAGAACTCACTGGATGTTTCCCTAACTGACAACATGGTTCTACCACAAGCAGCAGCAGATGGGAGACAATGAGTCACAGAATTTAGAGACATCACTTACGTTACATACTACACTGAAAACACGTTTTTGTGTGATTTTGTTTGATTGTTGGTTTTGTTTGTTTGATTTTTCTTGAAAAACATCAGGTGTCAATTCAAGAAGACTTCGTTAGAAACTGTTCAACTAAAGGAAAATCCTCAAGCTTCCCTATTAGCACAAATGATACCAAACTCAGATATTACGAAAGCTTACCATTACTCTTTTCACTGTCCGCTGGTTTCATCTGGATAGGATGGTGCATCTGAAATGAAGGAAGATTATTTAATCCTAGATGCATTCATTTTATACTACAAGAAATATATGCCCATAGGAATTGTGGAAGAAAGAAATGGTAGCTTAAACTGCCTCTACGGAGGTGCACATGTAACAATACATTTCTAGATGAAAGAAAAGTATTCCTAATATGTCATCATTCCCCCTTAGAGATTATTAACAGGAGCCATGCCCACCCACCTCACTACTATTAGTCTCCCAAATGCTCCATAATTCCCTTGAGATCTGTTATCATACAAATCTTGTAACAGTTTTGGGGTTTGTTTAGTTCTTTTAAAACATTATTTGAGGGCAAAATGACATAGGTTTATATCTCAGTGGTGCCAGAGCTCAGAAAAACAGGATAGCTCCAATAACGCATGTATCTTCTCTTACCCCTGGGAGGATCTTCATGTTGTGAAGAGCGTTCTGTGCTTCTAGTGCAGCTTTACGGGTATAAAATGTAACAAAACAGCACCCTGCAATGAAAACAAATGTTAGTGGAGAAAGAACACCCTGAATCTTGATGGGCTGGGGCTGTACAGAAATTTCAAAAGCGAAAAATATCTGACAAGTAGAAGAGGCTAGATGCTGAAATAGACAGGTACTACTGACAGTGACTATTTAAAAAAAGATTTCTAAGTGTAATAAAGTAGGATCTACTCAGAACTGACCCAACACTACTAATATGCCAAAGCAAAATTCAGATACATCTGCCAAATCATTGTTGGCTACTTCCACTATCAAACTCAATAACTATTTGCTAGTACCAAAACCTTGTCTGTGGTTTCACAGGAAATCAGATATTGCATCTAACTAAACTGCAAACCCAGGTACAGCATTTCATTAGGATCTGATGTACTCAAGCTCGTATTTTATCTAAAACTGTGCCACATCCAGCAACATTCTGATCACTTCATAGCATCACAATGATGCTCTGGAGCAACACAGTATTAATTTGATGTTCTGCTTTGCAATTATAATCCGTTCTTTTCAAGCATCCTCATCACTTCAGGGCTCTAAAGAAAAGCTGGTGATTTTCCTCAGCTCAGCAAATGACAAGATGACAGTCCATGTATAATTAGACACAGAGACTTACAGAGCCTAGGCTTGCGTGCAAGCCTGGTCACACAGAGCTCCATCACACTGAGATGTTTGAACAGGCAAACAGCTAAGATTGTAACTATGTGAAAGCTGTTGAGACCTGGGATATTACAAGGTGTGATGGTTTGAAACTCTTTTTAATTTTTCTTTGGACCACACTGCAGAGTTACAGAAGGGAGAGACATGGCAAGTACAGAAGTCTCACCTTTGCTTTGAGGAGGGTTTTGGCTCCTGTCCCTCAAGACATTGATTTCATAGACAGCACCATACTGTTCAAAAAGTTCTCTTAGATCCTTCTCACACCAGCTCCGTGGGACCTGACCCACAAACATCTTGATGGCATCTAGATCAGGTTGGTCTGGGTGATCCAGTGTGCCATTCATTTTCTTTGAGCTATGAAAAAACAAGAAGGAATTCCTGGTTTTTCTTTTCACAGATTCTAGACACATCATGCTTACAGCAAGATAATAAAAATAAACATTCTACACATACAGAAATGTACGTTATTAAAACATACGTATAAAGAGAGACTCCTGAGTACTCACAGTCCTGCATAGCAGAGAATACTCAGAAGCGTCATTGGCAAGAAACACTCTCTATGCAGCTGTTTAAAACCTCTCCTAACATTTGTTCTTACAACTTAGTCAATATCTGGGATTCAGAATATAAATCTGTTGAGATGACTGAAAACTATCACTAGTTCAACCCCATACACTTCACAGAAAAAGAAACCAGAAGAGAAAGGGAGCTAAACTCAGTCTACCCACAGGCCACAGGAATGAGCAGTGACCTCTATAAATGAGAGGGTAACATTTTTTTGGTTAGGATGTGACTATCTGGAATGGTTTCCTAGGGCAAATTTCCATCTTAAACACAGAAACAGGTACAAGTGAACAGATGACAAGTTTCATTCAAGGTTTACAAGATAATGGCTTTTTGTGAAACGAGGGAGCTTTCAGTCTTGTTATCAGTAACCACAGCCTAGTGTACCACAAGAGGTATAGAAAACTGACAGTAACAACTGTTGTAGTTACAGTGATTACTAGGTTAAAATTGCTGACCAGCCCCTGCATAATCTAAAAAGGACACAAGAAGTAGTAGAACAGTAACTACACAACAATTCCTTTTATCCCCAAACTCTCAGTTGAAGAATACAGGTAGCCTTCTTCCAGAGCAGTCAGCTCTCTTCATCTGTTTCTTTCCTTTAAAGATAGATTTTTTTAAATGGCTTGTTAACTGCATGCTACACAGTAAAGAGTGTTCCTCTATCTGCAATCATATTCCATCTGGAATACAATTTAAATAAAAAGTTGGGTTTTTTTTTTTTTTTAAAAAAAAAGTATTTCCAAACCAGGCAATGTTTATTACATTTTTTCCCCTCAAGCTGTTCTGAACCTAAGGGAAAAATGATGTTAGGATTGCTAATCATTTTATAGCTACATGAACAGACCTCAAAGCCAACAAAGCTTCTTCCTAGAAGGGAAGGGAACTATCATAAATCCTTTCATTGCTCTTTACCTTTCCACTCAGAAAGGGTCAGCACCTCTCCAAATAACCAAGGCAAACAGTATTTCTTACAGAATGATAAACTACCTCTTTTCATTAAGTGTCTTTCCATTCCAGTTGAGAACAAACACAAATCATTTATCCTCTTCCAGGAACAATTTTCAGCTCTGCCTTCTATGGCATGGGTAGCTTCAAGAGCATAGCATGGCTCATATGAACTGGGCAACTCTTAACATGACCTCAACAGTATACAAGGAATCTTTCACTCCTCATTAAAATGTTTAGTCTGGAGTCATTAACAGGGAAGAACAGAAACTTCCCACACAGTTTTTTTTAAATTTAATTTTTATATCGGCACCTGTAGCATATTATAAACAGTACTGCCAAACAGCTTTATTCCTCCTTAGCCTCATCCCTAACATCATCAGATCATTTCTCCTGGTGTCCAAAATCCAGTATCAATTGTCAATGTCCACTATGATTTCTTCAAAAAAACCCCAAACTGCAAGCTCTCCATTATCTCTTTTGTCTGCCCTCAAGGATAGTTCATCCGACAGCAGAGGCTTCAGAGACAGCAATTCCAGCTATTCTTTCTAGCTATCCTTTCAGTTACAAAAAGACACACAGACAAAATACTTACACAGGGCTAGCATTCAAGGAGCAGTGATCCACCATCATCTCTGGGAGGAAATCCAACTTGAACGCAGCCATCACCTCCGTTTTAGACAAACCACTAACACTAAATGAGTGTATTGCCTAACCCCTAAAGGCCACTTCCAAAGGTCCTGCAGGTCTTAACACTCAGCCACACAAAAAACCACTCAAACCACAGAAACAGAAGCTCAGGGAGACCAGCAATAGACACCACAGAAACAGGCTGGACTGGGAAAGGGACATGGAATCCCAGATTAAAAAGGGGATGTGACCATGTGAAGAGAGGCTCAGCTTAATACACAATGAAAACGCTGATGCACTCGGCTTGTTTTGTACAATTTTCCCTGGCGAAGCAGTACTGAGAGCACTGTCAGATAAACAGAGTGTCAGATTCATGAAGATAGCAATGGGTAACAGAGCAGAAAGAATACAAACTCCAGTCTTTCCATCCCCAGCTAACTCCTTGCCTCCCAAAATGGCAGTCCAAGGCCTCAAGGTTCAGACAGACACTCCCCGCATCACCAATACTAAGGTGTAAAGTCATGAGGTTCCTTCACCATAGCCATTTTCAATGACTGATTTTATTCTTTTCACCTTGCGTACTATTTTTGACACTCCTAACTTCTAGGAAGAAAAATGCCAAGCAAAATGTTTCTCTGAACCTGCCAAAAGCTAAGAATACTTGATTATCCAAAAATTCCTTAAGTACCACATAACATCAAAACCTACTCTTTTCACAGGAGCGTAACATACACTGTTCTGGAAACAGTACTTTGCCCTTCATCTATAAGTCCAGAGATATAGAGAGTCTATAGATGATAAAAACACTTGAGAACACCGATCAGAACACCTTAGCTGCTTCATCATTGAAAAAGGAATAACATGTTGAGCAAAGAACTGTGAGGTATATTTATACAATACAGACCTCCTATTAAGTCTCCAATACCCAAACTGATGTGGAGATAACCTGGATAACATGGGATGCACTGGGAGATGCAGAAATACTTGATTGCAGAGAGTGAGTGCTGCAGACACAGCTGAATGTGCCTGAGCACTCCATGGGGGATGATTTAAGTGAAGTCCAACGTAAGCATTACATAAGCGGTCAATACAACCACAAAATAAATTCCAAGAGCATCAAGGAGCATGTCCTGGGGCAGATGTGATCACTTCTTTAATGCCTGTCAATGACTGCAACAAGTACCTACAGTTACTTAAACTGGCCAGGATATGTAGCTTGCTTTATGCTTGCACAGTTACAGCATGCCCATTTTTTTCCCACAAATAACCATTTCCAACCTCTGAAAAAAATAAAGAACATTTCCAATCTCCCTACAGTAAGGTTAAAAGATTAAGGGAAGTTAAGCCTCATGATACAAAGACATATGCATGTTACTGCAAAATAAAAGGACATAAATTTAGCACACATCAGATATTCAACAGTAACTATATTTCATGTATTTACCTCAAATGTTAAATTTAAGCAGCCTACTTCATGGAATTTTCTAAAGCAAGCCCACAGAGAGAAACACTTCAGATTTAGTGGAAGGAACCTCAGAAGATATGTTGAGGTTCTTGCCACTGTTCACATCAATCTATAGACCAACACTGTCTGGTCTTACCCATAGAGACCAGAATTAATTCCTTCTGGTCTTCCAGTCACCTTTAGTGTGTTAAAGCAGCCAGTAAACTACCCCAGCAGCCATGCTCACTGCAGGTTTGATGAAAGATGATGCGGGCAACAGATACTCTATAAAATAGGTTTTTAAAATATTGCCAAGATTGATCAGCTCACTGAAGAAAACCGCATCAGTGTGATTTGACCCTATGCCCACCCTTCTTTCATCTCTCTTCTCCTCAAAAACCCAAATTTTATCTGCTTGCTTCTTTAATACAAAAGTGCAATGAGCTAGATACACTCTCACACAGTTGCACTCCAGGTTAAATTCAGTCTACTGGCTTTAATTATTAGAACATCAGTCTTCTGCAGCTAACCTGCTACTGAGTAGCTTTTCATTCTTGACATAGGACTAATTTCTCCTGTGATGTGCTCACCACATTTAATGAACAATGCTGCAAATATTTCATGCACTGTTTCGTACAATTTGGGGGAAAGGAGGACTCAATACTGAAATGGTTAATAAGCGTCTGACGGTCTGTTAGTCTTAGACCAAATACCTCAGGGTACCATACTTCTGCAGCAATGATGGCAACTTCAGTGACAACACTCTAGTGTACAAATAGGTTTGCTTTAACATTATTTAGTTGAAGGGCATCAAGCTAGTGCAATTAAAAGACTTACCAACTTCACTTCTCAAAATATCAGAAAGAGCAGAAAAAAGATGGTATTTTGCTACTGCACAGAAAAAAGAATAATTAAGTGAGGAAGTAGTATTTCTTTGCAATTACGAAAAACAAAGTCATCCTGGCCATTGGTCATAGTAAGAAAGAAAAATAAGAGAGCTAACGACACTTATTTTTTGCTCAGATGTCAAATTCCTACAGGCTTCCATTCTTTGACCATTTCTATTCAAAGGACAATAGAAACAATGACTGAAATTCCAAGCTCTGTGGACTGTAGCTACACATTTAAACGTGCTGCTAATCTGACAACATGAACATTAAAAATTTTCTACATGCTACAGATTAAATCTCACTCTTTTATGCCTCTGAAGCCCTAGATCATGCTGCAGAGTATGTCACTCTATGCTTCTCAGAAATTGCAGAGTACAAATGCTAGAAATTTTGCTTTCATTTCTAAGTTTACAGAATGACGTCATATCCTGGGGCACAAAACCTAAAAGAAAACAAACAAAAATCACAACAAAATAAAACCCTACAAACCAAAATGCTCCTGTGGTATTTTCTTTCCTAAGAAAGCCTTGTTCATTTTGATGAGCAACTGTTCATTGAAAGCTGAAGATAATACCATCTTCTATTTCACAGTCTGAACCTGGGACAACACATACAACTATGAAGCTGAGGGACTACTGGCATGGCAAGAGCCAACTATGAGAAAGGATGCAGGCTACAGGGAAATCAGACGGTGTGAGGCTTTGAAGGAGACAAGTCCTAGAATAAACTTCCCCTTGTATTATATATGCATATACAGATCCCTACAGCCTTGCTGAATTGCAGTTTTGTTTTTAAACAGACACCCCTAAGTTGCATGCATCAAAACACAGCACCTACTTGTCAGTATGTTGTTGTTTGATTATTTATCATGTAAGCATGTGGTCAGAATGCTTTCTGCCTATGTGAAATCCAAACTGTCTGTCTATACCTCACTGGGTACAAGAAGCCCCTTACCTGGTTGCCAAAACAGCAGTTTCTTCCTTTGCCAATCTCTGTGACAGCTATGCATCACGGGTACACACAGAATTTCTCAGCACCCTATGACAACGAGGAATAAGCTAGCTGATACCCTCCAAAGATCCCTGGTCTGAGAGCACTCAAATATTTCTGCATTATTCCGAGGTATATCACAGCTATTATCTCCAGAATCTGTATCTTTTGTTTGTTTGTTTTCAACACAAAGCAGAAACTTCAAAGAGCTTCCAATATTAGAGTTCCAAATAGTGCCACTTAAAGAGTGACAGGCAACTTTAGATGGCATTTATCTGGACTCCTCCCACGGCAGCCAGTATCTGCCCACTCTGTTTCCAAGGAGGGCACCTGCACAGGATTAGGGTAACAGTCTGCCATGTTAGCACAGTGAAATAAATGAAGATGTCCATGTAAGTAAAATAATAAAAATAAACTATTTTCCTAGAAACTCCATCTTCTCTTTGGTATTTAATTATCTCCCTGTTTAATTATCTCCTTATACCTGTTCCCCAATGACACAAACACTTCCATTAACCTTCACAAAAACAGAACAAGAGAGGTACTTGGATTATTGTCTTTACTTGAAGTGTAAGACATTTCTTTTTGTTAGTTTTAGACTTAAATTTTGTGCAGTTCCCAGTTGTGACCTGCAGAACAATGATCTGAAATGCGTATTACATTTGTCTTTCGCAGATACATTTTTTTTTTAGACTAAGGGAATGGAGATTGTAGAAACAAAAACCAGCATTATCAGCTATTGGTTGCAGTGATAAAGAAAAAAAACCAAAACAAACACAAGCAAACAACAAACCAACCAAACCCCACAACAAATTAAAGCTTCCTGTAATGCAAACGATAGTAGAAGCCTGGCTGAGAAGATCCTACATGAAACACACTAACATGAAGCAAGTAAGTAGATGAACAGACTTTCAAATGACCAAATCATGAATTTGGAGCAATTAATGCATAACAATCCTTTAGAGCATCATTACTTGCAGAAAAGATAAAATTTTAACACAGGCTCTCTAGAATAATTAATTTGGGCAAACCATAGAGAATGAGTAATTATCACGCATTTTATCCTCTTTACAAGACATTTTACCATTAATAATTGCTATGACGAGGAAGCATTGCTGCATAAAGCCCAGGGCAATCGCTTTTAAAGCAGAATGTCTATAAGTTTCTTCCCCGTATTCAAGAGGGCACAGAAATGCTAAAAATAACAACAAAACAGAAAGACTGAATCCTTTTATCCTTAGTTGTAGGTTGTGGGTTGGGTTTTTTCTGGTAAACAGATGTAAAATCTCCGTTTCAGCTACTGCTTAAGCTCTACAGGAAGGCATAAGAAAATATCAGTTAAAAATTACTAGTTTTTCAAACATTTGCCATCATGCCAGCAGACACAGTCTGGGAAGCACTTGTGAGTTTTCATCATCACAGTGCTAGAAGACAACAGTGTTTGTATTTTGTGACAAACTGTGGAAATCTTAAGTACCTAAGGGAGATCTGAAACACCCACAGACACTTATGGCATTACAGACAAAAAAATTCTTGGTAAACTAGGAAAAGTGGGCTGGTCACAACAATGGTAAAAGGAAATAAATGCAGCAGTATGACACACAACAGGAGACTAGGCAGGAAATGACAGTGTAAGAAGTGAGAACATGTATTTCTATCCTGTGAAAAAAACAGAACTACCAAAAGATGACAGGATGGAACATTTAAGGCAGCCACAAGGTTTCCTTCCCTTTTTGTTTTATTGACTGAATTCAGACCATGAGACACACAGAAAGTATGGATGATAAATCACACTTGCACTTCAACACTTACATCTTGGGTAAAAGAGAGTAAGAACACAAAGTAAGTTCCATTTCATGACTTATTTTCAGCAACCAGAAACTTGATGATTACTTTGCTACCTAAGTAATCTGGTGCTTTTGTTACTTAGGCAATCCAAATCTATTGATTCTGAACCTGTATTTCATAATTGGCAGGATCTCAGGAGTTTGAAAAAGCAGGTCTAATCACAGATTAGTCTGTCTCAAGACAAACTCTTCAGACAAACCCACAAATATAACGACCAGTATTTCCTCTTTCCTATCTTCTGTAGGAAGACAGCAGTAAAGAAGCAAGAAAGCAAAGTACAGAGCACCAGCAGTTTAGGAAAGCAGCTAAGTGTTCTGTAGCACCTGCAACACGTGGAGACCAATGCCCTCAAACTGGTACTTCCAAAGTACACAGAGGTCAGTCATCAATTCTCTGAAAATCACCTGAAAATAAAGATGTTCTTGGATTTCTTAATCCAACTTTAGCTTTTTCTACCCTTGATGAGTAACATATGGAGATACAGGATATCCTGCACTTCAGAGCAATTTGGTTTTCTTTCTGATACAGACGTGACTAAAACCTAAGATATTCATGAAAGCTATAGTAAATGTCTGACCACAGTATAAAATAAGTGTTTTCTCAGGACAGTATCAAAACTTAGCTCTCCTTGGCTGTTTACAGACTAAAGCACACATTAAATACTTCTACCATAGCAGAGAAGAGCAACAATCACCATGCTTGGAGCAGGACAGTGTTACTTAACACAGGAGTTAGAGGTCAGTTGTCCTCAGAAGTGAATGAAGCTCTGAAGGTACACAGTTAGAGGCAGTCTGGTCTTTTGGTACTCTTCTGACAACACAGTAAATCATTCCATGTTGCTATACCAGAGAAATAACTTGGTCACAAAAGAGTTTATCAAGTTGTCAGGCTGACTTTGTCTACCCTGCAGTCAAACCACCATGAGAATCAAGCATGACCAAAGGACACAGGACTGCTCAGCTGGAAACTGCACAGGAGAGGAAGGAGAGGACCTGTCTGAGATGTCTCATGAAATTACACCTTTACTGGACTTCAGGCATTAAGAAAACTGCACTAGAACATCCTTGCACACCAGGCTATGTTCATGTCCTGGCTGCACAGTCAGATTTGTCTCAGATGCCAGGAAGCTGTGCCACTAATACTGACCTTTAGAGTTCTGTGCACTACTACAGATCGGTTCTCACCAAGAGATTGCTGTGAAGACACATTTCCACTTCTTAGTTATGTTTCTGAAGTTATTAAATTATAGATGGTACTAACGAAGTCTACTGACTTGTACTCACAGTCCTGTGTTACTAACACTCCCAGACCCCTTTAGCACTACAAAGGCAGGAAACTGGGAAGAGTTTAAGGTTCAGAAACCACTGCTCGCTGCAGTATAAAATGATTACTTTCATCACTTGAAAGTAAAAACAGCTACTCTCTTAAACCTCTGAAATGGATCCCCAATATGCAAATGAAAGATACAAACTGGTACATACCTGCAGCTACACACCTTTCTCTAGTCGTTCCAGTCTTCAGTCTAAAATATAAAGAAAAAGCAAACATTGAGTACTCCACAGTTAAATCAGATAATAACCATGATTACAACATTAATTCCATCTTGTACAATACTGAGGATGTGGAAGCAAAGCATGTTTCCAAGAAAAGAAGTCATCAACAGGTGGTAACAACCGTCTTTAGACTCAAAAATGAAGTTGCACATTTCAAAGGTTGCAAAAGAAAGGATGGCAAACACAACATGGCTAAAAACAGGAGCCCTGTAGCTTCCTGCTATCATTTGGTGGGCTTATCCTATCTGTCCAGCTTTTTGGCCCTCACAGCAGAAGCAGTTACCAACAGCTGTACCCACAATCCTAAACTCAGAATCACAGAGTCACAGAATCAATAAGGTTGGAAAAGGCCTCAAGGATCATCAAGTCCAACCTGTCACCCAAGACCTCATGACTACTAAACCATGTCACCAAGTGCCACGTCCAATCCCCTCTTGAACAGCCCCAGAGATGGTGACTCCACCACCTCCCCTGGGCAGCACGTTCCAAGAGCTAACAACTCTCTCTGTGAAGAACTTTCTCCTCACCTCCAGCCTAAACTTCCCCTGGCACAGCCTGAGACTGTGTCCTCTTGTTCTGGTGCTGATTGCCTGGGAGAAGAGACCAAACCCCTCCTGGCTACAACCTCCCTCAGGTAGTTGTAGACAGCAATGAGGTCACCCCTGAGCCTCCTCTTCTCCAGGCTGAACAATTCCAGCTCCTTCAGCCTCTCCTCATAGGGCTTGTGTTCGAGGCCTCTCACCAGCCTCACTGCCCTTCTCTGGACACGTTCAAGTATCTCAATGTCCTTCTTAAATTGAGGGGCCCAGAACTGGACACAGTACTCGAGGTGTGGCCTAACCAGTGCTGAGTACAGGGGCACAATGACTTCCCTGTTCCTGCTGGCCACACTATTTCTGATGCAGGCCAGGATGCCATTGGCCTTCTTGGCCACCTGGGCACACTGCTGGCTCATGTTCAGCTGGCTGTCAATCAGTACCCCAGACTCCTACATTACATTCTTTTGACAGCTGTAGTACTAACAGATGACAATGAACCAGCAGATGGGAACTGTAATATAAAACAGTACAGAGAGAAATGTATGAAAAAGCTCTGAATTAGGGAACACAAAGAACTAACAATACAAGACAACAAAATAAAGTTATTTCTACATCTTGAGCAAATCACCAACAAGGCACCACACACTTTCTATGCTAGCACTTCATAAGTAGAGGATGCTCATCTGAGATTCAAGGTTCTCTTCTTGCAGATTCAGTAACTGACCCATGACACAAGGTAGCACATATTTAAAAATACACTTTTAATTTTTTCATTTCTTGATTTTTATTCTAATAATTTCTTCTCTGCTTCCTCCTAGGTTATTTTGCACAACTCCATTCAAGACAGACTAGCAGCATTTTACGTAAAATCCATCTACTTATCTGTAGATACCAAGCCAAAGAATGTATCCATCTGCAAGGAAGAATTATTCAAGGTTATTTCAGTTTCCACATTTCCACTGCTTCACATTCTTCTTCATAACCTCTGTTCTATATTCTTTGAGAAGTTCTTATAACTTGTCTTGTAATACATATGTGGTTAGTTATCGCATGTACTCATGCCCTCTTTTCCAGAGAGAGAGCTCTGGAGAAATTTTTATTGTTATTTTGTTGTAATTTTCAATTCTTTCATTTTCTTCCTAATTTGTTCAATTGATTTAACAAGATACTATGCCCTCTAAAGGAAGACAGAATCCTAAACACAATTACAGAAACGACTTTTCTGTAATATCTGTTAAGAGCAATAAAAATCAATCCATGAACCCTGAGAAACACAACTCAGTTCTCTGAAACGTGTATTTTTTAAATTACAAGTTTTCTTTTCTAAAATATTATTGAAATTGCTGGTCAGGAAACACTTTACTTACCCCTCTTTGTTCTGTTTCACAATAACATTATGAAGCTCCAACTAGTGATTCAAGCACATATTGTTACCTGAGGACACCTCCTTCCACTTCACCCATACGGCATTGGGGTTTTTTAAAGTTTAATTAAAGAATAATCGTTTATGACTAAAAAGAAAAAAAAAGTCTCATCTCTCCTAGCAGACCCAGCTTCAAAAAAATCACGTAATAAAATTTTTGTCTTCTTCCTTCTAACTCAATCTGGCATATATTTAAACTCCACAGAAGCTGTCATAAATACTAAGTTATATTTCTGCAATATCCAGCTTTCAAAAAAAAATTGAACTACATAGCTCACTGCTTGTGTAAATGAATACAGGTAAACAACTTGTTAATGTTAAAAGGAAAATCTTCCCTTCATACCTGCAACTATGTGGCACTCTACAGAATTAATTTAAAAACTTCAAAGGAACCAGAGGTACAGCTAACATAGCCAGAGGAACCCAAAATTCTTGGATATCTTTGGGAAAAAATACACACCTCACTGAATCAAAGGCAACACTCGAGACAATAAAAACTTTGAAAAGCAAGCAGCAGATCTGACAAACACCTGTAGAAAGCCTGTGAGAACACTCTTAAATCATTAATCTTTCTCAAATCAAAATTATCATGGTATAATTGATTTAGTTGCATTCTGAAGATAAGTACACCAAATAGTTTCCCCTGATTTGTACATCAGACAATCCCGACCCAAAGGCCAGAGAATTTGACAATTGGATTTCTTCTCAGAAGAAATCAGGCCTTGGCTACCTCTGCTAAAGGCACACACACAACCAACACACTGCTAGCAATACTTGCAGCACTGCAACTTCTGTATTGAACTGACATGGCAGTGAGCTCCTGTACAAACCACAGACTGACCCCAGCTCAGCATCAGACATGAACTGATTTCATAGCAGTGTGAGTATTGGTTATTAGGGAGGACAGCAAAACAGTTAACAGATTTGAAGCAGGACACCATGCCACAGCTTTTCCAAGGGAGTTTTCTCCTGAATTGCCCCAGCTGAAGTGCTGCATTTGAGTACAAATGTCACTTTCGCTTCTTCTGTCCAGTACTAGGCGAACTATGACACCACTTGAGAATTCCATGTACAAAAATGAAGGTTTAACACTTAAATTTAATCTTTTTCCCTGCCAGATCCAAGGGTGGTAACATTCACTCTTGCTGACAAACAAACAGTTGTAACTTCTGCTGTGCAATATAATATAAATAGAACTGCAGCTGGTAATGAAAACAAGTGGCTCTAGCCACTAAATACTAGACAATGGATATGAGCCCAATAAATCTAGCGAGACTGCACTGACACTTGGTTGCAGACCTTCAGTCTCACCAGGCCCATATATAAAAGAACACAGGGTCAATTAATGGATTCTGATCAATGACATTACTGTCACAGTCAGCACTTCTCTAGACCAGTTAGTTCCCATTTCTCATTACACTTTCCAGGAACTAACGTTTGTGCAAAGTCAAGATTACGACTGACAATTAAAGAGGCCAACAGTTAAAACAGATCACATCACTAACCTCAGATACATCCTGGCACCAACAGCCTCTCATACAAGTCTACATTCTGCCTGGACTCACTGCAGAATGATGTACTTAAGTACCAACAGGGTCAATAACAAAAACTCAGAAATATAAAAATAGTTATCTCCCTGGAGGAAGGGCAGGAGGAAGATAGCAGTGCACCACAGAATGAAGAAGCAAGGGTGGTAGGTAAGTCAGAGGATGAATATAGAAGCCCATAGAAACCAAAGTTTCATATCCTGGAGAGATCAGTCCACAATCTACAGAAAGGGTGTCACTGTCTAGGAAATGTTCTTTATGAGACACCAAGACAATAGAGACAGTGAAAACAAACTCCACTAGTGCCAAACTCTCACCAAGGAAGCAGCCACTTTCTGACCTAAGAAATGCCCTTCTGCCACTGCAACCTTTGCACCACCCAAAACCTCTCAGCACCAGAAACCACCTGCTTAATGCAAGGCAAGAGGGCTCGTGGTCCCTGCAACTGCTCACTTCATCTCTGCAGAGCAGTCAAAAGCTGTTCTCCTCAGTGCTGCCAGCACACGTGCTGATGTCAACACAGCTGAGGAGACAAGCCATACAGTTAGTAAGCAGACCAGTTGAATTACTCACAATAGTATATTTGACTATCAGAATGCAATTTTGTTCAACTTAGTATGTAATAGGAAAATTAGGATGAAGAAAAGAGGTGCACATTTTGGGAGCACTGCAGATTAAATAAATAAAAAAACAAACAAACAATTTAAATGTTGTGCTTCAAGTTACTGTAACCAGAACATCACAAAATACTTAAGACCTCGGATGCAGACCACATCTGCAATGTCTGTTCCATTCCCAGTCAGCAATTACAGCTTAAACATTCCCGAGATCGATCATTAGTCTTACAACCCATAATAAAAGTGTCAAGATACACACCCCAAGAATGCAAAAACAATCCTGTGGCCTACCATCGAAAACATGAGGCCTGGGCTCAGAATCCGAGCTCCATTACTAACTGCGGGACTGAACAGCATTGGACAAGTCACTTTGTTGTCCCAAGAGTTTGCATTTGTACAGCACTATTATCTCATTTGTTTTCTTTGTGAAAAGGTGTTTTGAGGACTCATGACAAAATAATTAATAAAAATCAGAGAGTATTTTCACATTGTTATAGATGCATCTCAGCTGAAAAGCTAGTACCCAACTTCACATTAAAAAAAAAAAAGAAAACAAACTTTCCACAAAATACTTGCCAGCTAATAAAAGCCAAAGAATCTCACCAAGATTTAAGCTTGCTATATCCTTTTAAGCTGTTCTGCTAAGGCACTAAGGGACTCTGTAAGTATCTCAAGACCTGCAAATACAAGCAGGTGCACACCAAAACATCCTATTTACTTTTTGAATGAGGATCCAAAATACTCAGAAAACACATTCACGTTTTGCTTTATGGATGCTGTATGTGCCACAGGAAGACCTAACAAAGGTAGCACCAAGTTCTATGTCTTCTCTCAGGTAAGAGAATGAGATGTAGCAAGGAGAAACTATATTCACAGTTTAACCACTAAGTCTACTTCTAGAAGCAACAATACTAGTTGAACTTTAACAGCTTCATTCATCTCAGCCACAAGATTCAAATAGTGATATTTTCACTTACCTATCATTAAGGCAAAACTAAAAAAATCACCCCTGTGCAGTGTTTAGACACAGTCTGCATAGCTCTGTGTTAGAAAAAGTCTTTGATATCAATATACTTACACACTTCTCTCTTTTGAATGCACAAAATCCAAACAGAGAAGACAGACATATTGCAGGTCCCCCCACAAAAGAGGATACAGTACATCTGTTTTCCGCATTTACTCCCAGCTTCAGAAGGAAAATAACGTTGGTGTCCCAAGTTTGGAAGATCAGAATCAAGCTGGAAACAAAATTCAGAGCAGTCTTGAAAGTCTGTATTTGAAATATGTTCAAGTATAAACATTTTTTATTTTATGTCAAAGAAGCACAGCTACGAAAGACTGCTTTACATCAGGTTGTATGTATCTTTCACTTGGCTTACGTTAGACAAACACTTGCCATGAACTCTACCATGCAGAATCTGCCATGGGCACATCTGCAAACTGGACAGTAAAAATATGCTCAATTTAATTTTTTGTTCGTTTGGTCTTGGGTTTCTTTGTGGGTTTGTTTTGGTTTTGTTTATTTGGATTTTCTTCATTGGTTTCTTTTTCATTTTGTCTTTCTCTAATAGGCACAGGATCAAACCTCTGCAGAAGTAAATAGATACAAGCCTCAAATTACACTCATTCATATCTGAAAAAAAAACACTGAGTCAATGCCCTATTTTAAGAAATGAATATTGATTATAATCATTTTCAACAGCAAAATTTTCACTAACACTTCAAGAGATTCAAAACTGGGTGTGTAGAGCTGAAACTAAATACTTTGTACTACTTCATCAGAGGCAAACACTGGCATTGCTGTGGGAACTTTAGCATAGGTATGTCCTCACTTTTGTTCAAAACCCCAAATGAACTAAAATCTAACCATTTCACTGCAAAGCAGTGAAGCTCTATGAAGGTATCTAATTTGTCATTGTTTGCAGCATCATTTGTGCATACTTGTTTCTTCGTGCAGTACCTATCCCCCTCTTCAATATCTTTCAATATCTGAAGAATACAAACTCCTGGATTTATTACAGGGAAAACCAAACCAAAACAGAAACCCACAACCAAAACTGCATTTATTTACAATCTAGTCCCTACCGAAAACACATCAATGCCTAAACACATGCAGCACCTTTGGAGTATTATTTTTGCCTGAACATGATTCACACTTAAGATGAACTTTTCCCTGTCTGAAGAAGCCTAATTTTCACTCTTAGGTACAAACATTTGAACATGAGCAATAGAATTACTTTCCTACTGGCATTAGTAGCCTTTTACTCCACAAACTATCCTTATGGCTATTTTGTGACCCTGAAACACCCACTCCAGGCTGCTCACCTGTGGTGGTTAATGCTTGCAGCCTCCTGTGCCAGCACAGCAGTGCCTACTCCTCTCTCTTCCCCAGGCTCAGAAACCCTCCCTGCAGCACAAGGCTGGATCTGTCACTTGACCTCAGGCTTTAGCTGGGTGTTGGAAGAAAGGGGTGGGAAGGATCATGAGTATCAATGCACTTTGCCAAGAACTGGAGAGACTCAGTGCTTGCTTGTAGTTTCCTGCACATATTTTCAAGACATTCTTCACTTCTCCATCAATTCTTTCCATTCATTTTTCCTGGAAGGCACAGCCTGACATCAGCTGGTTTCCTCTGCTAGAGGAGGAGACTCCAAAGACTTCATGACAAAAACAAGTGCTATAAATACAATTTTGGCTGTATGAGGGCTCAAGATAGACGTGAAACCTTCTGGTATATCTTGCTGGATTCTCAGGGTTTCTACATCTCATATTTAGATTCTGAAGGCACCTCATACCTCCTGAATCAAAATCTCACAAGCAACAACAGTCTATGTGGCACGCTATTTTCTCTGTCCTCACACCAGGAAAGTTCACCAGTTTCTTGCCTAAGGAACAGCAGGCTTCTCTGTACAGCATCAGACACAGCCTGTATCAAACATTGTGTTTGTTTAAAAGTAGGTGATGACAATGCTTACTACCTCCTTACCTAAAACCAAGTGATATGTGCCAAAGCAGGTAGCACAAGCAAGCAATTCTTCATTTTTTTGGGGGGTTATAGTACTAGAGATGGCTGGATATAAGCTCTCCATAAAGGGGTAGAAATACAGAGAAATAGACCACAATATTCCTACCGTAGATCCAGTTTAAGGTGATGGTCTTGACACAAGAATACAGCACAACTGTTTCCTCACCGGCTATCCATCCCTATCTCCTCATAGTCTGAGAAAGGAAAAGACCCAGGTATGATCTAGCTCCCCAACAATAGGAAAATAACATTTTTAACCCAGCACACATTGCCTGACTGAGTTCACCACACAACCAGACATGTGTTCGTGGCAGCACAAAACAAAAGGAAAACACAGTAAGGATGGAACAAGCCTCTTTCAGAGCAACACGGGCATATGCTCATTCAAATTACTCATGGAACTACATCAGAGTTAGGTGCCAAACTTCACATAATTATCTACTGATTAATTCTTTTCAACTGCCTCAAGTGATACATTAGGCTAATACTACATTAGTGTAAAGAAAACACTATATTTGTAAGACGCATATGCATGCTCTTCCATATAATGACCGTTACTCTCTCAATTCTGTCAGTGGACTGACTCCAATACCTAAAGCCATAACACTACCTATCCTTCACTAAAATATATGATTCAGCTTTTTAAAATCACAAGTAAAGTTTTTACAGCTTCCACTTTTCACTTGTTTTTCCTGGAGTTTAATACCTGTAATAAACTTGTAACTGCCGATAAAAAGCTGACTCACTTCAAATTAACAGTAGCATTCAAAATTACCATTATCTTCCCACAAGCCCACCCTTAAGCTAACTTTTGTTTATTCAACTGCATGGCTATGATATCATAAAAAGAACGCCCCCCCAAAAAACACAAACCAATATTTTTGTAAAGAGGAAAAGCAATAAGGTAAGAAAACAAAGTATTACCCCTTCATGTGGAATTTCAGGATGTCAGATAAAAGTTAATTTCTCATTTGTCTCCAATCTTGATAAAACCTTTTCTGCAAATGGAGTAAGAACCCAGTCAATCCAGAATGGATTACTGGGTAGTTTCCCTTAAACTCACACTATCCATGGCATATACACCTTCCTGTCCTTATGCATCTCAAGCATTGTATTTTACTGCATTAATCACCTGAACCCCTAGAAACAGGCAGAGCACTAAGTTGACCTTTTTGCACTGCAGCGCAATAGGTGCAAGACATTTACTATATAAGCAGCTCAAAGCACCTGCCTTACAAGAAACATGACAACTTAACTCAGCTCTGAACAACGTCACTTTCTTACTTGTTGCCTTTAGGAAGACTCCTACAAAATGGAAGATTTAAATAGTTGAGTGCCATTCTATAGCCTGGTTTAATCTTTCATCTACTCAATGCCCTCAGTGAACATATACTTCTTCAGTGTTCTACTCATTTAGCATGACATCTCTCACAGAAGGGACAAATGGTATTTTTAAATACAAAACAGTGCACTTCCAGAGCCTTTCTTGCTGCAAGACTACAAGCAAAGATTAAATGTGCTACCAGAAAATGATTTAGAGGAATTGTACAATCCTCATCACTAGCACCCAACAGTACTGAAATTTGCAGTTACTTGGTATTGTAAACTCAGAGACTGTTTAGATTGTGATTTTGTCACTTTGCCCTAGCCAGTATAAAGAATGTCAGCTGGGTAGTTGGCAAGTGGAAAAGTGGGAAGAACAAAAGGCAGAGGGCCTTAAGAGGATCATGGAATTGGGAAACATATCTGCACACTTCAGACAACAACCTTGATATCTCAGAGGCTGCATATTTGCAATGAACTCCCTAAGTTTTCCAGAAGAAGATGGAACAGCTTCTGGAGTGTGACAACGTTAAACAAAGACTGATCAGAAAACATCCACACAACAATACTGCGTGAGTTCTAGAATAAGATGACCCTCTGTCACACATCAATCGCAGTTCCTTGTCCACAGACAGTGCAATTCTGACAGCTGGGCAGTCAATTTGCCTCTAAAATTTGCTTCTTCCAAATTTGCGATAATCTTCTCAGGAGGAAATACACTGAGGACAGAGCTGTGATAGGAAAGAAAAATAATTCAGGCTGAGTTTACAGACCATGGTCCTCAAGAATGACTTTGGCAAGATGCTGCCTTCTGTTGCACAAGCAAAACAAAGCAGTCTTCACTCAAATTCCAGAAACAAAAGGCCATAAATATTACAAAAGCAGCAGGCTTTGTAAACAGACAGCATCCTTTAGAAGGCAGGAAATATATCCTATAATCTATTTCCTTCCCTCTTTCTCCCTCTCAAAACTGTATTGCCAGCATTAATGGTGGATCCAGTTGCTGCCACTATTTTGAGCATCCTTCTGCCACTCAAAGAACATCCTACCAAGAGTTTACTCCAGCGTCAACAGCTAACAGAGTCATCCGAGTGTGTGAAGGGCCTTAAGAAAAAGTTTATGCAAACACACAGCCAGAGAAGTCCTAGCTACAAGTTTCCATCTCTTCCCAACAAGGTATTTACTACAACCCCATCCTTCAGCACCAGCTCCTTATTCAAAACAAGGCTGGCCAGGGACTAGCTCCTTATTAGTCCCATTTGCCCATAACTAGTAAAGACAGCATTCAGTTCTTCCAAGACAGGATCTAGCTTTCACTAATCTTTATGGCAGACACTGATAACAGACCTTTTATGGAAAGGCACAGGCTCCGGCTAATCACTGCCCAAAGCAGGGACATTGAAATCTTCATGCCAGAAGCCAGCAGGTCTTTCAGAGGTTGAACTGTTTTCCTGATGCCATTGCCACCCACTACATACTATCCTGTAAGACAACTGCCTATACTCCTCCATTCTGGATCCCTGCACTCCCATCTTTGAGAAACTGCATTTCACACAAAAAGGGAAAAAAAAAAAAAAACCAAACAAAAAAACAAGACACAAACAGATCACCTTTCACTTTGGCACTCCAGTCCTCCCCTGAGATGCAGAGACAGACAGATGGACGCAACAACAGAGATTGTAAGCCCTGGCTCTCAATTCTACTCAACAAATGCTGAGGGCACACCAGGCTGGCCCCACTGCCTAGCTAGCTGGCCTGCTGTTGCTGTACAAATATAGAAAGCAAAAAGTGGAACAACCGTTTCAGCAGAAGAGATTCAGCTCAGCTCTGGAGAGGGAGGAGCAGGGAGCTGAACCAGACGAATTGCTTTACCCATACATGGTCTCTGAAAGAGACCACTGCTAAGGCAAGTTCCTTTGCACAGGATTACACTCACTGCACTCTGTTCGGGGGGGGAAGAATTGAAGTGCACACACTTAAAGTACTTACTGTTCTGAAACAAGTTCCAGGTCAATTTTGCTTGAGTTCACCTTAATAATGCAGAAATTCCCAGCACACTTTGTACAACAGAATGTGGGTAGCAGCTCAGACATCAGACAAACTTCCCCTCCAGGGAATCCTCATATCCACCAGCACTTCCAGAACTACTGAACCAGCCAGGCCCTCTCTGCTGCTTTTGGATGCACACATCCACATACTAAGATCTTGGTTTAACCTTCCCCCAACACCCACCAAATTGAATTACAGCAATCTTTTTAAATCATTCTCCCTTTTTAAGTGTTTTCCTATACCAGTAACCATACTCTTTCCCACTGGTTGCTACAAACTACTATGGTGACCTGCCAAATCAAGTTTGCTTTCCCAGTAGACTTTTTTGCCAGGGCTTAAACACAAACTAAATCTTTTTCTATACATTCTTCTTAAAACAGAAAAAATACAAGCCACTTCTATGCAGCATTCCCTCGTCCTGCATTTCCTTTCCATGTTCTGGCATGAAGAGAGCAAAATTTGCCTAACTGAAAGTCCAAATCCCTAGGTATTCAGAAGAAAAAAAGAAGTGCCACAGTTGCTGATTTTTTTAGTACACAGAAATGACAGTTTGCAAACTCAAAATCAGTTTTATTCATATACAAAAGTGTAATTTTTCACAAGAAAGACTTAGTACCCTATGCTGCTGCCTACTTCTTACACTTGGTGTATCCCACATGTATCTGGTGATAAAAAAAATGGCTTTCAGAAGTTGCCACAAAAGGTTTCATACAAATAGGTGGAAGTTGCAACTCTCAGCTCTAACAGAAATGACATAACCAATTCAGAACTTGAGGAAGTGCACTAGTCAGGTAGTTCTGTTAACGTGACTTGCAAGTAGATACAGAAGTCCTGGTATTTAAATCAGCAATCTCAGTATTTTCCACAGATTCTTGCAGATTTAGGAAGACACCAGCATACTCAGAATTAGCTGTATGTCTAAGCATATTCTGAATTATTTTTCTCACAAAAAAAGGATGAAGAATGTGTGTCCTGGTCATGCTCCCCTGGAGGAAGTTATGAAATGCCTATTAAACTCCGTTTTGAATTAAATTTGCAATACTTTTAAATACAAAGAAATTTTAAAGCAAATTCTCCATCAGAGAAGCAGTGTCATAGCAGCTTCCACACTGTGAAATACAGACACTACCACCTACAGCCAGTCTCTGATAGTGACCACTTTCTGGCACTAAACACAGTCCAAACTGTCATACTGGTGGCTTTACTCCATAATATCAGAATACTCTCATGTATCTTTTCCTTAAGTCACCAAGAAATGATCATGGCTTTCTGAGCAGTCAAAAGTGCTTTAGAGAAGTAAACATAAACCTCTTTCTTTCCCCAAAGAATTTGCATACTCATAATTTTCATCACATCTAATGTCACCTATGACCATGCAAGGAATCTTCACACTTTTGCTCATAAACTGTGCTAGATGTCATACAGTCCTAACACAATGATGGGCAAGACCAAGAAACCCAGAAGAAATAGAATTCTTCTCTAAGATGACCTGTCATCAAGGTATATGGCTTTTCATTTAGAAATTTAAATGGAAAACATGAATTTTTGGAAGGCAAATAAGAAGGAGGCTCAGGTAAATTGGCAAAAAGCTTTTGAGATGGTGCTCTGCTTAGGAATCTAAGACTACAAGTGAGAAAAAAATTACTTTTACACCGTGTTGTGCCTACAGGAAATGCAAGAGCCAGATGCGACAATCAAAACATATTCTCTTCCTGAAAGTCAGGTATTCCATTATCTTCTGAAGGACCGTTTATCAAAGTTCCATCTTATGAGATTCTGCAGAGACACTGAGATGCCTGGTGCCCATCTTGCGTATTTCTACATACAGTAAGTTATAATAAATTAAGAAAGATGCCATCATCATTTGGGTTTGTGGACTTGGACACTGTCTGCTAAGCATTTCACTTGAATTACAGACGTCATAAATAAGCAACTCCTCTGCTTTGAACAAGGCAGACGCCAATTTTCCCTTTCCAACAGATTCTGAAGGACTTGTGGATAGTGTGCACATGCTGGAATGTCTTTTGAACCACACAGTTTGAGGCAAAAATAGTACAGAATATTCACAGATTCAGTGAAAACAACTGAATAGTAAGATGCTTGAAGAACAGTAATTTTACTTTGACACACAAAATTCTAAAATCTAGTGGGTAAAGCTACACGATTTTTGTGAAAAGTGCAGTATGAAACAGACTGCATGTAGAATTGAAAGCTACCAGAACAATTTGGGTGGATCTGAAAAAAAAAAAAGTCCTGAAAAAACTCAAATTAATTTCAAATAAAAGCAACATAAGACTTCATCACGAAACTCCTCCAGAGTACGGAGAGAATTCAGTTCTGCGAGAACACACAGCATGCTGCCATTAAAAAAAAGTCAAAAGTAAAGCCTGCCAGATATCATATCAGTGAGACAATGGATACTCAACAAGCACTCATCCTCTTATCCACATGCTCATTCAAGATGTCCTTGAGGTGTGCTGCTGAAAAGGACAAAGAGCCCAAAGTGCCTGCTCATTTACATGAACTCATCAATGTCTAAACCAGTTATTCCAAGTTATATTTACAAGTAGTTTAGGTAAACCAATGTGAAAATGCCAGAGAGAGATGGTTTTAAGCCAAATATATATAAAATCTTAGTCTACCTGGAACTTTACCATCACAAGCCAAGCTTTTAAGTCAGTTACAAATCTATGCTAGATCAGTAAAGTCATTACCAAAACTTGCAGTTTGTCAGTTTGCCAACAGTACCGCTGACAGAGAGGCCAGTAAACCAGCATATCTTTTCCAAAAACAAAACAGAAAATAGACCATGATACACTGAGAATATCGAAGATAGAGAGGAGATATGCATACATGGCACAGAGGAGACAGCACAAGCTTTCACGAAAACACAGAGAGCCGTGCCACAAACTATCACCTAAACTGAAATTCTTTGCGATGAGCTGTAAACCACTGAAGATTTCTGTGGAGCTGTCTGGCTGCTCACAGCACTGTTCATCCTGAATTCAGCTGGCAACAGTGCCTTTTTTTTTAAAGCAGAGAGCTAAGATGGCTGGAAGCCTTATGCAACTCAATGTCAGAAAGAAGACTTCCATCACCTGAGAGAATGGATCTGCCATGCTATATTGCTGCTGGACAAACAAGCCCACTATCTACTACAGTTCAGACTTGTGAGCTATGCATCCCCACAATAAAGCGTTTCGGGACTAATTTGCACTGAAGCTTTAAGGCAGTTTATGTTTCTTCCCTTGCTCTGTCGAAATTTTCTGCTTTGTCCTAATATCTATTTTCGGTTTAGGTCCTTGAATCTTGAATTAGGCATGCCCAAGAAGGTGTTGATCTGACGTGTGGGAAATCTCCTCTTGAAAATGTGAATGCTCTTATGCCCCAAACACAAAGTGTCTTGGCAGGGCAATCTAAAATAAATGTAGACAGCAACAGCAGAAAAGGTTGGCATCTCGTATGTTTTTTTTTAAATAGAACAGGCATCTCTAATGACAGGAAGAAGGGCAACATAATGAGTGATTACTGTTTTACAATAAAGATAATCTCTCTCACCTCAAGAAATCTCATGGCAGGATCACAACTCAAGACAGTGTTGTCATACTTTGGGAGAAACACCTACGACAGGGCCTAGAGAACTGAAGCATTTTGCTCTGCTTTGATTTACACTGTTTTCTGGTGTGGGTTTTTTTTTCCTCTGGCAAATAACTGATAAATGGATTAAAACGATACTTACCTGCCTGAAGGCAGTTAGCAAGGCACACAGTCTTGGGGAATAGTAAACTAAAGAATAAAAACTAATACTGAACATGCCTAGACTGACATAAAACATTTAAGACATTCATGGCAATACTGAAAAGTAAGAGTGCAGAAATATAAATCTAAGCCTGCTGGTCTATTGTTGCTGTTTCAGTGGCAAAACTCACATTACGGCTTGAAAAGTGGACTGACTGATGGACACTGTGCTGAACAACAGGCTCCATTTCAACAGTCAGAACAGTGTGTTCTTCTGAGACACCAGTGTTAGACACTAATCATCAGGAAAACTCAAAAACAAGGAGTATTTGTATCACTTCCCACCTAACCTAAAAAGAAAAAAGCACTAAAGAAGAAATTAGACCAGACCCTCTGAAGAGATTTGCAGCAGAAGGTAAAAAGATTAAATGAAGAAACACGGTAACTAATAATCAACAAATACATTTCAGAGATGCAAGAACTAGTTATGGAACAACATGCTTCTAACAAAGCTTATTACTAAGCTCAGTTAGAAGATGGATTGTAAGTAGTATTTTACTTAAATATATAGATCTGCAGTAATTTCAAAGTAAGAGTTACATGATATTGTAAATATTTTCTTGTGTCCAAGAATTATAATTTGTTTCATCAAATGATTTTTCACTTGATGTAAAGGTTACTTGAAAATTATAGATTTATTATTAATGAGATAATATTGAATATCTACAGTATAGGCACCTCTCTTGCTTTTCTCTGTAGAGAAGCAGTGTCAGGTAGTGTGTCTTCACAAGTCCTTCCTCTAGCAGATTAAATAAAGACGGGTAAATTCTTGTCATTATTGTCAGCCATATACCTTCAAAACAAAACTACCTAACATCTAAATAGTGTTTTAATGTTAATGGTTTTATGACAGTCACTTTTCCAACACCTACTTTTCCACACACTGTGCTCCTGCTTTCTTTTGCATGGGAACACCATTTCCTAAGCTTACATGTACTATTTTGTTTCACACACAAAAAAGAAAGATATATAAGGGCAAGCACATAACTAAAGAGGTAGGATCTGGGACTGATTTTTTTGTCTAATGTAACACTAGAAGCTTTGACAGCGAAAGGAAAAGCAGAGCCATTCGAGAGTGATGATTCAGAAAGGGTGAACATCCTCAATGAAACAGCATAGACCTTCTCAGAATAAATATCAGCAATAATTTTGACAGTAAGCTCAGGATGAAAGAGAACAGTAAGTACCTTCAAAAAAATCCAACAAAACCACAAAAAAATCCCCAAAACACAGTCAACAAAAATCCTTCACACTGTTGTGTTTTAAAATCCCTATTTAGAGATTTTATAGGTACATACACCTGCATCCATGTTCCTGAGCATATATGAGAATTGTGCTCCTGCCCTGAGGACTCTTCATCAGCAGGAACACAACTGAAGATATTAAGTTTCAGGATGCAGGCTGCACCCACCTTAACATTTCCTATCTCAGTATGAAGACGTAAGCAGTATTTTTAAACATCTACCACAGCAGTTGCATTTCCAACAAAGCTATTGCTTGGCAAGACCTGGATCCACACATAACCCTAGGAAGTACGTTATTTTACATTGTGTAGAGCTCCCAAAAACATATCTATGGGAAAGAAAAAAAAACGTGATTAGTTTACTATGGATAGATTTTACTGCACTGACTTGACATCGCCCATCTGCTGAATTAATCTCTAGAAAAGCAAAAGAGAAGACAGCAAAAGGCACCAGTAGATAATTTAGCAATGACTGTGATCACCAGTACAAAGAGTAAGACTAGGACACTCACAAAAAAAAAAAAAAAAAAAAGAAACAACAACAAATTTCAAGATACTCGGTAAGTGCAAGCTCTTGTACACCAGAAGCAATTTTCACCAAACACTGTTCTAATTCAAGCGAACTCCCAGTGAAATGTGCCCAACGACCACAGGCAAGCAGTACATACAAGAAACTGCACCATGAGAAAAGTGCTCCCCAACAACTTCTGGCAGAAGAGAATGCCTGTGCCTTAAGAGCTGAAAACGTCTGGGCCACGGTTCCTCAGGAATTTATAGCGAAAGTTCCATGCTTTCCTATAACGCTGCTCCTTCCTACTCATAAATAGCGGTTATCAACCTTTAGTGCTTCTTTAGGTATTAATTACTCATTTTACGTTCAGTTCCTCCTAGTTTTTATACTTCCCTACATCATTTCAGCAGTCCCCGTCACGCCTTATCACACTTGAGACTGCGGATCCTCACAGCGTGCTAACTCCCGCTTCCCCGCCTTGTGACTGCCGTACACCCGGCTCACCTTCAGCTCTTTTATACCAGTGAACGCTTCACCACCCCATACGACAGATCGCTACCGCACCCCACCGACACATACCGGCTCCCGGGTTCCTCGGTTAACTCCCAGAGCGCTCTACAATGTCTCACCCGCCCAGCCCAGCAAGCCGACGGCGGCCGCAGCCCGGAGGACCCGCTTCCCGCCCAGGGTCGCCTCAGGCCCGCCGCAGCCCCTCACGTCCCAACGGCGACACAGCCCCGGGCTACG